>SJYF01000097.1:13390657-13437339 GCA_006410515.1 Procapra przewalskii | reverse complement strand
AGTGTGCATTTAAGCTCTTTATTTTGCATTCTTATTCATTTTGGCCATTGACTTTACTGTATCTCTTTAAAGAGATTTTCATACATACTCAAATACTTTCTAACTAAAGTTTAATACTTGACTTATTTGAATCACAGAGATTTTAGAGGATATTTTAGGTAAAAATTGAAATGCTTATTAAGAAAAATTTAAAAATTGTTTATTTCTATATTTTATGGTGCTATATTTCAAAGTGAACACTAAGTTGTACTGGTAATGTATTTTATAATCAAAACTAAAGGTTAATTAGAAATTTTTATTTCACTATGGTTCATTTTATTTTATTGATTAAACAGATAAGAAATCCTCATTTTAAAGAATTATTTTTTTAAAACCAATACAGTATTGTAAAGTAAAATAAAGTAAAATTTAAAAATAAAGAAAAAGCAAAATAAAGTCCTCTAAAAAAAAAGAATTATTTTTGGCAGATTCTTAGAGGAGAAAGGAAAATCTATTTTGTAAATGTAGGAATGGATATTCCATCAATTGTTTACAATAAAGAGAATCTCACAAAAAAGCAACAACCATTCAGAGGGAAGAAAAGACAATTTGGAAAGTTGTAGAATTTGAATGAGAAAGTGGCACACAGTGATAATCCTAGACTTGTACCAGAATAAGGTTAGTATCAGAAAAATTTCATTTTGTCTCTATCCTCAATAGTTTTGAAAATAACTTGATGAGTATTAAAGTATGAAATTTAAAGTAAAGACTTACATAAATATTCAGAAATATAAATTGGATTGTTTTTGAATTCCACATGAACAGATATGTGTTATACACTCTTTGATGAGAGAATATTCTTCATTGATCACAGAAGGAAAGTTTCCAAGAGCTTAATCTGAAGGAACATCTACTCAAATTTATGTCAAGATAATTTTATACATACATTTTTGTAAATTGAATCTTTATAAAGTTAATGTGGTATGTTGTTGTGTTTCAACATGTGAACTTGAGAACGTATTTTTTAATAGTCATTGTTGACAAATATAGAGAAAAGTTTGTGATACACACACAATTGACTGTATACACAGTATGGTGGTGGTCATGGTTTGACCGCTAAGTCATGTTAAACTCTTGGATCTCTGCCAGTCTTCTCTGTCCATGGGATTTCCCTGTCAAGAATATTGGAGTGAGTTCCCATTTTCTTCTCCAGTAGACACAATATACTAGAGTGTTTCTTTTTTCTTTTAGCTTCATTTGTTAAAAAATACTTAAAACGTAAACTTTTTGGCACATTCACATGTATAAACCAGAAGGTTTATGGACTATCTAGTGTTTTGGAGCTCTCAACTGGGTAGTTTATTTCTGCTATAACACTGCTGATTATTCATTTATTTTCTTTCTATACATGTCCAGCTAAAGAAAAACATTATGTGTGTTTATGGTGTGGATGTGTGTATGACATATTTACTTCTACATGACATACATATACACTGAATGATATATGGAATGTAAGTGTCGATATCCCATGACATTAGATATGCATAATTTATGACTTAGAACAGAGGCCAATTAATTACACTTGACAGTATACTAGTGTTTTAATTTTCTATAAATTTGCATTATATAGAATGTTTTGTAAATATTCAGCATGTTGCTGTTGCCATTCAATCGCCAAGTCGTGTCTGACTATCTGTGACCCATGGGCTGCAGTTCACCTGGCTTCCCTGTCCCTCACCATAACTCAGAGTTTGGCCAAGTTCATGTCCATTGAATCAGTGATGCAATCCAACCATCTCCTTCTCTGTCTTCCTCTTCTCCTTCTGTACATTTTTGTTATTTTTATGCAGTGTACTATATCTCTTTTTTTCTGAACTAAAATTACTTAAAGTGCATAAATTTAAATTTATTTATCATATATTTATTATTAAGTTTAACTTGTAGTTAAAAAATGTTTGATAGTTTATGCATTAATCTTCTTTTAGGAATATTTGGTTCAATCATTGGGCAATCCCATTCTTGCATGCCAAAAATTGGTGTATGTGGTGGATACTGATAGCTTACTAAGCTTATAACTGTTAAATATGCACATATATTAAAACTGCCTTTGTATGGAACTCCTTCAAGAATACAGAAACTTACCCACTGTTCTTCTCTAGTCTGAGCTATTTTAAAACAATATCTAAAAGAAATTCATTTCCTTCTATAATGCTTCCAATAATTAGAGCTTAATATTTCAGTTTAACCTGTATCTCTTGTCCATATCTTCAATAATTATCATACTTATTACTTCCAATTTGCCCCCTTTTCCCCAATGTATATTTTCTGATCTTTTCTAGAGTGATTGTAATTCAACTAATCTACAAACTTCTAATAACTTACCTTGATTTTTAATAGCTTAAATGTTTTATTTGCTGAAAAATAATTGATGGTTGTAAGAATTCTCAACAAAGCACACCTTCCAGCTGTCCAAAGGAAATTCTCACAGATAATACTTTAAAAAAGTGTCTTGTCTAATGTGTATATTAATTTACAAAAAAATAAGAATGATCATTATAATAATGTGTCTGGCATATAACCTGTATTCAATAAGTATTTGTCAAGTAGAAAAATATAAACTAGACTCCACTTAAAAAAAAAAAAGAAAGCTTTCAGTTTTAGTTGTTAAGACACTAGGTCCATTGACTTTGATTGATGTATCTTTGCGTGTGCTCAGTTGTGTCTGACTTTTTGTGACCATATGGACTGTAGCCCACCAGGTTCCTCTGCCTGTGGAATTCTCCAGGAAAGAATACTTGAGTGGGTTGACATTTTCTTCTCCAAGGGATCTTCTCCACCCAAGGATATAACTCAAGTCTCTTAGTCTTTTGTGTTGGCAGGCAGATTCTTGACCACTAGTACCACCTGGGAAGCCCATATTGATGTATATCAATAGTGTTTTTATTACCACTCTTCAATGGAGAAATTCAATTTGGAGGACTAGATAAAGACTTAGTCATATATCTGGCAAAATTATATGGACTCGTAACCTATGAACTTCTATCACGTTAGTTCCTTCCGTGTGTGTGTGTGCTCAGTCACTCAGTTGTGTCCGCCTCTTTGCGACCCATGGACTGTAGCCCACCAGACTCCTCTGTTCATGGGATTTCCCAGGCACAAATACTGGAGTGGCTTCCCATTTTCTCCTCCAGAGGATCTTCCAGACTCAGGAATAGAACTTGAATCTCCTGTGGCTCCTGCATTGGCAGGCAAATTCTTGACCACAAAGCTAACAAGGAAGCCCAGTGCTTTCATAATATTTATCTTTTCATATAAAAGCTTCATGTTTAGAAAAGAAAGCCAGAATAGAGTGTGGAATGACCAATGATCAAACTCATGTCCCCTGCAGTAGAAGAGGAGAGTCTTAACCACTAGACCATAAGGGAAGCCCCTACCTTGGATGTTTAATGATACAGAAGAATGCTCATGAAAACAAGTTACTGACAAAGGACTTTATACATTCAAGCTTAAGTACAAAAAAGTTCATATGTTAAAAAAATCCATGTTTTCTGAGAAAAGGATGCAATATATATATATGCTAAGAAGCTTAGAGCTCAATTTACAAAATGAATCACAGAAAGAAATCCTAGGGAAGTTACCTCTGTTACTTTCAAGTGTGCCCTTGAAACAATGTAATTATGAAGCATGTTTTGTTTTCAGCTTTCACCACATCCAGTTGATTCCCATCTGATATGGATTTGGGTTCCTTTTTATCTTTACTCTACAAATAAATCAGTGATGTGAAGAGAACGTTATCATAGGAGAAAATATTTTCACAGCTGCCTGACTTTCTGTAATTAACACTTGCTTCTCAGTATACAAAATACTGGGCTCACACATGCACATGTTTATAAAATATTTCTTAGGTGAATAATAAATATAATTTTCCTAACACGTTTCATCCCAGATTGGTATACTTTACATTAAATTCACATGGTGTGGAAAGCAAAGGACACATCTCCCAAAATAACTACAGATCTTGCTTGACTTACAATGAGGTTATGTCCCTATAAAACCCATTGTAAGTTGAAAAGATCCTAAGTCGAAAATGCATTTAATACGTCTAATCTACTAAACATCATACCTTAGCCTAGCCCACCTTAAGTGCTTTCAGTACACTTATGTTAGCCAGCAGGTAAGCAAAACTATCTCATCATTTAACACAAAGCCTATTTTATAATAAAATATTGAATATCTCAGACAATTTATTGAATGCTGTACTGAAAGTTAAAAAAGATAATAATTATATGGATTTTAAATGGTTGTAAGTAGTATTCTGGGCTTCCCCAATGGCTCACTGGTAAAGAATCTGCCTGCAATGCAGGAGATTCAGGGGATAGGGTTCAATCTTTGGTTCGGGAAGATCCTGTGGAGTAGGAAATGGCAACCCACTCAAGTACTCTTCTGTGAAAATCCCCAGGGACAAAAGAGTCTTGTGGACTATAGTCCAAAGGGTCAGAAAGAGTAGGACACAACTGAACCCATAAGGTCTAAATGTATATATAGGTTATTTACTCTTGAGATCCTGTGACTGACTAGGAGTTATGGTTCCCTGACTCTTTCCAGCATCAAGTGTGAGTATCTTACTGCAAGTTGCTGGCTTGGGAAAAGATCAAAACGCAAAATATTCTGTATACTACATTTTTATAACATTTACATACATTTCTTGACTTCTCATTGTTTTAATTTGCCTATCTGCTCTCTCACTATCACATTTTCCTAGTAATTTTTATTATGAAAATATTTATTCATGTTTTATTAAGGATAAGATGTCATTATAAGTTGATGTTATCTCTTAAATACCTATTTATAATAATACTATATTGTATGTAATGTATAAGTGGCATATATTACTCTATCAAATATATTCTTTACCAAATATAAAGCAATTTTGAATTCCTGAGGGTGAAAAAATAATTCTTTGTAATTTTTTTTAATTACTCTAAGGTTTCTGATTTATGTTTACTAATAGGTGGTATTCTTGCTTGTAAATTAATCAGATTAACTTATTGTTTTTCTTTTACTGCAACATCTTTGAAGATGTTTATGCTATGCAAGCTTTAAAAAATCTTTTCATATTCTGAAACAAGTTTAACATGTGTGACAACTTCTATTACTTAAAATTAAATTCTCCATTATACTATCTGGGCTTTGGAATTTCTGAGCATTTTTGGACAAATTTCTCTCTCTTTTTCAATGAGGTGTTTTCTTGTTTAATGATTTTATATGCACCAGGATTATTTACTGTAATGTATGTTCATACAATATTGTCTACTTCATTCAAGACTACAAATTTATATTCATAGGTCTGAGCAAAGTTGATCTCAAATTCATTTTTACAGTTTTGAGCAAAGTTATTCCTAGGTTTCTTTGAAAACCTAATGAATATTTTCCTTGAATTTTTATGTTGTATATTATTCCTTATTTCTGATTACCAAACCTGCTTTTGCAATAAAGACTTCAAGATCTGAGCCACAGCTCCCAGTCTTGTTTTTGCTGACTGTATAGAGCTTCTCCAAGAATAGTTAGAACCAGATATGGAACGCACCAGTTCCAAATTGGGAAAGGAATACAACAAGGCTGGATATTGTCACCCTGTTTATTTAACTTATATGCAGAGTACATCATAAGAAATGCTGGTCTGGATGAAGCACAAGCTGGAATCAAGACTGCCATGAGAAATATCAATAACCTCAGATATACAGATGACACCATCCTTGCTGCAGAAAACAAAGAGAAACTAGAGTCTCTTGAATTGAAAGAGGGGAGTGAAAAAGCTGGCTTAAAAGTCAACATTCAGAAGGCAAATATCATGGCATCTGGTCCCATCTCTCCATGGAAAATAGATGGGGAAACAATGCATACAGTGACAGACTTTATTTTCTTGGGCTCAGAAATTACTGAGGAGGTGACTGCAGCCATGAAATAAAAGATACTCCTTGGAAGAAAAGCTATGAACACACTAAACAGCATATTAAAAAGCAGAGACATTATTTTGCCAACAATGGACTATCTAGCCAAAGCAATGGTTTCCCCAGTAGTCATATATGTATGTGAGAGTTGGACCACTGCGTGCCAAAGAATTGATGTTTTGGAAGTGTGGTGTTAGAGAAGACCTTTGAGAGTCCCTTGGTCTGCAAGGAAATCCAAACAGTCAATTCTAAAGGAAATCAGTCCTAAATATTCACTGGAAGGACTGATGCTGAGCTGAAGCCCTGATACTTGGGCCACCTGATACAAAGAACTGACCCATTGGAAAAGACTCTAATGCTGGGAAATATTGAAGGCAGGAGGAGAAGGGGACAACAGAGGATATGATGGTTGGATAGCATCACCAACTTGATGGTCATGAATTTGAGCAAACTCCAGGAGTTGATGGACAGGGAAGCCTGACATGCTGCAGTTCATGAAGTCACTGAGAGTCAAACATGTCTGACCAACTGAACTGAAATGAAAGCTTCTTATTTCACCTTTCCCATTATATTGAGGTAGAGTTGACATACAGCATATTGATATGATTTACATCATGAATTATTACCACAATAAGTTTAGTGAATATCTATCATCTCATATAAGTAAAAAAAAATTGGAATATTAATAAAGAATGTTTTGTCATTGGAATGAGAATGCTTGGGATTTACATTTAATATTTTATTCAGAGAATTGGCTTGAAGATTCTATCACCAAGTCTTATAGTATTTTGCTGCTAATCCAGTAATTATTGTTATCTAATTTTTGTTCCATATTATTTCATTATTTTGTGCTCTTTCCCTAAGCTTTTGAGCTATAAAAATTCAGAATTATCATTGGGGTCATGATAATTGCTTAATTGTATCCCGGGTTAAATTGCAGTTTGGATTTCCTTTCGACTCAAGAGTTGTTTGAAGAGAAGTTTCATTATCTTGTTGATAGGATTTTTTTTTAATTTTCATTTGTAGCATCCTTTTTACTTTTGGTTTGCTATCTATGTCTAGTTTCATTCTATTGAGATTGAAAAATGTTTTTTGTACTATTTCTTCTCTTTGGAATTCATTAAACCTTCTTTGGGGGGAAATAGATAATCATTGTTTGAATGCTGCATCTATAAAGTAATCAGTGATTAAATGCTCCATGCACAAAAAGTATTTAATTAATAAAAGAATACACTATCACTTCATTGCAAATAGATGGGAAAACAAAGGGAACAGTGAGAGACTTTATTTTCTTGGGCTACAAAATCAATGCAGATAGTGAGTGCAGCCAAAAAACTAAAATATGCTAGCTCCTTGGAAGAAAAGCTATGACAGATCTAGATAGGATATTCAAAAACAGAGACATTACTTTGCCAACAAAGGTCTGTCTGGTCAAAGCTATGGTTTCTCCAATGGTCATGTATGGGTGTGAGAGTTGAACCATAAGGAAGGTTGAGCACTGAAGAATGAAGACTCTTGGGAGTCCCTTGGACTGCAAGATCAAACCAGTCAATCCTGAAAGAAATCAGTCTTGAATATTCATTGGGAGGACTGATGCTGAAGGTGAAACTCCAATACTTTGGCCACCTGATGTGAAGAACTGACTCATTAGAAAAGATCCTGATGCTCGGAAAGATTGCGGGAAGGAGAATGGGATGGCAAAGGATGAGATGGTTGGATGGCATCACTGACTCAATTTTCATGAGTTTGAGCAAGCTCCAGGCATTGGTGATGGACAGGGAGGCCTTGTGTACTGGAGTCCATGGTTTGGCAAAGAGTCCCACACGATTGAATGACTGAACTGATATTGGAATTAGATTTATATGCACAGAGTCAGACACGACTGAAGTGACTTAGCAGCAGCAGCAGCTGTTAAGTGCCTGTATATTCTTCCCTGTCTCTCTTGGTTTGACTTTAAATGATGAAAGTGAAGTGGCTCTGTCGTGTCTGACTCTTTGCAATGCCTTGGACTGCAGCCTACCAGGCTTCTCCGCCCATGGCGTTTTTCAGACAAGAATACTGGAGTGGGTTGCCATTTCCTTCTCCAGGGGATCTTCTCCACCCAAGGATAGAACCCCGGTCTCCTGCATTGCAGACAGATGCTTTACCCTCTGAGCCACCAGAGAAGCTGGGACTATATTAAAGTGTTTCTTCCTATGCTCTATCTCCAACTTTTTTTTCTTTTTTTTATCCCATGTGGTGTTTGTCATGGATGCAGACGCTATGATATTTTGATGCTTAATGTAGGCTTTTGTATAATATGATACTTTGATATAAATTTTAACTGTTTGAGTAAACCTTTATTTTTCAAAACTGTTTCCCCCCCCCTTTGGTTATTCAGAATAGTTTCCAGAACCACCTCCATCAACTTCACCAAATGTGGAAGGTATTGTCCTCTTTATTTTTTGGTAATAAGCTGGATGTATAGTGATATTTCATTGTGAATTCAATTTTCATTTCCTTGACCAGTAAGAAGTTTAACATACCATTTGACATCATTGTTATTTGGTTTCACCATTTGTGATTTTTTCCATACATCTGCCTTTTTATACACTGACTTAGATTTAATTTTGTAATCCAGTTGCACTTTTTAAAATAGTAGAAATAGTAATCTTTTATTTGATAACAAAGTTTCAAACATTCTATTTATTTTTGTATCCTAACTTTTTTCTTCTGTTTTACAAAAGACTTAAATTTTATACAGCCAACTCTGATTTCTTTTATAGCTTAGCGGTTTTCTGGGTTGATTAGAAAAGCAAAACCTTATGTGACATGTATGATTTCCTAATTTTGTCTCTAAATAATTGGACCTCTATTTCCACAATATACCAAAAAATTTAAAACTAAGCTAACCATTTATTTTTGCCGCCTCATGGGTACGGTCTATTCATTGCATTTTGTTATTGTCCCACATAAATTTCAAAATCATCTTACCAAGTACTATATGAGCCATCAATTCCATTCAGTTCAGTCACTCAGTTGTTTCCGACTCTTTGCAACCCCATGAATTGCAGCACACCAGTCCTCCCTGTCCATCACTAACTCCTGGAGTTCACTCAGACTCACATCCATCTAGTCAGTGATGCCATCCAGCCATCTCATCCTCGGTCATCCCCTTCTCCTCCTGCCTGCAATCCCTCCTAGCAGTATCAAAGTCTTTTCCGTTGAGGCAGCTCTTTGCATGAGGTGACCAAAGTACTGGAGTTTCAGCTTTAGCATCATTCTTCCAAAGAAATCCCAGGGCTGATCTCCTTTACAATGGACTGGTTGGATCTCCCTGCAGCCCAAGGGATTCTCAAGAGTCTTCTCCAACACCACAGTTCAAAAGCATCAATTCTTTGGCACTCAGCCTTCTTCACATTCCAACTCTCATATCCATACATGAACACTGGAAAAAACATAGCCTTGACTAGACGGACGTTAGTCAGCAAAGTAATGTCTCTTCTTTTGAATATGCTATCTAAGTTGGTCATAACTTTTCTTCCAAGGAGTAGGCGTCTTTTAATTTCATGGCTGCAATCACCATCTGCAGTGATTTTGGAGCCCCCCAAAATTAAGTCTTCCACTATCCACTGTTTCCCCGTCTATTTCCCATGAAGTGATGGGACCAGATGCCATGATCTTCATTTTCTGAATGTTGAGCTTTAAGCCAACTTTTTCATTTTCCTCTTTCAATTTCATCAAGAGGGTTTTTGGCTCCTCTTCACTTTCTGCCATAAGGGTGGTGTCATCTGCATATCTGAGGTTATTGATATTTCTCCCAGCAGTCTTGATTCCAGCTTCTGCATCTTCCAGTCCAGGCTTTCTCATGATATACTCTGCATAAAAGTTAAATAAGCAGGGTGACAATATACAGCCTTGATGTACTCCTTTTCCTATTTGGAACCAGTCTGTTGTTCCATGTCCAGTTCTAACTGTTGCTTCCTGACCTGCATACAGAGTTCTCAAGAGGCAGGTCAGGTGGTCTGTATTCTCATCTCTTTCAGAATTTTCCACAGTTTATTGTGATCCACACAGTCAAAGGCTTTGGAGTAGTAAATAAAGCAGAAATAGATGTTTTTCTGGAACTCTCTTGCTTTTTTGATGATCCAGAGGATGTTGGCAATTTAATGTCTGGTTCCTCTGCCTTTTCTAAAACCAGCTTGAACATCAGGAAGTTCACGATTCACATATTGCTGAAGCCTGTCTTGGAGAATTTTGAGCACTACTTTAGTAGCATGTGAGATGAGTGCAATTGTGCAGTAGTTTGAGCATTATTTGGCATTGCCTTTCTTTGGGATTGGAATGAAAACTGACCTTTTCCAATCCTGTGGCCACTGCTGAGTTTCCCAAATTTGCTGGCATATTGAGTGCAACACTTTCACAGCATCATCTTTCAGGATTTGAAGTACCTCATCTGGAATTCCATCATCTCCACTAGTTTTGTTCGTAGTAATACTCCTAAGGCCCACTTGACTTCACATTCCAGGATGTCTGGCTCTAGGTGAGTGATCACACCATGGTGATTATCTGGGTCGTGAAGATCCTTCTTGTACAGTTCTATGTGTTCTTGCCACCTCTTCTTAATATCTTCTGCTTCTCTTAGGTCCATATCATTTCTGTCCTTTATTGAGCCCATCTTTATATGAAATGTTTCCTTGGTATCTCTGATTTTCTTGAAGAGATCTCTAGTCTTTCCCATTCTGTTGTTTTCCTCTATTTCTTTGCATGATTGCTGAGGAAGGCTTTCTTATCTCTCTTGCTATTCTTTGGAAGTCTGCATTCAAATGGGTTTATCTTTCCTTTTCTCTTCTGTTTTTCACTTGTCTTCTTTTCACAGCTATTTGTAAGGCCTCCCCAGAAAGCCATTTTGCCTTATTGCATTTCTTTTTCTTGAGGATGGTCTTGATTCCTGTCTCCTGTACAATGTCATGAACCTCCATCCATAGTTCATCAGGCACTCTATCAGATCTAGTTTCTTAAATCTATTTCTCACTTCCACTTTATAGTCATAAGGGATTTGATTTAGGTCATACCTGAATGGTCTAGTGGTTTTCTCCACTTTCTTCAATTTCAGTCTGAATTTGGCAATAAAGATTTCATGATCCAAGCCACAGTCAGCTCCCAGTCTTGTTTTTTGCTGATTGTGTAGAGCTTTTCCATCTTTGGCTGCAAAGAATATAATCAATCTTATTTCGCTGTTGACCATCTGATGATGTCCATGTGTAGAGTCTTCTCTTGTGTTGTTGCAAGAAGGTTTGCTATGACCAGTGTGTTCTCTTGGCAGAATTCTTTTAGTCTTTTCCCTGCTTCATTCTATACTACAAGGCCAAATTTGCTTGTTACTCCAAGTATTTTTGACTTCCTACTTTGTATTCCAGTCCCCTATAATGAAAAGGACATCTTTTTTGGGTGTTAGCTCTAGAAGGTCTTGTAGGTCTTCAGAGAACTCTTTATCTTCAGCTTCTTCAGCGTTACTGGTCGGGACATAGACTTAGATTACTGTGATATTGAATGGTTTGCCTTGGAAATGAACAGAGATCATTCTGTGGTTTCTGAGATTGCATCTAAGTACTGCATTTCAGACTCTTGTTGACTATGATGGTTACTCCATTTCTTCTAAGGGATTCCTGCACACAGTAGTAGATATAATGGTTATCTGAGTTAAATTCACCCATTCCAGTCCATCTTAGTTCACTGATTCCTAGAATGTTGACGTTCACTCTTGTCATCTCCTGTTTGACCACTTCCAATTTGCCTTGGTTCACGGGCCTAACATTTCAGGTTCCTATGAAATATTGCTCTTTACAACACCAAACCCTGCTTCCATCACCAGTCCCATTCACAACTGGGTGTTGTTTCCACTTTCACTCCATCCCTTCATTCTTTCTGGAGTTATTTCTCCACTGATCTCCAGTAGCATATAGGGTACCTGAACTACTGACCTGGGGAGTTCATCTTTCAGTATCCTATCATTTTGCCTTTTCATACTGTTCATGGGGCTCTCAAGACAAGAATACTGAAGTGGTTTGCCATTCCTTTCTCCAGTGGACCAGATTCTGTTATATTTTTTCTATAGCCTCATTATATTTAATCTTTTAGTCAGAAATTTAATTCATGTAATATATTGTGAATTCTGACCTGTCTTGATTACTTCTAACATCTATTTACATGTTCTCTTTGTCCAGCTTTCAGTCTCATTTTTTGCCTCCTTTTTCTTCATACTTTCTTTGGCAATGACTGAAATTTATCATCCCCAACATTTCCTTCCCCCTTTTCTTTTCTGCTTGATTGCTGGTTCCTTGTTATTTTATAATATATTAATAGTTACTTTATATAATTACACCTCTAGTAGTACAAGAATCTTCCACTCTCTTCCAAAATATATACTATGTTGACAGATTTTTATTGGGTATGTTATTTCCTTTGCCTTTACAGTGTGGCTCAGAACTAGCTAGTGAGGAGGACGTAGTTTGTTGGAATGTACAGTAAGTTGTTCAATTTGATTTAACTGGCAACTACATTTTCAGGACCTCTTCCCAAGTCTATTTGCACAACTGCAAGTGCTGGCAAAAGTTCCAATTCTCCTGAAAATGAGACATGAGGAATCAACTATCTCCAGTTCCCTCATTTCTCTATGACACCCACATCTATGCCTACTTTGCCAGGGTTCCAGGTAGAGCAGTGGTGAAGAATCTGCTTGTTAACGCAGGAGATTCAGGTTTGTTCCCTCGGTCAGGAAGTCCCTGAAGTAGAAAATGACAATCCACTCCAGTATTCTTGCCTGGAGAATCCCCATGGACAGAGGAGCCTGGCGGGCTACTTTCCATGGAGTTGCAAAGAGTTAGACACAACAGAGCATACACACCACATGTACGCTTTACAAACCTTTGAAGATGATAAACTCTCAATAATCTACTGTTTTATATTCTGCTCTCCCCAAGATTTCTTCCATAATTTTCTCCCACTGCATTTTTCAGAAATACCTTTTTTTTTTAAAATTCTACAGGTGCAAAATAGATACCGTGTATATAAGTGAGTTGGAGACAGTAGAGAGATTTTAGTTCAAAAAACTAGCCAGAAAATTTTCTGTTTAACTGATGCCTTTAAATCTGCACTAAATTTGCATATTATAGACTTTATAATTTATTTACTGAAAAAGACGTGGTACATATGTACAATGGAATGATACTCAACCATAATAGGGAATGAAGTTGGATTATTTGTAGAGATGTGGATGGACCTAAAGCCTGTCATACAGACTGAAGTAAGTCAGAGAGAGAAAAGCAAATATTCTAAATTATCACATGTATGTGGAATCTAGAAAAATGACACAAATGAACCTATTTTCAAGGCAGGAATAGAGGCACAGACATACAGAACAGACGTGTGGATGTGGAAGAGGAAAGAAGTGGAGGGTGGGGAGAACTGGGAGATTAGAATTGACACACATATGCCACCAAGTGTAAAACAGATAGGTGGTGCGAATCTGCTAAATAGCACAGAAACCTAGTTTGGTGCTCTGTGTTGACCTCAGTGGCTGGGTGATGGGGTGGGGAGGAGGGAGATCCAAGAGGAAGCAGGTATATGTGTGTCTGCCTGCTAAGTCATCTCAGTCATGTCCAGCTCTGTTCAACCCTATGAACTGTAAGCCCACTGGGATCCTCTGTTCATGGGATTCTCTAGGCAAGAATACTGGAGTGGCTTGCCATGCCCTCCTCCAGGTATATGTATACGTATAGCTGATTCACTTCATTGTTCAGCAGAAACTAACATCACATTGTAAACAATTATGTAAAACAAAAACAAAAAAAAAAAACCCTGATAGAACTAGCTCAAATTCCACTTCCAATTTGCTTTCTTTTGACCATGCCATTTCCTTCCTATTTCTTTTTTTTTAAATTTTATATATATTTATTTTTAAATTGAAGGACAATTTACAGAATTGTGTTGGTATTTCTAAGTCTTACTTCTTTCTGTACAACAGACGTAAGTGGAGCCTCACTGGTCTGTAAGGTAATGAGATATTCAGAACACTGATCAGGAGATGTGACCCCAAGAAGAGTTCAAGAACTTACGAATACTATTATTCTTCATTTTTTCATTTTTGCAACTTCATTAGTTTATGTATTTGAAAAACTGCATCCTAACTATTGCTTCTCTATTATTGGGTCTATCATTTGTTTTACTTTCTTGACATAAGCGCCTTCATAGTATCTTTTAAAAGTATTTAATGTTAAAATACTTTAAGGATAAGAGTTTTTCTGTGGCACAGCATTGACTACACTGCCTATTTACAATTGGTAATATTTTAACTTTTGCTATTTTTAGAAAATTATTTGTTTTAGAGTAGTTTTAGATTCACAGCAAAATTGAGCAGAAACTACAGATTTCCCATATATCCCATCTTCACAAATGCATAATTCAACAATTACAATCTCTCATCAGGATGATGCATTTGTTGCAATTGTTGAATCTAATTTAAACATCATTATACACAGTCCATAGTTTACATTAGGATTCAGTTTCACTCTTGGTGTTGTACACACTTTGCTTTTTTTACATTATCCATAATTGTGATTTTTGCACCATGTTACAGGAAGTTGATATTACAGCAAATCTGGAAAACTCAGCAGTGGACACAGGACTAGGAAAGGTCAATTTTCATTCCAATCCCAAAAAAAGGCAATGCCAAAGAATGCTCAAACTATTGCCCAATTGCACTCATCTCACACGCTAGCAAAGTAATTCTCAAACTTCTCCAACCAAGCTTGAACAGTACATGAACTGTGAACTTGCAGATTTTTAAACTGGATTTAGAAAAGGCAGAGGAACCAGAGATTAAATTGCCAACATCTATTGGGTCATAGAAAAATCTAGAGCATTCCAGAAAAACATCTATTACTGCTTTATTGACTATGCCAAATCCTTTGACTGTGTGGATCACCACAAACTGGATAATTCTTCAAGAGATGGGAATACCAGACCACCTGGTCTGCCTCCTGAGAAATGTGTATGCAGGTCAAGAAGCAACAGTTATTTCCAGACATGGAAAACAGACTGGTTCCAAATCGGGAAAGGAGTATGTCAAGGTTGTATATTGTCACCCTGCTGATTTAACTTATATGCAGAGTACATCATGCGAAAAGCTAGGCTGGATGAAGCACAAGCTGGAATTAAGATGGCTGGGAGAAATATCAATAATTTCAGATACACGGATGACATTCACTCTTATGGCAGAAAGTGAAGAACTAAAGAGCCTCTTGATGAAATTGAAAGAGGAGAGTGAAAAAGCTGGCTTAAAACTCAACATTCAAAAAATGAAGATCAGGGCTTCCAGTCCCATCACTTCATGGCAAATAGATGGGGAAACAATGGTAATAAGACAGAATTTATTTTCTTGATATCCAAAATCACTGCAGATGGTGAATGCAGCCATGAAATCAAAAGATGCTTGCTCCTTGAAAGAAAAGCTATGACAAACCTACACAGTGTATTAAAAAGCAGAAACTACTTTGTCAACAAAGGTCCATCTAGTCAAAGATATGGTTTTTCCAGTAGTCATGTATGCATGTGAGAGCTGGGCCATAAAGAAAGCTGAGTGCTGAAGAATTGATGTTTTAAACTGTGGTATTGGAGGAGACTTTTTTTTTTTTTTGAGAGTCCCTTGGACTGCAACGAGATCAAACCAGTCAATCCTGAAGGAAATCAGTCCTAAATATTTATTGGTAGGACTGATACCAAGGCTAAACTCCACTACTTTGGCCTCCTGATGCAAAGAACTGACTCATTGGAAAAGAACCTGATGCTGGGGAAAATTGAAGGCAGGAAGGAGGAGAAGGGGACAACAGAGTATGAGATGGTTGGATGGTCTCACTGATTTGATGGACATGAGTTTGATCTAGCTCTGGGAGTTGGTGATAAGGAAACCTGGCATGCTATAGTCCATGCGGTCACAAAGAATCAGATGTGACTGAGTGACTGAGCTGAACAGGAAGGTGATAAAGCATTATAATTTATTAATTTTACCAATTCCACTTTAAAGTTGAAATCACAAGGATAGTTTAGAATTCAGTTCTCAGATTCATAGCAGCTTTATTTATTATAATGTAGTTTGAAATATCAATTAAATCTCCAATCATTTTGGATTTGTTTGAGAAGGTCATTTAAATTATCAGTTAAAATTATAGTTATTGCTCATTAAATTGAACTGGATAAATATTAAAATAATAAATAATTATTCATTAATTTGAAATTACATTGTAAGATATATTCAAGCTTTTATCAGTGTTGTAATAGTTTTCATATTCTTACATAAAATAAAATATTTCTATATTTTAGTGCATTTTATGTATGAGTGTGTATGTGTGAGCTTATAATATTATAAAGAAGTCAACTGAAAGCTGGGATAGAGAATGCAAAGCTAGCCATTTTATTTCTCACAAGCATTCTAAAGTTGCCCATGGGCACCTCTGAAGGATTATTGGACTATGCAGAGTAGAAAAATAACTATTTTACTATTGGCAAAATATGATAAATATTCATGATATATTGTCCCATTTTAAAACATTCAGTTCAGTTCAGTTCAGTCACTCAATCACGTCCAACTCTTTACGACTCCATGAATTGCAGAATGCCAGGCTTCCCTGTCCATCACCAACTCCGGGAGTACACTCAAACTCAAGTCCGTCCAGTCAGTGATGCCATCCAGCCATCTCATCCTCTGTCAGCCGCATCTCCTCCCGCCCTCAATCCCTCCCAGCATCAGTCTTTTCCAATGAGTCAACTCTTCACATGAGGTGACCAAAGTACTGGAGTTTCAGCTTTAACATCATTCCTTCTAAAGAAATCCCAGGGCTGATCTCCTTTAGAATGGATTGGTTGGATCTCCTTGCAGTCCAAGGGACTCTCAAGAATCTTCTCCAAGTTGAAACACATAAATTCTTTGGTGCTCAGCTTTCTTCACAGTCCAACTCTCACATCCATACATGACCACTGGAAAAACTATAGCCTTGACTAGACAGACCTTTTGGCAAAGTAATGTCTCTGCTTTTGAATATGCTACCTAAGTTTTTCATAACTTTCCTTCCAAGAAGTAAGCATCTTTTAATTTCATGGCTGCAATCACCATCTGCAGTGATTTTGGAGCCCCAAAAAATAAAGTCTGCCACTCTTTCCACTTTTTTCCCCCATCTATTTCCCACGAAGTGATGGGACCAGATGCCATGATCTTCGTTTTCTGAATGTTGAGCTTTAAGCCAACTTTTTCACTCTCTTCTTTCACTTTCATCAGGAGGCTTTTTAGTTCCTCTTCACTTTCTGCCATAAAGGTGCTATCATCTGCATATCTGAGGTCATTGATATTTCTCCCAGAAATCTTGATTCCAGCTTGTGCATCTTCCAGCCCAGCGTTTCTCATGATGTACTCTGCATAGAAGTTAAATAAGCAGGGTGACAATATACAGCCTTGATGTACTCCTTTTCTTATTTGGAACCAGTCTGTTGTTCCATGTCCAGTTCTAACTGTTGCTTTCTGATCTGCATATAGTTTTCTCAAAAGGCAGGTCAGGTGGTCTAGTATTAAGTATAAATAAATAAATAAATAAATAAATAAATATATATATATATATATATATGACACAGCAATAATACTTTTAGGAGACTGTACATTATTATATTAAAGTTTTAAGAAATATTTGTAAGTGAATATGCCCAACTGATATAGTCCTCTCTTCAGCCCAAACAGAGGGAACATTGAATCTTACTCCGAGTTTTGTTTTATGTTTTATTTTATTTTAATTTATTCATTAATTTTTTAAACTTTATTTTACTTTACAAAGCTGTATTGGTTTTGCCATACATCAACATGAATCCACCATGGGTGTACACATGCTCCCAATCCTGAACCCCCTCCCACAGCCCTCCCCATACCGTCTCTCTGGTCATCCCAGTGCACCAGCCCCAAGCATCCTGTATCATGCATCAGACCTAGACTGGTTATTCATTTCTTATATGATATTATACATATTTCAATACCATTCTCCCAAATCATCCCACCTTCTTCCTCTCCCACAGAGTCCAAAAGTCTATTCTATACATCTGTGTCTCTTTTGCTGTCTCGCCCACAGGGTTATTGTTGCCATCTTTCTAAATTCCATATATATGTGTTAGTATACTGTATTGGTGTTTTTCTTTCTGGCTTACTTCACTCCATATAATTGGCTCCAGTTTCATCCACCTCATTAGAATGGATTCAAATGTTTCCTTTTTAATGGCTGAGTAATACTCCATTGTGTATATGTACCACAGCTTTCTTATCCATTCATCTGCTGATGGACATCTAGTTTGCTTCCATGTTCTAGTGGCAAGGCACCAGAAAGTGTGGAGTTAGCCCCCTGGCCAGGATCGAACCTACACTCTCTGCATTGGAAGGCAACCTTAACCACTGTATTGCCTGATAAGTCCCCTGAATTCAGAATTCTGTAGACCTTTTGTGAATGACCATAGGTTCTAATAAAGCCCTGACAACGCCCCTTCATATACACACTTAATGTATGTTGTTAAAATTTGGCTCAAGATACAGAAAATCCTACAATATAATATATATCTTTTTGAAGCTACTATAGTGTGGGAAGTATTCCTACATTAAGAAGAGCACTTTTAGCTAACTTACTCTTTAAATCACAATTTATGCAATAAATAACACACACAACATATAAGCATAATGTATAACATCATAATGGAATTATTGTATGAGTAAAATTTACATGGATATCTGCAACTTAGGGACATTTATTTATAGCTTACTTTCAGAAAAATAAACTGATGCTTTTTTTCAATGTAGACACCTAACTTGCTATTTTTCAAATGGCTTTTAAGCAAAACTTTTTTCCTTTTCCTGCAAACAGTATAGATTATTAGGTATTGCAATATTAATGGACATAGACTGCTTGAACTTATGTCTTATGAGAAAATTGGAAAGCATAAAAATGACAAATAGCTGTTTTGTATTGAATATCCCTTCTGCCATATATTGAACTTAATTTGACTCTTTCTGTGTATGCTAATCAAACGTTATTTGCTGCTACAGAGAAAATTGATGTTAAAAAAAACATGTGATACATTCTAAAAAATGACAGTTAATTTTTCCAATGATTTATTGTGTGCTTAGGACCATATCTGACATAAAATTAAGCAACTACATGATAAGTGATTAAATGTGTTAATAAATGAATGAATAAAATAAAAGCATTTAATATAGTCATAATATATTTTATGATCATCTGATATAGCATTTTTCTCAAATTCCGTGGAAGGTATACAAAAACTTATTAATTTATCTTCTCTCTCCCTCTTTTTCTCACATCTGTGTATATGTATGAAAACCCATTCACCTATATACACAATCTTATACATTCCTCAATAAAACAAATAATGCTTTGACTGTAAATTTTGTGAACAATTGGCACATCCAAATCCCTTCTTTCCTCCAAATGCAGCATTTCTTGGGGATGGGGGAATTAGGATTGAGAAGACTGGAAGAACTACTCACACTTTAACTTCTAAATCTCTAAACTCTCCTAGAATTTATTGCCCTCATCACTTGTTTGATTCTTCAAATATATACAGCTTCAAGCTGGTATGAAATATTTTATTTATATTAGACACATATCCTTTTCTAAAAGGGAAAATAAACTTATTGAGTGGGATGTAACACCATCTTTCACTTAGCAGTTACATAATTTGCTTGTTTTAAGTCTTGGAAATGCAAGAAAAGCTACTTCCTAAGCCAAGGTCAGGAGCACACCAGCCCACCACTCATGTACAGAATTATGAAATTCTCATCTCGTCTCTAACAGCTGTGTTTCTTTTCCTGACATGTGGATGGCACTTAAAATTCTTCCAAACCTCTCTAGCTTTGTGTGTAAAGTTGTCTTGAACTACTTAGCACACTGAAGAGATATCTTTGGGCTCCAATCAAAACTTTTATCTTCCATGCTAAAATCCAAGACCTTTGCAATTGGATTTTTTAAGTAACTCCTATCAACAACAAAATATTGTTGCAAGGATTATGACTATTTTGGCTTCCTTGTGCTGTTTTCAATTGTAATGAATATGTAGGTATTTCATCTGTTATATTTCAGCAATAACTGTACTATCAAGACCATACTGAAGCACTAAATGATATCCCATCTCTGTGCCCATCCATCTTTCTAAAATATTAAAAATGTGAATTATGAAACACATCTGGCCCTAAATATTTTGAGTAAAGAACTGAAAATCTATAGTATTTATTGAGTGCATCCCTCATGCCATGCTTTGGCAAACAGTACATGGGAAAGAAATTGATATAAAATTAATGCAGGGATTTTACTGGTGGTCCAGTGGTTAAGAATCTGCCTGCCAATGCAAAGGATACAGGTTCAGTCCCTGGTCCAGGGTGATTTCACACGCTGTGCGGTACAAAGCTTATGGGGGCCACAACTACTGAAACCTGCTCACACAATTAAAGAGTAGCCTTCTCTCACTGCAACTAGTGAAAGAAGTAATGAAAGCCAGAATGGCTAAAAATCTTTTTTTTGAAAAAGAATACAGAGTTCTTAAAAAAAAGATACAACAAAAAAAGTGTATAATAAATTGTGCTTCAATAATTCCTGGATGGCATGTTTGCACCTCCCTTATAGAAAACAGAAAGCAATTTTTCAGATTCTGTAGTTTAACGAGAATTCTAGTAATAAAAGCATTCTTTTAAATAACTCAAATTATCTAGAGTATGTTTCTGTGAAGCAGATAGAATATGCAGTGTGAAAAAAATAATCTATATAATATTTCCTGCAACTTGTATCTGTTTTCATATTGATAATTTATTTTGAGGGCTAGCACATTTTATTAATATTTAGTGCACCTAATTNNNAGTGCACCTAATTCAGTGTTTGCACATTGATTTGAAATGATATATTTCAGAAGTAAATTTAAATGACAGTTTAAATTAAAACCAAAATAAAAAATTGTAAAAGATACAATAAAGATAATTTTATAATGCCTATTGAATAGAGACTACTGAAAATATTATTTCCATAGCTAACATGTAAATGTTTTGATTCATATAACTAGATCCAACATTTGAATCTATTGCAGTTCTAGCTTACAAGTTTTTTTTTGTCAGTATATCTGAATCGTCAATATTTATTGTGTCATTTATACCCTTTTCATTATTCTTTGCAAGGCACACGACATCCTTGAGAAAAGGGTGGGTAAGGTGGAGGGGAAGAGAGAGAGAGATTATATTCATTGTTTAATAAATATTGTCTTTTTATTTGATGTAAAATTGAATGACTATATATGATGGACTTTGAAAAGTCAGTGAAGAGATGGTGTTAATACAAAGAAAATTTATTTTTTGATTTTTCCTATTTCCCTCCCTCTTTTAAACCATGTAGAATAACTTGAAGAAACAGAAAACCAAAACCTGATAAACTGAGGTACATTTTCAGCAAAACTAGAAGGCAGAGAATGTCCTCAGGGTAAACACTGAATGTAAGTCATGACACACCAGCTTAAAGTAGCAGAGCCTATGGGAAGGCAGAAGCTGTGACCAAAGCATAAAGAAAGAAGGGGAAGGGAAGGATCTGGGCCCTTTAGAGCAGCACATCTCAGAAACAAACAAACAAACAAACAAACAAAAAAACAGCAAAAACATATCCCCTGAAGCAAAGTGCTTTACCCAAAGGTGGAACTGCTGAAAATAGGGCCAAGTTGAACTAGAGTAGGAACACTGGGCAAGGTAGAGAGAAAAGGCTCATAAAGGGCCTAGGTAATCTGAATAAGGAAAATTCCAGATTATACTATGTGAGTTATCCATCCTGAAAGATAAGCATGGTCTGTGCTTTGGAGTCAGTAGCCAGTGAAGTCATGGGCAACTCAAGGTTAGACTTAGAGGCCATCCTTAACCAACTGAGGTGTGGAGAGAAAGAAGAACTAAGACCATAGAACTATAATAATTTATTGACAAAGTCAAACAGAGGAGGAGCAGTGAGGGAGCCATTAATTTGCACATTCTGAAGTCTACCTGGTCCCTTCTAACTCCAAACAACTGAACTTTCCCAAACGTCCAACAAATAAAAGAACAACTAAAATCCAGCCAATTGAAACATGCATTTTTGAAAGGGAATTGTTACAGCATCCACATAAAAGAATTACAAGCAGTTTGAGGGTGGGAAAGAGCCAAATATTCCCACAAGTGAAATGACAATAACAACAAAATCACAAATGGAGGGAAGTTAGAGGATTTGGCCTAGGTAGAGATGAACTGGGCTTCCAAATGGTGCTAGTGGTCAACAACTCAGATGTTTGATCACTGGGTCGTGCAGATTCCCTAGAGGAAGACATGGCAACCCAAACTAGTATTCCTGCCTGGAGAATCCCATGGACAGAGGAGTCTGGCAGGATATGGTTCATAGAGATGAATTAGAGAGTACTGAAGTAGAAATTGAGAGAGATATGGACCTTTCCCTTGAAGAATATGAACGAACAAGAGCAACTAAAATAGGATTGCTGGGTGACAGGAAAGGCCTGCTTGAGTTTTATTATTATTAACTGGAAATGAGATAAGGTAGCCTTATTTGTGATAAAAGTACATTTTTCTTAAGTCCAAGGATTGAGTCAAAAAATTGCATAATATTTCCTGTAAAAGAAGTCATGTTTGGACTCTGAAATGAAACAAAGTCTAAAGTTTTAGAGCATTTGATCATTATCATTTATAGTTAAAGGACAACACAATAAAAACTATTCTTTTCAAGACTTAATTGTATTATTAAGCCTTCAAAATGTGAAAACCTCATTATCTTGAAAACAAATTGTAATCAGAAAAAGCTATATTTTTGGTATAAACTATAGTAAGAGGCAGCATAAAACAGAAAAGAAATAAGTAAAATTATATTAGACTATAAGTAATTTTATTACTGTGATAAAAACACAAAGAGTATTCTTTAGTTAATAAAATAGTAACACTCCTTTAAGAAATATTTTCATTGCTATAAATACAAAATATTAAGATTATTAGCAAAAAAGAACATTGTCTTATGGTTTTTTTCTAACTAGTGAAAAATTTGAAGTTTTTTTTTTTACTGGAAAATAATTTATTTTATGTTTTAAATTACCCAGGAAAGAAAGATATGTAATAAATGTAAATTCATGTCTAGTATAATTTGGATAACATTTTCATTGTCTTATCATTGCTGTCTATGAAAATTTCTCCTTTATCAAATACTAAATACATTTTTTTGCAATTTGGCCATTTTGCAAATCAATAACATTTTCTTGCAAAATATATCTCACCTTCTACTGACAGTGCTATAGAGCCCTTGAGAATATAGGATGTAAGAAAAGTGATGATTAAGCCCTAAAATCAGGGCCTTTGGGAAAAGCAATAACACATGTATTTGTCAATGGGAAGGGTAAAGAGAATTACAGGAAAACACTATGTCCAGATTTGCAATCAGCTTTTCAGATGATCCAAGATAATTCAAGGCACATGTATTTCTGGAGAAAAAATGATGCCCTTAGTTGTGAACCAGGGAACTGAGTGAATTCTGAGTATGTTTTGTGAGAATCTCAGATCCACTCTAGGAGAATGAATTCTAAAAGCTAATGCCAAGAATTTGAAGATTACTTCCTGTCATTCTCTAACTCTCCAAGGCTTTATAAGGTAACCTTTCTAACACTTTGAAATTGAAACCAGACCTACATACTGAATGTATAGGCATATAGAACATGTTATAAATTTCTCCTTCACTCAGTCTCCACTTTGCCACTCAGTCCCAAGTTAAGAGGCTGTTTAGTTGTGTGTGGCTTATAGATAATGTGGCCAGTATTCCTTTTTTTCAGTACAGTATTGCTTCAATCTGTGTCCCAGCATAATTATCAATAGCATCCATTTTAACTCTAAGAGTATTTTGGTTTCAATAATAAATTGCAGAACTAACCTCCAAGCAGAGGGTGTAAGGGTCTACTGTTCGCCTTGTTTTTTTCCTGTCTTGAGATGAGAACAGAGGTCTCATTGCATCATTCTGAGACAGTTGTGTTGTTTAGTCGGTTAGTCCTGCCTGACTCTTTGTAACCTCACGGACTGCAGAACATCAGGCTTCACTGTCTATCAGCAACTCCTGGAGCTTGCTCATACTCATGTCCATCAGGTTGATGATGCCATCCAACCACCTCATCCTCTATTGTCCACTCTCCTCCCGCCTTCAATCTTTCCCAGCATCAGGATCTTTTCTAATGAGTCAGTTCTTTGCATCAGGTGGCCAAAGTATTGGAGCTTCAACTTCAGCATTAGTCCTTCCAATGAATATTCAGGATTGATTTCCTTTAGGATTGACTGGTTTGACCTTGCTCTCCAGGGGACTCTCAAGAGTCTTCTCCAATACCACAGTTCGAAACCAACAATTCTTTGGAGCTCAGCCTTCATTTTATAAGACAATACTTCTTATCATATTAAGACAATACTTCAGGTTTCCCTGGTTGCTCATGGGTAAAGAATTCGTCTACCAATGCAGAAGATGTGGGTTCAGTCCCTGGGTTGGAAAGTTCCCCTGGAGGAGGACATAATAACCCACTTCAAAATTCTTGCGTGGGCAATCCCTTGGACACTAGGAGCCTGGCGGGCTGCAGTCCATAGGGCTACAGTCACACATGGCTTAGGACTGAACAATAGCAACAGACAATACTTCACAAATGACAGTACATTTGCTACCCAAAGGATATTGGGCAATTTCTGGAGGGTTTTTTTTTTTTTCATTGTAAAAAATTTGGAGTGAGGCTGTTGCTATTTTCATCAAGTGGGAAAACAGCGGGAATGTGGCTAAAGATTCTATGGTGCTCAGGTCAACTCCTTTAGCAAAGGAGTTATCTGGCCTAAACGTCAACTGTGCTGAGGTTAAGAAGGTTGTTTTAAAGGAATGGATGTTACACTAACTACAGCAGCCCCTCTCTGCCATCAGGATGAAGACACTTCCTTGTGCCTGCTTGCCTATTAGCGCCTGTCCCTTAGAGCAAAGTCAGTTTTTGCTGGTTCCTTTCTCCCAACCCTGCCCTCCAGGACTGGTTACAAAAATGGGCAGGGCCTAAGGGAAAGTGAAAATGCAGGACCTATTATTCAAAAGTCACCACATCAAAACCCATCATCAAGATAGCAATAACAAAGTATGAAACCAAGGTCAGAATCCTATCTAACTTCCTACGTTGTACACCCATACATTGGGCCCTAATGTCCCATTAGCAGATTAATTTATAACAATTTAATTTTATAAAGATCCACTCACATGGTTAATGGTTAATTTTCTTTGATGTCACTGTAGTGTTTTCTAGAGAGACAAACTTGTAAATTTAAGACATGCTGCTGATTGGGTCAATTTGACCAGTTTTATATTATTTTTTTATTTAAAAAAAGGCTGAAACATTTTGAAAACTAAAAACACTCATGTGAGTGTTCCTTCTGCTTTTAAAGAGAGAAAAACTCACAAATATTTAGCCCCCCAAATACGTAATAAACCAACAGATGCTTGCTTCATTATCTTATCTGGTCCATCAAGTTTAGAACATCTCAAACAGATCCATTAAATAGCTCCACTGAGGTGCTGTTAGAATACTGAGACTTGGAAATAACTGATACATTCAATCTCCTTCATATCCCAAAGCATATCTATATTAGGTAATAGATTCAACTTTCTTTTACTATCTATAATATTAAGGCTTAAGAAGTTGGGTGATGGTACCATTACTTTTTTTTTTTTTTAAATCTTCAAGGTATTTCCAATCAGGTGATAGTGATGCTTGCCATCACTATCATCTATTTAAAAATGTTAAGGATGTATTTCTCAAATGTATTGTTTTATCTACATTTATTACTTCTCTCACTTATATTATACCCACACAACCTCATCTAATCATAAGCAGTGACCTCTTTATAAATCAACTTTCTTTACATTTGGCTTCAGAGATTTTCAGCATTACCACTAAATCATATTTTGGTTACAGGGCAAAAGACATGTATTCAGCTATTTCCATAGCAGAAATCCATAGAGGTTTGAGATGTAGTTTTGATTTAAAAATTATATAAGCATCTGAGCACAGTGACTAGGTTTTTGAGGGGAGGCAAGTTTTCACATTCTATACAACTTTTCTCTCTGAAAAGGTAAGAAGCATCTTCATTTTTTATTCTTTTAAATGGTGTTTCTCCACCTCTTGGGTTGAATAATTATGGGAAGCTTCTTCCATACACTGAAGGATGTTGATCAGCATCTTTGGCTACTATCTATTAAATGACAGTAACACTTTTCCAGCTGTTAAAACTGAAAATATCAGGGGGAAAATGTCCCCTGGAGGGAAAAAAAAAATCGGCCCTGGTGGAGAACCACTGCTTTAAAACAAATTTAAAGCAAATATATTAGATTTTCAGGTTGAATTTTCCTCTATAGTTCCCAAAAGAGCTCTGTGAATTTTCATGCAATGATCTAGAAAGCTATACAGACAAAGCACATTAGACAAAGGAAATCAAGATTCTATTTTATTGATAGAATAACAAACCTTCCCCAATACAATGGATGAGATGATTTTTTATATTAAATTTAAATAGGAAACGATGGGGCCTGGACTTGTGCCTTGGCATGTTAATCTCAAATATTACTTCTATTGTCATTGTACTAATCTGACAAATTGTACTAAGGTCAAAATGTGCTCTTATTCACCAAAAAGGGGGAACAAAGACAGCATTGTCTTTGGAGCTGAACATTTGTTGGTTTCTCACACATATTCACATAATCATGTCATTTTAGGCTTTCTCTACTTAATATGACCATCTGAACAAAGAAAAAAAAGAGCTGCATAAAAGATGAACATAACTATTTTCACTGTTTTATTTTACTGTCTACTCACACAGATTCCCTGGGTCTTTATGATTATGATTGTCCTTACTTTCAGAGGGTGAAGCAATCACATCTAATTGAATAGTAGATAAAGGATGAAGCAACTACTTATTTCTGCTTATTTGAATGGATTTCATGCAATCAATTAACTCAAAATGGGTTTAGACATATTTTGGTGATGGTTAAATTACATACATCTATAAAGAGAGCCATGTTTCCTATTTTTTTAAGTCCTTATAATTAGCCTTTATCTAACACTCCCTGTTTTTGGTCATTTCAGATAAATTAAATTAACCTAAGCCTGAATTCCAGAAAATTCAAAAGTACATATGTCCACACTGGAAATGTGGACTGGAGCAAGACAGATGATTACGGTTTTAACACTATTTCTGTATGTTGTCCACTAGTGGAAACTATAAAGATGATTAAGAAAGAATAGTTGCTTCAACAGGAGACTAGTAAGCTTAGTGAACTAATAAAATTAGATTATAGAAGGTTGAAAGTTTTCTGTTTAGAGACTCAATTGCATTAAAAATTTATTTTATTATTATTTTTGGTTGATTGCTTTGTTGCCGCTACCACCACCTAAGTTAAATGAGAAGTGACATGCTTAAGCTATCAAAGTGCTCTATCTTGCTTTATTGCATGATTATTTATTTTCATCATATTTTAATTAAAATTTGGGGAGGTAACATTAATTTACTAAGCATTATTAATATTTTTCTAAGCACAAGCTTTGCTTTTAAAAGAGGTCTATCTATATTACAGGGAGGGTCTGGAGTAAGATTTAGTAAAATGTTGGTTTCCATAATTAGTGAAAGAAGATCATGAAGTTTTGCTGAAAAAGGGACTTCTTTAAAGTATCATAATCAAATAGCAACTAGAAATGCCTCCACTTTCTAATCTGAAATGAAAAAGGATTAGAGTATGCAAATATGAAAAACCCCTAACATGAAAAATTCTGAGTCACTCTTAGTATTATAGTCCTACCACTTAAAATTGAATTATTTCAGAAAAATATTGCAATCAAGACATAAAATATAATAGACAATCAATATGCAGAATGCCAGCAAAACATCATATAAACTATGCATTTTTCCTTGTTAAAGTCTCATGTGAGCCATGAATTATGCAAAACAACCAAGAGATCCTATTAAAAAGGTGATATATCTTCAGGATTCTAAGACATGAAAGACCATTTGAGCTTTCCTTTCAAGGTTATTACAGAGTTATCAGAAACACTCAGAGTCTGAAAGTTTTAAATGGAAGTAGGATAGTGAGCATACATCACAAGTTACAGATTGGTAAAAGAAAAATGCTACAGAAAATAACAATTTTTGATGAAGCAATCAAAATCATTTACTTAGTTTTTCAGTTGCCCAGTCATGTCCAAATCTTTGCAACCCCATGGACTGTAGCACACCAGGCTTCTCTGTCCTTCAATATCTTCTGGAGTTTGCTCAAACTCATGTCCACTGAGTCAGTGATATTATTCAACCATCTCATCCTCCTGCCTCTAACCTTTCGCAGCATCAGAGTCTTTCCCAATGAATTGACTTTGCATCAGGTGGCCAAAATATTGGAGCTTCAGCTTCGTCATCAGTCCTTCCAATGAATATTCAGGACTGATTTCCTTTAGGATTGACTGATTTCATCTCATTGCTCTCCATGGGACTCTCAAGAGTCTTCTCCAGCACCACAGTTCAAAAGCATCAATTCTTCAGCACTCAGTCTTATGGTCCAACTCTCATGCCCATACATAAATACTGGGAAATCCATAGCTTTGACTAGACAGACATTTGTCGGCAAGGTGAAGTCTCTGCTTTTTATACACTGCCTATGTTTTTCATAGCCTTCCTTCCAAGGAGGAAATGTCTTTTGATTTCATGGCTGCAGTCAACATCTACAGTGATTTTGAAGCTCCCCAAAATAAAATCTTTCACTGTTTCCATTGTTTCCCCATCTATTTGCCATGAAGTGATGGGACCAGGTGCCATGATCTTCATTTTTTGAATGTTGAGTTTTAAGCCAGCTTTTTCAGTCTCCTCTTTTACCTTCATCAAAAGACTCTTTAGTTCCTTTTGGCTTTTTTGCCTTTAGGGTGTTGTCATCTGTGTGTCCGAGGTTGTTGACATTTCTCTCAGCAATCTTAATTCCACTTTGTGATTCATCCAGCCTGGCATTCCACATGATGTACTCTGCACAAAAACTACATAAGCAGGGTGCCAAAATGCAGCTTTGATTGTACTTTCTTTCCAATTTTGATCCAGTCCATTGTCTGGTTTTAATTCTTGCTTCTAGTCCTGCATATAGGTTTCTCAGGAGGCAGGTAAGGTGGTCTGGTATTCTTTTCAAGATTTTTCCAGTTTATTGTGAGCCACACAAAGGCTTTAGTGTCTTCAGTGAAACAGAAGTAGATGTTTTTCCTAGAATTCTCTTGCCTTTTCTATGATCCAATGGATGTTGACAATTTGATTTCTGATTCCTCTGTTTTTTCTAAATTCAGATTGTACATCTGAAATTTATTGAGTAGGCTATTAATTTACTCGAAATCACAATTTGCGATGTAGCCTGAATAGAGCAGTGATGTCACTGGTTAGAGCACATCCTTTGAAGGCATTCCCATTAACATGCATAACATGTCACCTGGTAAGAATTTGTATTTACTCTTGTGACAGAACTCATTGTATTTCTTAGATGTGTCACTTAATACTTTAAAGTATGATTGGCAAATTATCAAAATTATTAATAATAAAACTGTCACTGAAGCATGACTAGGAGACCCCAATTAATTATAAGAAATCTTGGAAATGTATGTTCAGGTTGTCTGTTATAAGTAAGATTGTGGTTTAACACTTAAAGCTGGTGCCTTGTTGGTAAGCGACCCAAACTCTTGGATCAGATGTGGAAAATCTGTGTAGTCAGCTAATTTCTTTCTTCACATCATCTTCATCAGTTTGTTAGTTTCACCCTTAATAATCAAAATATATTGGCAACACTAAGGTGATGAATTTCAGTCAGAAGTGTCTATGGACGCAAGAGAGGAGATAATCTGGTTAGTCAGTAAAAGAAATGACCAAACACATTTGGTGTATTTAAGCAATAAAATTTTTATCCCCAAAGATGTCTAGTTTCAATAATCAATTATGTGTTGTATGGGCTTTCCAGGTGGCACAGTGGAAAAAATTCCACCTGCCAATGCAGGAGATACAAAAGATGAAGTTTCGATCCCTGGGTCAAGAAGATTCCCTGCAGAAGAAAACAGCAACCCACTCCACTATTTCTTGTGGAGCCTTGGAGGCTATAATTTGGGATTGTAAGGAGTCAGAGATGACTGACCATGCACATTATATCTTGTATTTATGTAAGCACAAAACAGTTTCCATTTGTATAAATGCAGAGCAGTAACTATAGCACTTACAATGAAATACAGGATTAGAAGGAACCAAAACATAGCATTTTATGTGAAAATGTTGTTTCAAACCCTTGGAAATACTTGACTTAATTGAATCAGCTTGGAAATAAAGTCCCTTGGTATTCACAAAGTATTGGTACCAGGACCCCAGAGAGTAACAAAGCTTATGCTCAAGTCTCTTACATAAAATTCTATCATAGTTGCATATAACCTATAAACATTCTCCTGAATACTTAAAATCATCTCTAAATTACTTATTGTACCTAACGCAATGTAAAAGAGATGCAAATAATTGCAGGTGTGCAGCAAATTCAGTTTTAATTTTCAGAATTTTATGGAATTTCTTTTCTGAGATATTTTGTGTCTGTGGTTGTTGAATCTATGAATATGAAACCCGTGATACAGAGGACCAACTGCACATTCAGTCTAGAGGATCCACATCATCTCCTCTTACAGTCTCCAGAAACCTCCATGCTCTGTGTTTCCATGAGTGATCTTCAACTGCCTTATTTCTCCTCACAGCCCAAGTTTTCACTGAAAATAGTGAAAGCGGTAGTAGCAAAAGAAAGCTGTTACTCCACCAATGTTCAGTCATCCTGGAGTCAGCAAAGCTCTTGTTTAAGGCAAGTATTTTGGATCCATATCTAGCTATAACTTCACTCCAGTTGAGCAGCTCAGCTTATCTAAGTCTAGTTGTCTTCTCTTTGTGGTGCTAGTGGTAGAAAATCTGCTTGCCAATGCAGCAGAAGTAAGACACAGGTCCAATCCTTGGGTTAGGAAGATCCCCTTGGAGGAGGAAATGGCTACTGACTCCAGTATTCTTGCCTGGAAAATCCCATGGACAGATGAGCCTGGTAGGTTACAGTTCATAGGGTCACAAAGAGTCAGACACGATTGAAACAACTTAGTATGCACACTTTACAACAGAGCATAGCTTGGGTTTAATAGCAGGATAGGTATGGTTTGTTATGATGTCTGCTGTCCCCATGATTTCAGTTCTGCTTTCTATCACATGGCATCTACTCCTGCAGGCTGCACTTACAGTCTCCAAGTTAATGATAGGATTCACCAATGGGAGGCAGAGATAAGGAGACTTTGCTGCTGGAGAAAAGGAGAAGCCAGAGTATCTCTAGCCTCTCTGTATTAGTTTGCTTGAGCTCCTATAACAAAATACCACTGACTGGTCAGCAGAAAGTGTCAGTCACTCAGGCATGTCTGAATTTTTGAGTCCCCTTTGGACTATAGCCTGCCAGGCTCCCCTGTGCAAGGAATTCTCCGGGCAAGAATACTGAAGTGGGTTGCCATGCCCTTCTCCAGGGTATCTTGCTGACCCAGGGATCAAACCCGAGTCTCCTGCATTGTAGGCAGTTTCTTTATCATCTGAGCTGCGAGGAAGCCCACAGAAAACCTTTGTTTACTCATAGGTCTGGAGGATACAAGTTCAAGATCAAGGTATCAGTACCAGCATGTTTATTTTCTCTGAAGTCTTTCTCCCTGGCTTGCACTTGGCTATCTTCCTAGTGTTTTCTCATATGACCTTTCCTCTGTGTGCATGCATCTCTGCTGTCTCTTTTGTGTCTCCAAATTTATTCTTCTTATAAGGATGAGATAGGTTGTGACCTGGGACCCTTTGCTGCAGTGTTGCAGTGTTTGCACCTAGGCATACCTCTCCTCGAGCAACAAAACACAAAGAAACTATATGTGATTTCAAACAAAAACAAAAACAAAAACAAAATTGTGTGTGTGAGCAGTTGGGGTAAATTCTGAACAAAAAACACAGAGACCTGAAAACCTGGCTGCTACTTTTGCAGAGCCTGGAGGAAAATCAGGGGTTTCAGGAGCAAAACTAGGGTTCTGTACATCCCTTTTGCACACAATACCATGTAAGGGGTTGGCAAAATACCTAAGCCATACCTCCCGCCCAACCCCTGAATGCACCCCTACCCTGACCCCATATAAAGAACAAGCTAGTCCCACCTCAGTGAGAAACAATAATAATAAATAAAAATCGCTCAGTCGTGTCTGACTCTTTGTGACCCCATGGACTCTATAGTCCATGGAATTCTCCAGGCCAGAATACTGGAGTGGGAAGCCTTTCCCTTCTCCAGGGCCTTTTCCCAACCCAGGGATCAAACCCAGGTCTCCTGCACTGCAGGTGGATTCTTTACCAGCTAAGCTACAAGGGAAGCCCAAGAATACTGGAGTGGGTAGTCCATTCCTTCTCCAGCAGATCTTCCTGACCCAAGGTCTCCTGCTTTGCAGGTGGATTCTTTACCAATTGAGCTGTGAGGGAAGCCCTGTTATTTGTTCTCATTCCTACTTGCTGCTGCAGGAGCCCCAATTAAGCCTTGCTGGAATTTTTTGTATTGTCTCTGATCTGTTTCTATTGATTAGGGAGGTCAAGAACTCTGATAGGTAACAAGGACACTGGTCATATTGGGTTAGAGCCCATGTACATGACCTCATAATCATTTCTTTCAAGGCCTTATCTCCAAGTGCAGTCACAATGGGACATACTGGGAATCAGGACTCTGACATATGAAGTCTAGCTGGGGACACAATTCAGCCGGCAACACCTCTGTCTCTGGTGGTTTCCCTAACAACACCTGGGTATCCTCCATGATTTCATTTTTCCACAGATGTGTCTGGATCTCCCCAGGCTGTGTCTCTAGCTACTACTGGATAGATTCTAGGTTGCTCCAGCTTTTCTGGAGTGTCCAAGACCACTTGGGAAAGCCCTGTTGCTCTCAATGTTTGTCTCCACTGGAAATAGGAACAGGTTTATTCCGTTGCAAACTAGGATGCCTCACCTTCTTTTGTTTAGTTACTGAGCTCTACATCTGTTACCAGTTTCCTGGATTAAATTATCTTGGTTTTAAATCCAAGATGGACTCTCTTTTCTTATAAAAAATAAAGAGTAAATTAAACTGATACAGGAAGAGTAAATCAATCAATGCTTGAAAAGTAAGGGTAACAGAGATCATTGTGTAGTAAGCACCTTGCATGTGTTTAAATAAGTGAACAAGGAAATTACTTTATAAACAGTTTCAAAGTTGCTCTACTCAGGCTCTTTGCTTTTTTATTCTTCTCTTTCATTGCTGTCCCTGAAAAGTGAGGATTTGGAGTAGAACTTGGGAGTTTGGGTAGATATGTAAAGTTTCATTTTTTAAAAAAGGCAAAAAATGAAAGGAACAGGTTTTCTGGACCAAGTTATAGTCTTAGTTTTCATACCATGATTTTCCCAAACATGAATTCAGAAAAAAGCAGCATCAAACCAGGAAAAGATAATGTAACAAATATTATGTTGTTGTTGTTTAGTTGCTAAGTCTTGTCCAACTCTTTGTGACCTCCCTGGAACTGTAGCCTGCCAGGCTCCTCTGACCATGGGAATTCCAAGGCAAGAATACTGGAGTGGATTGCCATTTCCTTATACCTTAATAATTATGTCCCATTGAGTAGGTAGACTCATTCTCTTCCAGCGTGAAAAATAAATCACCAAACAAGCAAACAAAGCCCTTATATTATTGCTTGTATGATTCTGAACTTTAGCTTGAAAGTGAAAGTCACTCAGTCATTTCTGACTCTTTGCAACCCCATGGACTTCGCAGCCCATGGAATTCTCCAAGTCAGAATACTGGAGTGGGTTGCCATGCTCTCCTTCAGGGGATTTTCTCAATCCAGGGATTAAACCCAGGTCTCCCTCATTGCAGGCGGATTCTTTACCAGCTGAGCCACAAGGGAAGCCCAAGAATACTGGAGTGGGTAGCCTATCTCTTCCCCAGTGGAACTTCTTGACCCAGGAATTCAACTGGAGTCTCTCTCATTGCAGGAGGATTCTTTACCAACAGAGCTATCTGGAAATATAGCCTACCTTCCACAAATAAGTCTTTCGCTTTATTGTCAAGCTTTTTGGAGAAGTGATCTATTTTCACTCTTCCTCTTCTCTTATCAACTATTCCAACCTCAACTCCATGAATTTAGGTTTCTTTCCTTGACATCTTATTCTAACTGTTCTTGCAATGATTTGGGGATTATCCCCATCAATATTTTGCCAACATCATGTGCTTTGATTTCTCAATAACCTCTCATGTTCTCAACCACTGAATTAGTACTTTTTCTTATGTTTTTCTCCCATATATTTGTATTCATCTTCTCAGTCCATTTGGAAGCTTCTTTTTTACTGCCCCTAAAAGCTGGTCTTCTGGAAAATGTTATCCCCTGGTTTACTCATTACAGCTTGATGTGTAAGACTTTACTTACAGCCGTGGCATTATTTAATTTCTCTATATAAAAACTCACAAATACCTATGTCTAAAGCTGATCTTTCCCTCAGGCATTGCTTGTTGTCCATATAATTAACTGTATGTGAAATATTTCCCAATGAAATACCTTCAGGCAGGTCATATATTTAGATATCTAAGTGAACTCATCACTTTCTTTCCAAATATGTCCCCAGAACTATGAATAGTTCCACAATCCAATTTTTTTCTAAACCTAAAATCATCAATACTCTATCCATCTAAGTACAGACACATATTTATAGCCTTTAGATAGATAAACTCTCCTCTCCCCCATTAACATTGCTGAAAACTTTGCTCGTATTCTCATCCCTTTTTATTTTGCAATTTATAAATTCCCCTCTCATCTCTGTGCCCCATGAATTGTCCACTTTCTGCCTGGAGCAGCTACTGCCACCCCAAATCATGTTTCATGCAGCGGTGGAATGTTCTTTTACAAATGTAAATGTTATAAGTTCTTCTCTACTTAAAATAATTCCCGTAGCTCCCAAATGACTCCAGGATGAATTGCATGTTCTTACCATGGCTATAAACCTCATTAGGACTTGGTTTCTTACAATTCCAAGCTTAGTTCATCATTTCATGATTCATATTTTGCTCTCTAGCCATACAAGCAGCACTAGCCCGGAAATAAATAAGTGTAATCATAAGCTCTCCATTCAAAAACGTAACTCCTGATTTTCTCTCTGTCTGGTGTCCCCTAAGATCTCTTCTTTGCCCTGCTCACTCCAGGCAGTGTTTTTGTTTATTTGTTCATGTGTTTTATAAATTCAGTTTGAACACATCCACTGTTAAACAGATTGATTACCCAGTCAGGATAAATTGCAAAGATGGAAAGCAGAGAGCAGGGCATCATCTACTACAGTTGATTGCTGTACTCAGTTCTTAGAGCAAGCTGTGTCTTGCCTCCTGTCTTAGAGTCTGAAAAGCTAAATTTCTTCCCCAGTTTCCCTTGTGACTGGAGCTATGGCCATTTTGAGATGTTGTCAATCAGACAGAATCTCAAAAATTCTGAATCTGTAGCTGATTTATGAAAAGAGAAAATGCTACCACATTATACTACATGAGCCATCCATTTGCAATGAATGATCCAGCAGAGGAGGTGTGGATCTTAGAAAGAGTTATGGGAGCATTAGTTTCCTAATCCTTAGGTGGAAGTGGTTAAGGTATTTCTGGAAACAACAGCTGCAACAATGGCTTATTGATTCCTCAACTTTCTGATTCTGCTGCAGAAACACAAATTTCCAGAATTCTTAACTAGACTTTAGAACATGCTGCCCTGGAGTTACCAGTGTCATGTCAGCTCTGTTCCATATCTTAAACCCCATTCTGTTTAAAACAGCTGGACACCTTCCCAACAATTCTATCAGATAAATTATTTCCATTATGTAGATGAAGAAACTGAATAACAGAAAGTAAATTTTCTGTGGTTACACAGAGAATAAGTAGTTAATCCAGGAAGTGAGCCTAGGCATTCACTCTTGAATTCTGCATCAATCTCTACCATCAAGAATCTCTTCTATGTTGGCAAATTTGTCATAGTCTTCAGTCTGGCAAACAGTGGGACGAGTTTATTTTGGACCCATTCATTTTTACTGGTAAATTTTTATTAAATGAGTTCACATCAGAAGGCCATTTCTTAACAAAAAAAGAGGTTTATTTCTCACAAAGATGGAGATGTTTATCTAGATCTAACTAGGACCTTTTTTTTTTTTTTTTTTCAAATCCTGTAAGAGCCCTATAAGGCAAGTCAGTCATAGTTAAAATGTGTTTGTTTGGTCAGCCTGAAATAATAATTAAAAAATTAAAGGAATGAAAATAATGGTAACTTCCATATTCATAAAGGGTGTGGTCTTGAATACAGGAGTGGATTCTTGGCAGTTAACTACCTTTAACTCCTTGCATAATTCCTAATGATATAATTAAATTTAGCTGCAGAACTAGAATAATTCCAAAAATTTGGCTAAGATCCCCATTCTCATGGACTGCTTTTTGATTAAAACTGTATATATTTAATTTTACAATTCCCTTGTATCTTATTGCTTTTTCCATTGTCTAATCTCTCTTCTGAGTAGCCCATTTCTTCTTTAGACCCAATACTTAAATTCAGTAAATTGTCGCTTATGTCTTCAGGCTTTGGAACCATTGTTTCTTTGTAAACTCATTTATCACTCAAAAGGTAACATTGTTTACCTTACCTTAAATTTCTTAGGAAAACCTCAGTGTCACCTCTCTCATCCCAGTACAAACACTGTCCTGCTCTTAATTCTAATCATCCCTTACACATCTTTCCAATTACAGTGAAAGCCCCAGGGGAGTAGAGATTGTGCCATATTCATCTTAGTAAACTTAGTTTGTAGCACAGCACAGGGTAAGATTGAAAAACATCCAACATATTATTCTGAATGAAATGATAATTTATTTGAAGGGACTCTGCTAATTGCAAAATGCCTCCTGGCTTAAGATATTATGAAGTTTGTTGTTCAAAATATACCTTTAGAATGTAAAGATAATTTAAACTTTGTATACCAAAGAGCGAATCATTAGAAAAATTTTTATGTTCTTTATTTTGTATCCATTTTCATAGCACTAGCTCCTAAGAACTCAATATGGTGAATTATCATTTTGAGCTCTGAGATAAGAGGAAAAAGATAAATGCATATTATTTCAGCACTTCACACTTCAGAATTGCTCCTAAAATGCATTCTGAAAATATGAATACTCAATTGGCTTATTTGGCATATCTAAGGATGAACAAACTAAGGAAAATATAAGATTGATTTAAAATATCTCTACTGGGGTAATAACTTACTTTCACTATTGTATCATAAATATGCCATGGCAATCTTATTAACTGATTCAATCTAATTAGTGTCAAAGGCAAGGTGCTTGTCCTGAGTGAAAGATTGCATTCAACAATAACTATTAGGGTCAAGATAAATGTAATGAGATACATTTTTCAAAGAAATGCTTTCATTGTAAGAACTTCTGAAAAAAATTTTATGGGACTCCATCTTAGTTTAATCCAACCAATATTCCCTGAGAATTTATCAGGTATTCAGTGCACTAAGTTCTAGTCAAGTACAAGTGAATTAAAAACAAGTGCATCAAAGAGTTTAGAGTAGAAAAATTACATATTGAAATAGCAAATTCTAAGTACCTAAGACAAATGCAATGATAAAAGTTTCAAAAATTTTATGGAAGAGAATGATAGTTAACCTTACCCTGAGGACTGGAGTTGAGATAGTGACAAGAAGTATGGAGACTCCCTTGTTGTGATGATATTAGAGCTAAATGCTAAAGAATGTATTCAAGAGAATGGGAAGGGGAAAAGTCTTTTTTTTTTAGACCAAGAGACTTGAGAATCTGCAGACACGTGAAACAACTTGGTGGATCTAGGAATTAAAAGCAGATCATCCAATTTGGAAAATAAACTGTGAAACAGCAGCTCCTGGAAAATTATATCCTTTTTTGGTGACAGAAAGCATCCATATCCTGAAATTCCTTGTCTGCAAGGATTAAGAGTGGTTGATGAAAGCTTCCAAAATTATCACTACAGGGTTCCATACAAAATAGCTATTCTATGTATGTGCTGTGCCTATCCGACTCTTTGTGACCCTTCCAACCATGGCCCACCAGGTTCCTCTGTCCATGGAATTTTCCAGGCAAGAATACCAGAGCAAGTTGTCGTTTCCTACTCCAGGGTATATTCTTGACCCAGAGATGGAAACTGCGTCTTTTGTGTTGCCTGTATTGGCATGTGAATTCTTTATAACTGTGCCACCTGGGAAGCCATTCTATGCATGTGGTTGCCTTATTATGTCATGGAAGCATTTAGTCATAGAGACATAAGAGTATAGTTAGAACTTAATTTTAATTAGCTATCTAATGTGAATTCACTTCGATATTTAAATTATATTGAATTTCCTTAAGTATGAGAGACAATACTTGAAACTGAATAGTGCAGATTTAGCTGAAATTTTTGCATCCGTCATTAGGCAGGCTTTCACTGGTGGACTACATTTGCATTCTATTATTTTATAAAATGTGTCCTTTGGAACCCAGTCAAAACTTTAATTGGTCTAACATCCAGGCTATCAGGCAAAAACTAGAAAAGTAGGATTACAGGTTATATGGTAAAGTGGAAAGATCTGTCTAGTTCACTCTAGTTGAAACAAAGCTCACATGAAATATTGCAGTTGCCCCCATAAATTGCCAACTCTTTTGTACACTTCTCCCCAGAGTTTTTTTTTTTTCTTTCCAAACTTCAGCGACATACTCTCTTCAAAATAGTAGTTTTATTCTTTACTTGGAGCCTCCCTGGTGGCTTAGTGGTAAATAATCAGTCTACTAATGAAAGAGATGCAGGTTCAACCCCTGGGTCTGGAAGACACCCTGGAAAAGGAAACAGCAACCCACTCCAGTATTCTTGCCTGGAAAATCCTATGGACAGAAGAGCCTGGTGGTCTACCGTCCATGGGGTCCCACAGAGTTGGACACGACTTAGCAATTTAGCACACACATGAATTTTCTACTTATATTCTCATTTTGGGAACTTTCAGTGGATTAGGACTGCATTTTGTTTTATGGTCACAGGATGTGTTGGATCTCATTTTCCCAACCAGGTATCAAACCCATGTGCCCTATATTGGAACCTCTGAGTCTTAACCCCTGGACTGCCTGGAGCATCCCAAGACTGCATTTAAGATGAAAAATTATATTTTAAAGATGGCTTATCAGACCCTACATATTCCATTTCCTTTAAGAATCTGTGGCTTCACATTTTGCTCCCAGGAACTCTTTGCTAATTAAAAGTCAGTCCTGTTGTCCTGTTTCCATTTGTTGCATCACTAAACCATTGTATAAAAAGTTATATCTACTCAATATTTTGCAATAACTCTCCCTAAGCTCCATTCGTCTTTCACGAAATTCACTTGTAATCAACTTTCAGATTTCAATTCACTGATCACTTACTCAGAGAAACCTCCACCAACCTCTTTACTGGTCCGACCATGTTTAGAATATGCCTCAAAGCAACATTTAACTCCCTTTCCAAGCATTTACCATAATTTAGGTGTTATAGTTTATTATTATTATTACTATCATTATCATTTGAAAAATGTCCAATAATTCTATTCATTATCATAGAATAATAATGTCTAATACAGACATTTGAATAATTTCTATATTATCATTTGAATAATTATACTTTTAGATATTATGTTCTTTGAGCAAAGGGACCAGAAATATTTTTCACAATTGTATCTCCATGGCAAAGCCTAATATGTAATAGCTATAATCAATAGTTAAACTCAAGATTTAATCTAAGTGATGAAAGTAATAGGATTTTAAACTGATGACTGGTAAGAGGTTCCCTTACTTATGTCTGTGATGTAAAATGCTGTAGAATGGAGATATTGAAGGAATAAATTTGAGTTGTATTTTTAGGAAATATTTTGTGTCTTAACCTTTCACCACTGAAATAAATGGTGATATGAAGATGGTGTTCTTTCTCCAACATCATGTTTAGTTAGCTTTCTAGGCCATTCCTAAAACTTATTCTGTACTTTATATAATTGGAAGAGCAAAGAAAATGAGATTCTAACTCACATTTGAGAAATATCATGGTGGATGGCCTCAGAAAAGAGGGTTAAAACTTGGAAGAAACTACTGACTAACAGAGGACCAAAGATGCATGTTCCCTGAAATCAGATGAAGCACTCACTAGAGGGAAGTTAGCCCAAGAGACAGCCAGCCAGTGTTACAGGACCCTCCAGTTGGAGGCTGTGGCCTCTCCACAAGGAGGATGTGCTGAAAATCTGAAGTGTGTGAAAAAAAGAAAATTCAAGTCCAAATCAGGATACTCAAAAACTCAGTAAAGAGCTCACAAAACTATGAAAGAATAAGCTTTAAACATATACTACTCAAGAGACTGCAAAACCATCTTACATAGAACCATTCAGTTAACTCTTTCTGATTTCTTCACCTCTTATCCCTACAGCTTCTTTGTTCCTAAGGGAGGCATTGAATAAAAGCAGAAAAAGAAACAGAAATTGGTGACTGATAATTGGAAGTCCATACGATTTCTGTCTTTTATTGAGCCCATCTTTCCATTAAATGTTCTCTTGATCTCTCAGATTTTCTTGAAGAGATCTCTAGTCTTTCTTCTATTGTTTTCCTCTATTTCTTTGCACTGATTGCTTTTCTTATCTCTCCTGACTATTTTTTGGAACTCTGCACTCTGCATTCAGATGGGTATATCTTTCTTTTTCTCCTTTGCTTTTCACTTCTCTTCTTTTCACAGCTATTTGTAAGGCCTTTTCAGACAGTCATTTTGCATTTTTGCTTTTTTTCCCTTGGCAATGGTCTTGATTGCTGTCTCCTGTACAATGTCACGAACCTCCATCCATAGTTCATCAGGCTCTCTGTCTATCAGATCTAGTCCCATAAATCTACTTCTCACTACCACTGTATGATCATAAGGGATTTGATTTAGGTCATACCTGAATGGTCTAGTGGTTTTCCTCACTTTCTTTAAGTTTGAATTTGGCAATAAGGAGTTCACGATCTGAGCCACAGTCAGTTCCCAGTCTTATTGTTGCTGACTGTAGAGAGCTTCTCCATCTTTGGCTGCATATAATATAATCAATCTGATTTTGGTGTTGACCATCTGGTGATGTCCATGTGTAGAGTCTTCTCTTGTGTTGTTGGAAGAGGGTGTTTGCTATGACCAGTGCATTCTCTTGGCAAAACTCTATTAGCCTTTGCCCTGCTTCATTCTGTACTCCAAGGCCAATTTTTCCTTTTACTCCGGGTATTTCTTGACTTCATACTTTTGCATTCCAGTCCCCTATAATGGAAAAGACATCTTTGTTTGGGTGTATTTCTAAAAGGTCCTGTAGGTCTTCATAGAACTGGTCAACTTCAGCTTCTTTAGTGTTACTGGTTGGGGCATAGGCTTGGATCACCGCAATATTGAATGGTTTGCCTTGGAAATTAACAGAGATTATTCTGTCGTTTTTGAGATTACATCAAGTACTGCATTTTGGACTCTTTTTTTGACTATGATGGCTACTCTATTACTTCTAAGGGACTCCTGGCAACAGTAATAGATATAATGGTCATCTGAGTTGAATTCACCCATTTCAGTTCATTTTAGTTCTCTGATTCCTAGAATGTCAGCGTTCACTCTTACCAACACCTGTTTAACCACTTAAATTTACCTTGATTCATGGACCTAACATTACAGGTTCCAATGCAATACTGCTCTTTACAGCATCGGACCTTGCTTCTATCACCAGTCACATCCACAAATGGGTGTTATTTTTGCTTTAGCTCCATCCCTTCATTCTCTCTGGAGTTATTTCTCCGTTGATCTCTAGTAGCATATTGGGAACCTACCAACCTGGTTAGTTCATCTTTCAGTGTCTTATCTTTTTATCTTTTCATAAAGTGGTATAAACCTATCAGAAGTAGAAGATATTAAAAAGAGGTGGCAAGAATACACAGAAGAACTATACAAAAATTTCATGACCCAGATAATCATAATGGTGTGATCACTCACCTAGAGCCAGACATAGTGAAATGTGAAATCAAGTGGGCCTTGGGAAGTATCACCACTAACAAAGCTAGTGGAGGTGATGGAATTCTAGTTGAACTGTTTCAAATCCTGAAAGATGATGCTGTGAAAGGGCTGCACTCAATATGCCAGCAAATTTGGAAAATTCAGCAGAAGTCACAGGACTGGAAAAGGTCAGTTTTCATTCGAATCCCAAAGAAAGGCAATGCCAAAGAATGCTCAAACTACTGTACGATTGCCCTCATCTCACATGCTAGTAAAGTAATTCTCAAAATTCTCCAAGCCAGGCTTCAGCAATACTTGAACCGTGAACTTATAGATGTTCAAGCTGGTTTTAGAAAAGCCAGAGGAACAAGCGATCAAATTGCCAACATCCTCTGGATCATTGAAAAAGCAAGAGAGTTCCAGAAAAACACCTCTTTCAGCTTTATTGACTATGCCAAAGCCTTTGACTGTGTGGATCACAATAAACTGTGGAACATTGTGAAGGAGGTGGAAATACCAGACCACCTGACCTGCTTCTTGAGAAATCTGTATGCAGATGAGGAAGCAACAGTTAGAACTGGACTTGGAACAACAGACTGGTTCCAAATAAGAAAAGGAGTACATCAAGGTTGTATGTTGTCACCCTGCTTATTTAACTTTTATGCAGAGTACATCATGAGAAACTCTGGACTAGAGGAACCACAAGCTGGAATCAAGATTGCTGGGGGAAATATCAATAACCTCAGATATGCAGATGACACCACACTTATGGCAGAAAGTGAAGAGGAACTAAAAAGCCTCTTGATGAAAGTGAAAGAGGAGAGTGAAAAAGTTGGCTTAAAGCTCAACATTCAGAAAACGAAGATCATGTCATCTGGTCCCATCACTTCATGGTAAATAAATGGGGAAACAGTGGAAACAGTGTCAGACTTTATTTTTTTGGGCTCCAAAATAACTGCTAATTGTGATTGCAACCATGAAACTAAAGCACGCTTACTCCTTGAAAGGAAAGTTATGACCAACCTAGACAACATATTAAAAACAGAGACATTACTTTGCCAACAAAGGTCTGTCTAATCAAGGCTATGGTTTTTCCAGTGGTCATGTATACATGTGAGAGTTGGACTTGAAAGAAAGTTTAGCACCAAAGAATTGATGCTTTTGAACTGTGGTGTTGGAGAAGACTTTTGAGAGTCCATTGGATTGCAAGGAATTCCAACCAGTCCATCCTAAAGGAGATCAGACCTGAGTGTTCATTGGAAGGACTGATGTTGAAGCTGAAACTCCAATACTTTGGCCACCTGATGTGAAGAGCTGACTCATTTGAAAAGACCCTGATGCTGGGAAAGATTGAGGGCAGGAGGAAAAGGGGACAACAGGGGATGAGATGGTTGGATGATGTCACCAACTCAATGGATATGAGTTTGAGTAGGTTCTGGGAGTTGGTGATGGACAGGGAGGCCTGGAGTGCTGTTGTTCATGGGGTCAAAAAGAGTCCAGCATGACTCAGTGACTGAACTTAAGTGAACTGAATTGGAAGTCAAAGACCATAGTTCTACCGTGTAATAGCAAGCCATTACAGGTGGCTGTATCTGGGGGAAAAGAAAAGAAATATTATAATTGAAAGATGCTTGAGAGTTACTGAATTGGATATTTTCCATCACTGAATTGACAGTATAATTTCATTATGAAATGAGTATTTGACTTTCTGTTATTTAATACTGATACAAAATGTCATGGAATCATTGTAGCTTTTCAAGTGAGATTAAGGGGGAGGACTATCACTAATACTTTTGGCCACCTGATGTGAAGAGCTAATTCCTTGGAAAAGACCTTGATACTGAGAAAGATTGAAGGCAGAAGGAGAAGAAGGTAACAGAGAATGAGATGGTTGGATTGCATCACCAATTCAATGCATATGAACTTGGGCAAACTCCAGGGAATAATGAGAGACAGGGAAGCTTGGTGTGCTGTAGTCCACTAAGTCACAAAGAGTTGGACATGACTTGGCAACTGAACAACAATCCACATTGAAGTAGTTTTAAAAAAACAGGATAAAAATGTAGTTAATTTTATGATTATACCTAATGAGTACTACTGATGTGATATACCTGTTGCATAACACTTATTGAACATTCATGGAATGAGTGAGTTGCATTTTCATCTTGCCTTTTTACTAATAAGCTCTATGACCTCATGAAATGTCTAATAAAATGGGCCTCAAGTGTAAATATAAGAAATTCTGCTGAAGCTCATACTCCATTTATAGTCCTGAGTGTCTAATGGGGATCAACCCTGGTCTCTTGCATTTCAGGCAGATTCTTTACTGTCTGAGCCACCAGGGAAGCACAAGTATTTACTATCCTTCAGTCATCATAATTTCTTAATAAGTCACTTTTTAGAAAGTTCCAAATACTTAAATGGTCCCAAATAATAGCTATTTTCCATTTTTAATAAAGAGATTCTAAATGACTATATATGTATACATAACTGGCAATCATGGTGCAGAACATTTAGCTGAAAAAACAGACAATTCCAATATATTTTATAATGTAATGATAGAGCATGGAATGTAAGAATATCATATGAGACATATTTAGCTTCATTCAAATATAAGTGATGGCTCTGTCTATGTGCTGAGTGCTCAGTAGCTAAGTCGTGTCCAACTCTTTGCCACCCTATAGATTGTAGCCCGCCAGGCCCCTCTGTCCATAAGATACTTCAGGCAAGAAAACATGACCTTCTCTAGGGAATCTTCCTGACCCAAGGATCAAACTCACATCTCCTGTGACTCCTGCATTGCAGGTGGATTCTTTACGGCTGGGCCACTGCGGAAGCTGATTCTGTGTATGCACAAGTTTAAAACCAGAACTAAACTCAGGATATCAAAAACTTCAAAGTGACCCTGTATTTGCAACAAATAAATTAATCTATTTAAAATTAAGAAGGCCCTGTATCAGCAACCAGTCTTAAAAAATACTTTTTTCTTTGGTTTCATGAATTGCTTTGTTTGTGTGGGCAATTTTATTAATAGCTTAATAACATTTTTCCTACTATCACTGAATGCTTGACCAATTTAATCTTCAAGAATGTGGAATCAATCCACAAAGGAAGGGCATGGGGTGAAACATCTAATTAGTTGTACAGGGCAGTGTTTTTCCCGTACATAGGGAATAAAACAAACTTTGTATCTTGAATTTACTCCTGAGAAAGTAGAATCATTTGGAATCTTTCTTGTTGCTTCAAATTACATAATCTGAATAGTTTTATTTGGGGGTATTCTTATCACATCTTAATTAATCTTATTTAAATATATGATTGACATTATAAAATGTCAGCTATGAGAATACAGATAAACTGTTAAGTAGTTAGTATCATGAGTGAATTTTATTAAAACTATTTGTGACAAAATAATCCAACAAGGTTAAATATTGAAAAATGCAATATAGTTGCTATCTTAGGAAAATAATATGAGAACAGATTTTCAGTGGGAGGAAACAACCTGGAATATTACAGTGCTAGAAGATACCTAATAGTCATAGACAGTGAATTAGACAAATTGTGAAAGTTAAAATTATAAAGTCTTTAGACATTCATGTTTTGAAATTTCTATTCACATTTAATTTGAAATATTTAAACTTTTGAGTTCAACCCCATGAATCTTTTTAGAGCTAAGAAATGCAAGTCACAAATCTCTTATTAAAAACCTAGTAATTCACACTCAATGGACATGAGTTTGAGCAAGCTTCGGGAGGTGGTGATGGACAGAGAAGCCTGGTGTGTTGCTATCCGTGGGGTTGCAAAGAGTTGGACGTGACTGAGCAACTGAACTGAGCTGGATTCACACGGGCCTTTCTTTGCCTCAAATGAAGTTAACCATTCAAACTGAGAAAAAAAGGACATGCCAAGATGAAACTGTCAGTTTTACTTTAACATGGCTTAAACCATTTTTTGGTTTGAAACAGAACTTCATTTTTAACAATAATAAGATTAAGGATAGTAGTTTAAAAAAGTGGTAAAATTGTACCACAGCTTTCTTATCCATTCATCTGCTGATGGACATCTAGGTTGTTTCCATGTCCTGGCTACAAATACAGTATTGTAATGTAGGGAAATAATAATAATAAATAAATATATAAAATTAAAAAAAATAGAAAGTGGTAAAATTAAGGGTAGTCAATTAACATCAGAAATTATTTACAATATTTTAGAATATTTACCCTTAATCACTTTAAATATATGAGCAGCACTTTGAATGACATATATCACGTTCAACATACTTTTGGATACAAATTTAAATTTTGATTAACCATATAGAGCACTATTTTCATTAAAATTTTAGAATGAGAGTAATAAGTAAAAATTTTAAGAAGTTTGGCAACTGAAGAATCAAAAGGAAATACATAAGATTTTGGTTTTGTAAGAGACTCAATTGTTACTGGGTAGTCTAGGAAAAATTAAGCCTATGTAAAACAGTATATAAATGAGATTAATATGGCAGATAATATTGTTAAGATAAAGGTTTTGTCCAAA
>SJYF01000097.1:13342017-13355958 GCA_006410515.1 Procapra przewalskii | reverse complement strand
CTGGAAATAAGGGTGGTTGTATTTAGAATTGATTCCTTCCCAATAGTGATTCTTCATCTTAGGGACCCTAATTTCAGACTCAGAATGCTGGCACCTTGTTTTCTCTAAGAGGTTTACATGGAAAATTTTAAACTTTGATGTTGTTTGATTGTATCTTCATTTAGTTTAATATAGTTCCACAGGTTGATTCTATTCAAATTAATGAAAGTAATTATTTTTGTAATTATGTAAAAGTTTCTACACATATACACAAGCAATATGTAAACTGCATTTTTTTGACTAATAAAAGTGAAATGATTAGATTTGCATGCATACTCATTTGCTCAATTGTGTCCAACCTTTGTGATCCCAGGACTGTAACCGGCCAGGCTCCTCTGTCCTTGAGATTTACCAGGTATGAATGCTAGAGTGAGTTGCCATTCCCTTCTCCAGGGCATCTTCCTGACCCAGAGAGAAACGATTAGCTAGGAGGCTACTAAAATGTTTAAGAAATCATAATAAGACAAGCCTTGAACTGATAGACATTCTTTTCATTTGCAATCAATATCCTTAGTTACAGGACAGGCTTTTTGAGGTCAGAGAGATCTTAAATGGTTTTACTATCACTTTGATTATCCTGCACCAGGCACCCAGGCTTGCATATTGACAGATTTTCAACAATAGTATCATGATTGAAATTATTGAGGTAGTTTAGCAAGCAGGACTCTTCTGTGAATTAGAGACAGCACGTCCTAAATGTTCACACAGTGATGTGATTTGTAGTAGAGGCTATTATTAATAATAGTAAGATGCATTCTGTATTATAGGAATCTTGTTTCTACTCCAATACATGTAAAAAGCCTGAAAGAACTCCACAGAGAAGTCCTAAATATATAGTATGATAGAGAATTATATTTAATAGTGGATAACAGGGTATGAAGTTTGTGCAAAATGTATCTTAGCATTTTCAGAAGAATGGTGTGTATCATTGAAGGATTCTCAGAATATTTATTTTTCATTACTATGTATATTAAAGTGTAACCATGTAGAACAATAATCAATAGCATAGTGGCATCCATATTTCTAATTCCTGCCAGGATGGCTGGAAATGTCTTTTATTTAATATTGAACAGAAGTTAATAAAGGATGATATGCATAAATATGCTCATCTGGGAATTATATTTAGCTTATACTTGAATTTCAACTTAATCAAGAAGCTTAGCTTTGCAAAACACATGATTTTTCTAAGAATGTTGCATAGAAAAGTGTCTCACTCTTCTTAAACACCATCTTGGAGGGGCTGGGACATAAGACAAGCATGAAAGTACTCAGGAAAAAAATACTTAGCATGGTGATCATCCTTTTTCTTACTTGCCCATATCAATTTTTACCACAAAGTTTACATTTTTTTGTGTCCCAGACATTTCTTGTGTTTTTAATCTGCAATATGACAAATAATAAAAAGTAGAAACATGAAAATGAATTTGGGATTAAAATAAGAGCCTTTAATGGATTACATATAAACAGGACTCATAGAATGTGTCCATTCAAGGTCTGTCAAAGGTCTTTCAGTTTTGGGGAATGATTAGCACATTGTCTACACATTTACAATATGAAACAACACTGACAATTTAATGTTTAAGCTCAAAAACACCCTTCAGAGTTGGTGGGAAAGTGAGAGACAATAAAAGATAAATGGAAGACTAGATAAAGCATGACTATAAACTGCAAAATAGACTTATATAAATATAAATGAACTTAATTTTTAAGAGAAATGATGTCACATATACATGCACACACACAAACTCACACAAAAGGCTTCTGGTAAAAGACAAAAACCTGGAATCAATAGCTCATAGACAAACGCATGACTACTAACTGAGCAAACTTCCTGGAGTTTTCACACCAAGTTAACTTTTGAAAACTGTAAGGTAAAGCTAATCATTTTTCTTTATCTTTTAGAATATTTATAAACACATACACAGAGAGAGAAATGCACATATATAGGTATGTAGACACATTTCTACATAGTGAATATATACCTTTTTATCCAAGATATCCCACTTAGATACTAAGATTTCTTACTCTTCGGTTGTACCCTAAATTTCATACTTGAGCAAAGTTATATGACTGAGCATGAAAGACAGGGTTTATAATAGGGAACCTGTCAGAACTTTAATTATCCTGGTATTATGTGAGTGCTACTGTAGTTAATTCTCTCATATACCAATAACAAAAGTAACAACAACTTGTAACCTGCAGCTAACACATCTTTAGTAACTCCTTCCACAATTTTGATATTTCATTATAGATTTTGACACCTTATTTTGCCTGACTCTTTTTCTGTGCTCAGTTTTGTTTTATTTCAATACTTTGGAAGGAATATTTTCTATTTGATTTATATTACTCCCTCTCTCCTTCTTCCCCAATGGGAACACAATGTTTTTAGTTAGCACAGTGTATTGCCTTTTTGCTCAGCAAGTTACATCTTCAGATGGGATCCTCCTGTCAATCCAGTTTGTTATGTTTACGTCATATGATTACAATTTGGAAACTTATGAGATAACCAACTATCTCTGACACTTTCCAATAATAGTATCATTTCTAACATTTTTAATAGTGAGTACTTGACCTAATCAAAACACTAATAAATACAAAATATTGACTAGAACTCTTAAAAATATCTTTCAAAGTAGTTTCAAACTTATAAATTTCAAGTGCATGTTATGTCTGTTTCACAATCTGGCCCACTGATAAAGCAGTCATATAGCATTTTAATAAACATGGACCTAGTGCAAATTTGATTTGTTAAAAATAGAAGCAAGACTTCACATAAATTTATGCAATGATTTAGAATGCAGCATTTGAGGTGGGCCACAAATAACTATTTTGGTTTAGTTACGGAAGTTATGAGGCTTCACAGGTGGCTTACTGGTAAAGAATCCACCTGCTAATGCAGGAGCCATAGGAGATGCAGATTCAATCCCTGGATCTGGAAGATCCACTGGAAGAGGAAACGGCAAGCCAATTCAGTATTCTTGCCTGGGAAATCCCATGGACAGAGGAGTCTTCTGGGCTATAGTCATGGGGTCACAAAGAGTTGGACAGGACTGAGTGAGCACACACACACCTGAAAGTTACACATATAAAGCTGTTCTCATATATGCATATTTAAAGATCCCTAACTTTTAGCAATTTATATACTAACTCATTAACCTTCACAGCTCTGACGTACTATTCATCATTCAGTCTAGTTTTTGTTATTTCCAGGAGAGTGCCTCATTTCCAAGCCTTAATATAATGCTTAGAGCCCGCAATCTGGTCCTTCCTCTCTTTCTGGTCCATTTCTGAATGTCTGCCTAGCTAAACTTATCCAAATGTCATATTTGAATCTCTTTCCCTTGCTGTGTTTAATTTACTTGGTGAGGAAAAGCATAGAGTAAGTAACAGATTTATTAAAGTCAACTGTGTAAAACTCAAATACCTCCTATTCTAAGACACGTTTCTTACCTCAATAAAGTGGACTTTTCCTGCTTTGCTATTCATTCCACTGAGATGACCCGCTAAATCTATGCTCCTGGAATTTTTATCATGGCTTCATCAGGCAGCAGCTGTGGAACCCTGAATGGATTGTTTTACTCATCTTGTCTCAGCTTCTTCCTCATAAATTTGGATTTTGACCACATTGCAGGTTTATAACCCCTTATCTAATTCTGAAATCCAAAGTGAAAGTGTTAGTTGCTCAGTAGTGTCTGACTCTTTGAGACCCTATGGACTGTAGACTGCCAGGCTACTCTATCCATAGGATTCTCCAGTCAAGAATACTGGAGTGGGTTGCCATTCCCTTCTCCAGAGAATATTTCCAACCCAGGGATTGGACCTATGTCTGCACTGGCAAGCAGATTCTTTACTACTAGTGCCACCTGGGAAGCCCCTGGAATCCAAGCTGTTTGAAAAATGGTAGCTTAAAGGAAAAAAGAAATTAACAAAAAGGTTAACTCAGGTGTGTACAAATTCAAGGTGACCTAAGCTCTTTAGAAGCAAAACCTGACCTAAATTAACCTTATAAACTTTATCCTTTTAAGATTATGCAGGTTTTACTGCAGAAGTATTTTAGTGAAGGTTGTTCTTCCAGATCCCTTGGACATGTTTAAAAATTATTTTTGCATCATCAGTAGTGCTGTGTAAATAAAAGCTTTAAAAATCAATAAACTGCAGCCCTTAACAATTAGGTGGAGACAGTACCAGCTCAGCCTAATTGTGTATACACAACAGATGCCTTCCATCTACTCCTGCCCTGCATTTTCCAGGACATGTACACTACATTTAAAATGAATGCCAGATTAGGTAGTCACTGTATTGGTAAATAGGACTTAATAACAAAGGACAGAAGATCTGAGTATTTAACCAGAGATTCTCTACTTAAGGATGAATATCACATACAGGAAGTGATATTCTCCATCAAAAGGCTTTTTGAGTAGGAGAGGAAAAAAAAGTGAGTAGAAATAAGTAAATTAGAACAAATATTAGGAAGTTCCAACTTGAGGTTACTTTTGAAATCCATCCTTTTCTCAAATGTGGAATGTGAGTTTCACCACAACTCTGATTAAGGCCTTCTCTTTTAGGTCCTTAATAGTTGTTTGTCTCATGTTAAAGCCTTCTCTATTTTTTCTTGTAAAAAAAAAGATAAAAAGGAAAATGCCATCTGGCATTTATATGGAGGCCATCCATGTTACCACATATCAGTCAATGCCTAAGTGAGGTGTAGAAGTCTAAAGTGGATTACATCAGAATTGAAAGAGACATGTGTACCCCAGTGTTTATTGGAGCACTGTTTACAATAGCCAGGACATGGAAGCAACCTAGATGTCCATCAGCAGACGAATGGATAAAAAAGCTGTGGTACATGTACACAATGGAATATTATTCAGCTATTAGAAAGAATGTATTTGAATCAGTTTTAATGAGGTGGATGAAACTGGAGCCTATTATACAGAGTGAACTAAGCCAGAAAGAAAAACACCAATACAGTATACTAATGCATATATATGGAATTTAGATGTTAATGATGGCCTTATATGCGAGACAGCAAGAGAGACACAGGTGAAAAGAATAGTCTTTTGGACTCTGTGGGAGAAGGTGTGGGTGGGGTGATTTGAGAGAATAGCATTGAAACATGTATATTATCATATGTGAAATAGATCACCAGTCCAGGTTCGATACATGAGAGGGTGCTCGGGGCTGGTGCACTGGGATGACCCAGAGGGATGGGATGGGAAGGCAGGTGGGAAGGGGGTTCAGGATGGGGAACACACGTATACCCATGGCTGATTCATATCCATGTATGGCAAAAACACTACAATATTGTAAAGTAATTAACCTCCAATTACAATAAATTAATTTTTTGAAGTGGGTTGCAATTTTACAAGAATAAATATATAGCATGCATGCATGTCTGCTAAGTTGCTTCTGTTGTGTCCGATTCTTTGCAAGCCTATGAATCATAGCTCACCAGGCTCCTCTGTCCATGGGATTCTCCAGTCAGGAATACTAAATTGGGTTGCCACGCCCTCCTCTAGTTGCTTTTAGCATATGGCATTTTAAAAGCTTGGGGACTGTGGGGCAGTTGTACTTTCAAACTCTTTATCCAAAGATTTGAGGGCTTAGTTCCATAACTATAGAAGTCCTAAATGCAGAAGCAGATGGGATGGAAAAAAATGAACTTAAGAACCCTGTATCTCTTAAGCATCCACAATAGAAGGCACCCAGCATCATGGGTAAGCTCCAATATACTTATAAGAAAAAAACATATAGCAGGTAGATTCATCTTGTTGTTTAGTCACTGGTTTATGTCTGTTTCTTTTGGAACTCCATAGACTATAGCTCACCAGGTTACTCTGTCTGTGGGATTTCCTAGGCAAGAATACTGTGAGTTGCCATTTCCTTCTCCAGGGGATCTACCCCACCCAGGGACTGAACCCACTCTGCCTCCATTAGCAGGTTGAATCCTTACACTGAGCCACCGGAAAGCCCATTCATCAGCTTGTTGTTGTCTGGTCCCTAAGTCATGTCTGACTATTTGCTTCCTTGTTGACTCTAGCAGGCCAGGCTTCCCTGTCCTTCACTGCTTCCCAGAGTTTGCTCAAATTCATGTCCATTGAGTCAGTGATGCTATCTACCCATCTCATTCCCTGCTGCTTTCTCTTCCTTTTCTCTTCAGTCTTCCCCCAAATCAGGGTCTTTTCCAATATGTTGGCTCTTTATATTAGGTGGCCATAGTATTGAAGCTTCAGCATAAGTCTTCCCAATGAATATTCAGGGTTGATTTCCTGTAAGATTGACTGGTTTGATCTCCTTGAGGTCCAAAGGAGTCTCAAGAGTCTTCTCCAGCACCACAATTAGAAAGCATCAATTGTTTTGTGCTCAGCCTTCTTTAAGGTCCGACTCTCATACATGTACATAACTACTGAAAAAAAAAAACATAGCTTTGACTATCAGGACCTTTATTGGCAAAGTGTTGTCTCTGCTTTTTAATACACTGTCCAGGTTTGTCAAAGTTTTCCTTCCAAGAAACAAGTGTCTTGATCTTTTAATTTCATCCGCTTAAGCTGTCATTAAAAAATACTACAGACTGTGGCCTTAAGAACAAAAATTTACTTTCTGGCAGTTATCTAGAGGGTGGAACTTCAAGATCAAGATGCCTTCAAGATTAGTTTGGTGGAGGGGCTCTGTGCCTGGTTTGTAGATGGCCACCTTCTCATTGTGCCCTCACTTGGCTTCTCTGAGTACACACAGAGAGAAGGATTGTCTTTTTCTCTTCTTACAAGGACAAAATCCTATTGGATTAAATTTCCATCCTCATGAACTTGCTGCACTCTTACTACCTCCAATTATAGTCACATTGAGGGTTGGAACTTCAACATAGCAAATTGAAGGGGAACAAATTCAGCCTGCAGCATCAGGAAAAGGTCCCTTGAAGGACATTTTTGATCTCTTAAAGACTATTTTTTTTCTTCCCATAAACAATCTTATTTTATTCAGAAAATTCCCCCCTCATTCATGATGTACATATGCCCTAACAAAAACGGATCCCATTTTAAATTTCAGGGTTTGACCAGATTGACTTTAGATAGAATAGCAATGCAATTATTATTCAAGTTGTAACAATATTAAGGTTGAAAGATTAGTATAAGTATGACAAATAACACTTTGGGGAAAACTGGGCCATAAGGTCATATTTGGTTCAGGAAGTTGTTGCTGCTGCTATTAAGTCGCTTCAGTCGTGTTCGACTCTGTGTGACCCCATGGACAGTAGCCCGCCAGGCTCCCCTGTCCATGGAGTTCTCCAGGCAAGAATACTGGAGTGGGTTGCCATTTACTTCTCAGGAAGTTAACTATGGTCTAATTTGTGATGGGGTGTTTGTAGAAGTACTTGCTGGGTTTTACGAAAATCCTTTCTCTTTATCTAACTTTGGGCAGTGTCTTCTGTCATGTAAAACCTTTAGCAGCTAATATTATTTTGTTACTAAGAAAAGGAATGTCCTTGGTTCACTCACCAAAAATAGGACCATTATCAACCCATAAGGAATAAATAGCCAGTAACTGGACACTGTGGCATGAGGATATCCCTCCTTAATTTAAAGTCATTACAGTCACTGATGTTTTGGTTAACACCACTTAGAAAATCATCATGGGGACCATATAAACCATTTTTGCACCTCATACAGTAGAAGCTGTCCTAAACTTTCCTCACACTAAACATTTCTCAGCCAGTAGCCTAATAGCCTATGAATTCCTTCTGTTAACGAATCCTCACATAATTATTTTACATTCTCCAAGCCAGGCTTCAGTAATATGTGAATTGTGAACTTCTGGATGTTCAAGCTGGTTTTAGAAAAGGCAGAGGAACCAGAGATCAAATTGCCAACATCCTCTGGATCATCAAAAAAGCAAGAGGGTTCTAGAAAAACATCTATTTCTTCTTTATTGACAATGCCAAAGCCTTTGACTGTGTGAATCACAATAAACTGTGGAAAATCCTGAAAGAGACAGGAATACCAGACCACCTGACCTGCCTCTTGAGAAACCTGTATGCAGATCAGGAAGCAACAGTTAGAACTGAACGTGGAACAACAGACTGCTTCCAAATAGGAAAAGGAGTACATCAAGGCTGTATATTGTCACCCTGCTTGTTTAACTTTTATGCAGAGTACATCATGAGAAACCCTGGGCTGGATGAAGCACAAGCTGGAATCAAGAGTGCCGGGAGAAATATCAATAACATCAGATATGCAGATGACACCACCCTTATGGCAGAAAGTGAAGAAGAACTAAAAAGCCTCTTGATGAAAGTGAAAGAAGAGAGTGAAAAAGTTGTCTTAAAGCTCAACATTCAGAAAACTAAGATCATGGCATCTGGTCCAAGCACTTCATGGGAAATAGATGGGGAAACAGTGGAATCAGTGAGAGAATTTATTTTTGCAGGCTCCATAATCACTGCAGATGGTGATTGCAGCCATGAAATTAAAAGACACTGACTCCTTGGAAGAAAAGTTATGACCAACCTAGATAGCATATTCAAAAGCAGAGACATTACTTTGCCAACAAAAGTCCATCTAGTCAAAGCTATGATTTTTTGAGTAGTCACGTATAGATGTGAGAGTTGGACTAAGAATTGATGCTTTTGACCTATTGGTGTTGGAGAAGACTCTTGAGAGTCCCTTTGACTAGCCAGTCCATCCTAAAGGAAATCAGTGCTGGGCATGCATTGGAAAGACTGATGTAGAAGCTGAAACTCCAATACTTTGGCCACATAATAGCCAAAGAGCTGACTCATTGGAAAATTCCCTGATGCTGGGAAATATTGAGGGCAGGAGAAGAAGGGGATGTCAGAGGATTAGATGGTTAGGTGGCATCACTGACTCAATGGACATGAGTTTGGGTGGGCTCCAGGAGTTGGTGTTGGACAGGGAGGCCTGGCGTGCTGCAGTTCATGGGGTCGCAAAGAGTGGGACACGACTGAGTGACTAAATTGAACTGAACTTTCTCCCCTCCAACATCCTCCATCACCCTCAAATCCCTCGTGACTGCTTAACCCTGAAACACTGACTCCTTGTGATTATATACCGGAAATTCCATTGGGTAAGGTGACATCTTATGGTTCGTTGATGGTTCTAGACTTTCAGAGCAGTTCCTGATTTTGGAATGTTAGAGAAAAAATGTGGCTTCATTACTTTCAGCTAAAATAAAATTTAAAATGACCCCTCTATGCAGGAATTGTTTGAGGCCATACTTTAACCTGTTGCTTCAACTACATTAAGATTCTGAGTCATTCTAAACTTGATTCTCTGGAAACTATGTAAAATCATCTGGATGATATTTTCACAAAGAATGTTGCCCTTAAAGGAATAGGAGCCAGACCCTTGTCATAGTCCAAAGGGATATTTCCCCAAATAATAATTTAGAAAAATTGGCTAGCAAGCTCCAACAATAGGACTCAGAAAAGGAAAAATGAGATTGGGAATTCATTAATTATTGTTTTGATGAGAGAAAAAAAAGAACACTGGTCTGGACAAAATAACATTTAGAACCTTACTGGAGACTCTAAAATTCCCACCGATTACTGCTGTGCATGCATTAAACCATTGGTCTCCTGACAAAATTATCACCTTCATTAATCAGTATTGGTGGGGAAACATTAACAAAGTCACAAAATGTGCCTACTTTACTTGTCCCACTTGCCGAAATACAACACAAGTAGCCTTCTTCTTTCAACCCAAGTAGTGCTCCCAGACATTTTAAAATGCCTAATGGATCATTCAAGTTCTGGCAAATGGATTTCACATAGTTTCTTCTGTCTAGTGGATACTAATATGTTTTACTTATGGTCTGTGTTTTCGCACTGGACTAAAGCCTTCCCTGGAACACAAGCAATTGCTTCTTCTGTGATTAAAGCCTTTGTGGAAAAGATTATCCCTTACCTGGGGAAGTTCTCAATGAACATCAAAGTGATCTAGGAATCCATTTTACCAGTGTTTTGACAAATCTGTGATGTTTGGCTGGTTTTATAGCACTTTCACTGTACATACCACCCTCAATTCTCTGGTTTAGTCAAATGCCCTAAAAGAATTATTAAGACTCAACTGGCAAAAATTGTAGAAGACTCCCAAACATCTTAGCCAACAGCATTGCCATTGATCCTTTTAAATCTCAGAACCATCCCTTTTGGAACTCAATTCTCACCCTTCATAGTTGTGGGATGCCCTGTGCACTTGGCTCTGGCTTCTATTGACACACAATAGACAAAAGGAGAATTGTTCCAATATTGCAAAGACCTAGTTGTGTCCATTAAAAATATCTGTGCTTTTGTAGATAATCTTTTCATCATGACTCTTGGGAGACAAAGATTTTAAGTATCACACCCTATAATCTCAATATTTCATCTATTGGAAAATGTATTCCCTGATGACTTTTATCAACCTCACTGAAAAGACCCCATTCAGGTACTTTTAACCAACCCTTGCTTTGCCAAGTTCCAAAGAATAAACTCTTGGATTCATGTGACACACCTGAGCCATGACTCGACCTATATAACATATGATGATATAAAAACAAATATTTTCAAGAAATGAGGCAGATGATATCTGATGAGACAGCTTTCTCAAGATATTCAGACTAGGCCTATTGAAAGTCTGTCACAAAACCTTTGGTGATGACATAATTCTTCAGATGATCTCCAGTGTCTGTGATCTTGATAATATATGCTGTTTAGACAAAATGTGCCTAAGAGTTCTTCCTTCCAACCTTCCCTCTTATCAGAATTTACCTTAAAAGGTTTCCAATCAGTGCTTTCCCTTTACCAAGGGATATTGTACCTAAGAAATTTCCTTCATTGTACCAAGGGGCAAAAGGACTCAAACTAGAAAACATGACTCTTGATCAGAGATGCTTTCATAGAAAGATCTTAATCAAAAGGGGGAAACATAAAAATTAATAAACAAAAACCTCAACCAAATTGAGGTGGAGACCAAAAGGGGGAGCTCCTAGGTCCTGTACCAATAGCAGAAACCACCAGAAAGAAGAAAGTCTCCTCTTCTTCCCTGTCAAGGACTCAGTCAATGAAAAGCCATGTACACCCCAATGTTTTTGTTTCCATTCTGTAAAAGTGTTTCCATCCTTTGCTCTATAGGAACTTGCACAAGGCATAACATAGTTGTTAACCCTGAACTGCAGTTCTCTGTTGATCCTAAGTAAACCCATCTTCACTGAGGAAATATCTGGCAGCCCATTTGTTTCAGGTTGATGATAGGAAATGTAAAAGATCATTTTAGAAAATATGCCTAGCATTGAAGTTGGTAACTCTTACAAAGATAGTTGACTGTCACAGCTTTCTAAGATTTAATTCATAAAAGATCACACAGACATAGTTAGAAGTATAGTGTTTCAGACTACTGACTATAGAACAATCGAATGATAACATTCTGAATTCAACTTATAGTGATATTCCCTCTTTTCTTTAAGCAATTCTTAGTGGGAACAGACTACAAGTTTAAAAAAAAATCAAAAATTTTAAAACCTTTGTCAGACACCATAGAGACAGATACACCTACTTATCTCTCAACATATATTCTCTATTTCTCTCTTTTTAATAGATGACTCTCCCATCTAGAGTTTAAACTCAACACAGATCCAGAGCCTCCCTTTCACAACTTTCCTTGCAGTTATGAGCGGTCTCATAAATGAATTCAGGCCAGCTGCTGCTGGACAGAAATGACATGTTCACTTTCAGGCCTCGACTTTAAAATATGATGTATGAGTACAATACTGTGATTTATAATTAAAAATATCTATTTGATCTTTGTCCCCATTCCTGGCACAGAGCTCCTAAAACACTCAGAATTTCCTAAGTGAGGAGAGCAATCAAATTGTCCCTTGTTATATTAATGAGATGACGTTGGACCCCACACTCAAGGAAGGGGGCTGGTTGCCAGGAAAACCGACCAAGTGTTTGGCTGTGTGCTCAGTTGTTTAATCGTGTCTGACTCTTTGTGACCCCATGGACTATAACCCACCAGGCTCCTCTGTCCATGGCATTTTCAGGCAAGAATACTGTGCTAGATCACTATTTCCTACTCCATGGGATCTTCCCACCCCAGGGATCAAACCTGCATTTCCTGAGTCTCCTGCATTGGCAGCAGATACTTTAGTACTCTGCCACCTGGTAAGCCCTGGTGATCAGAGGGTTGGACTTTCCGTCCTATCCTCCTGACCTCTAGTGAAAAAAGAGAGGCTGGAGACTGAATCAATTCCAGTGACTGATGATTCAATCAATCATGCCTGTGTAATGAAGCCTGCATAAAAACCCAAAAGGATGGGGTTTAGAGAATTGGGTTGAACACATGGATGTTCTGGGAGAGTGGCCTGTTTGGAGACAGCATGGAGGCTCCTCATCCTTTCTTTTGCTTGTGTGTCTCTTCCATGTAGCTGTTATGAGTTATATCCTTTTATAATAAACCATAACACAGTAAGTAAAATGTTTCTCTCAGTTCTATGAGCTGCTCTAGCAAGTTAATCAGACCCATGAATGAGGCTATAGAAATCTGCAGTCTATATCCAGTAGGTCAGAAGCACAGGTGACATCCTGGATTTACGATTGTTTCTCAGGTGGGTATGGGCAGTCCCATGGGACTGAGTCTTTAACTTGTGGGATCTGATGCTATTATCAGGTAGACAGAAGGAGGATTAAGTTGAATCATGAAATATTCAGCTGGTGTCTGAGAATTGCTTGCTTGGATACAGGGGAAAAAAAACCCCAAATAAACTCAGGCATTGAAAATGGGCACAGAATATTAAACAGGTAAACCATTATCTTTTTTCCTTGCTGTGGGCTGGCATGAGAACCTGATTGGATTCATTCTAAGTGATACAGAAGAGGATCATGGCTTATGTAACGAAGGAATAACAAGCTGAATCTCTGGTAGTTCAACAGCAAGCTGAACTCCCCTGTGTGGAGCACTGCTGAAGTATGAACCATTTTTTTAAAACAACAACTAGAATTTTTTTTTTTGACCAGATTCACCTTCAGTCTATCTTATATACTCAGTTATATTTATTGGCATTTTAGCACCAATATCCAAATGTTTGCATACCATAAACAAATCATGCCTTTACCTTTTGCTTTAATTTTGTAAGTCCAACATAAGATGAAACATGGTCTTAATTCCAAAATGTGAGGCCCAAGGAGACACACACACAAACATATGGAAAGAATACAACAAGTTAACTATTTTTATTTGCGTAGAGGAATCTTACTTCACTGGATACATCAAATAATAATTTTCTCTGCTCAGCCTATCTGTAAGACAACTTTGCTTTCCATAGTCATGAGGCACAGTGCACTAGGAGAGATCTCTTTTACAATGGGTTTTTTGAAGATATGATTTGTACATTAATTTACAGGATAGGCTTTCTGAAATTCAAATTGTAATATAAGTTTTGAGAAGCATTTTAACCTTCTTGAAGCATCAGAAAATAAGTGCTTATGAGAACCAAAAGCTTGGCCCCTCCAGAGGTGCTGTATCAACTAACCTATTCATATTCATTCTCTTCATTTTCCTGTTCACATGAAATTTGAAGGTAACAAAATCTTCAATTACTGATGCATAACAGTGATATATGTGTGCACGCACTGAGCCACACTTAAAAACTAGAATCTCAATATCTACGATGAGTTAAAAAAAGCATTGGATTGCAAAGGGAAATTTTTTCTGTTTCATTAATTTTACAGTGAATGGAAATTCCTCACACATTTCATCCAACTGAATAAATTTGTTCATTAGTCCCCAAATAATAATTCCTATAATGCTTATCCAGGTAAGTACTCAATTTTTATGTGCAGTCATGGTGCATTTTAAAAATTTATTTAACATTTTAAAAATGAGTTTCAGCCATATCACTGATATC
>SJYF01000097.1:13317151-13334835 GCA_006410515.1 Procapra przewalskii | reverse complement strand
TTTTTTTGCCACCAAAACATTAACACTCAGAAAGCATGGAAATTTTCTGTTCTATTGGCTGTTGTATTCCACTGTCCCAAACTCTGTAAATCAATGAAACAATTTTTGTTGCATGATTTAATTAACAGACTGTTTTTATTTAAACTGCCTGCTGTTCAAAGCAAAAATAATCATTACAGAGGTTCTCAACTTTTAACTGTGTAACTGGCAAAGGATATAAAGTCACATTGTCTTCTTCCTATCACCAGAGAGTCAATAGCTCAGTTTCTCACTGTTATGGTTTGTCCTCCCACCTCTTAGAAGGCTGGAGAAGGAAATAGCTACCTACTCCAGTATTCTTGCCTGGAAAATTTCATGAACAGAAGAGCCTAATGAGCTACAAAGTTCATGCAATTGCAGGGAGTCGGACATGATTGAGCACACACACACACACACACACACACACATGTTCTTAGAATGCAAGAACATGTGCAGCATTTTTTAGAACAACAATAACAGAAAAACTTTTGTCTTCCTTTAGATTGTTATATAAAAAATGTGTGTGAGTTGGGGAATATTTCATATAAAATGGTAAACACATTGCTTGGATATATAGAAAGTTCTCAATAAAAATTATTTCCCATAAAACAGATGGCGTTATGTAAACAAGAAACTTTTGTTGTGTAGAAATATAAGAATTTAAGTCAGCCTTCAACGGTATGAGAAACGTGAAATTCGAGATGTTCAAGTTGGATTAGAAAAGACAGAGGAACCAGAGATTAAATTGCCAACATCTGTTGGATCATCAAAAAAGCAAGAGAGTTCCAAAAAAACATCTATTTCTACTTTATTGACTATGGCAAAGCCTTTGACTGTGTGCATCACAACAACTATGGAAAATTCTTCAAGAGATGGAAATATCAGACCAGCTTACCTGTCTCCTGAGAAATCTGAATGCAGGTCAAATGGCAACAGTTAGAACTGTAAATGGAACAACAGACTGGTTCCAAATCATGAAAGGAGTATGTCAAGGATATATATTGTTACCCTGCCTTTTTAACTTATATGCAGATTACATCATGAGGAATGCTGGACTGGATGAAACACAAACGGGAATTAAGATTGGTGGGAGAAATATCCATCAGTTCAGTTCAGTTCAGTTGCCCAGTTATGTCCGACACTTTGCCACCCCATGAGCCACAGCATGCCAGGCCTCCCTGTCCATCACCAAATCATGGAGTTTACCCAAACTCATGTCAACTGAGTTGGTGATGCCATCTAACCATCTCATCCTCTGCCTTCCCCTTTTCCTCCTGCTTTCAAATGTTCCCATCAGGGTCTTTTCCAATGAGTCAGCTCTACACATCAGGTGGCCAAATATTGGAGTTTCAGCTTCAAAATCAGTCCTTCCAATGAACACCCAGGATTGATTTTTTTTTTCCACAACAGAGTGTTCTCAATCCTGAACCCCCCTCCCACCTACCTCCCCATACCAATACAATATTGTAAAGAAAACAAACAAACAAACACACAACAACTGAGTGACTAAATACACACACATTTTCTACAAACCTACTTTATACAATTTTATAGAGTTTTGCATTTTTCTGATGGACTGGTTGGATCTCCTTGCAGTACAAGGGACTGTAAAGAGTCTTCTCCAAAACCACAGTTCAAAAGCATCAATTCTTCGGCATTCAGCTTTCTTTATAGTCAAGCTCTCACATCCATACATGACCACAGGAAAAACCATAGCCTTGAGTAGCTGCACCTTTGTTGTCAAAGTAATGCCTCTCCTTTTCAAGATGCTGTCTAGGTTGGTCATAACTTTTTTTCCAAGGAGTAAGCTTCTTTTAATTTAATGGCTGCAGTCACAATCTGCAAAGATTTTGGAGGCCAAAAAGTAAAGTCAGCCACTGTTTCCACTGTTTCTCCATCTATTTTCCATGAACTGATGGGATTGGATGCCATGATCTTAGTTTTCTGAATGTTGAGTCTTAAGCCTACTCTTTCACTCTCTCTCTTTTTTTTTTTTAAATTTATTTATTTATTTATTTATTTATTTACATGATAGTATACATGTTTTTTCACTCTCTCTTTCACTTTCATCAAGAGGCTTTTTAGTTCCTCTTCACTTTCTGCCATAAGGGTGGTGTCATCTGCATATCTGAAGTTTTTGATATTTATCCATGCAATCATTTTTTAAATTTATTTATTTATTATTATTATTATTATTTCCCTACATTACAATACTGTCTTTGTTTTGCCATACATTGACATGCATTGGCCACTGGTGTACCCAATCTCTTGTGCTTCATCCAGCCCAGTGTATCTCATGATGTAATCTGTATATAAGTTAAATTAGCAGGTGACAATATACAGCCTTGATGTACTCCTTTTCCTATTTGGAACCAGTCTGTTGTTCCATGTCTAGTTCTAACTGTTGCTTCCTGACCTGCACACAGGTTTTTTTAAGAGGCAAGTGAGGTGGTCTGGTATTCCAGTCTCTTTCAGAATTTTCCACAGTTTATTGTCATCCACATATTCAATGGCTATGGCATAGCCAATAAAGCAGAAATATATGTTTTTCTGGAACTGTCTTGCAACCCCAGATATACAGATGAAACCATCCTTATGGCAGAAAGTGAAGAAGAACTAAAGAGCCTCTTGATTAAAGTGAAAGAAGAGAGTGAAAAAGTTGGCTTAAATCTCAACATTCACAAAACTAAGATCATGGCATCTGGTCCTATCACTTCATGGTAAATAGATGGGGAAATAGTGGAAACAGTGACAGGCTTTATTTTGGGGGGCTCCAAAATATTTGCAGATTGTGACTGCAGCCAAGAAATTAAAAGACCCTTGCTCCTTGGAAGGAAAGTTATGACCAACCTAGACAGCATATTAAAAGGGAGAGGCATTACATTGTCAAAAAAAAGGTGTGGCTACACAATGCTATGGTTTTTCCAGTAGTCATATATGGATATGAAAGTTGGACTATAAAGAAAGCTGAGTGCTGAAGTATTGATGCTTTTGAACTGTGGTGTTAGAGAAGACTCTTGAGAGTCCCTTGGACTGCAAGGAGATCCAACCAGTCCATCCCAAAGGAAATCAGTCCTTAATATTCACTGGAAGAACTGATGCTAAAGCTGAAACTCCAGTAATTTGTCCAGCTGATGTGAAGAGCTGATTCATTTGAAAAGACCCTGATGCTGGAAAGATTGAATGTGGGAGGAGAAGGGGATGACAGAGGATAAGATGGTTGAATGGCATCACTGACTCAATGGACATTATTTTGAGTAAAATCTGGGAGTTGGTGCTGAACAGAAAGCCTGGTGTGTTGCAGTCCATGGGGTCACAAAGAGTTGGGCATGACTGAGTGACTGATTTCAGTTTGACCATCTGGTGATGCCCATGTGTAGAGTCTTCTCTTGTGTTGTTGAAAGAGGGTATTTGTTATGACCAGTGCATTCTCTTGGCAAAACTCTATTAGCCTTTGCCCTGCTTCATTCTGTAGTCCAAGGCCAAATTTGCCTGTTACTCCAGGTGTTTCTTGACTTCCTACTTTTGCATTCCAGTCCATTATAATGAAAAGGACGTATTTTTGGGGTGTCAGTTCTGAAAGGTCTTGTAGGTCTTCATAGAACCGTTCAACTTCAGCTTCTTCAGCATTACTGGTTGGGGCATAGGCTTGAATTACCGTGAATTCGAATGGTTTGAACTGGAAACAAACAGATTATTCTGTTGCTGTTGAGATTGCATCCAAGTACTGCATTTTGGACTACTTTGTTGACTATTGTTACTACTCCATTTCTTCTGAGGGATTCCTGCCCACAGTAGTAGATATAATGGTCATCTGAGTTAAATTCACCCATTCCAGTCCATTTTAGTTTGCTGCTTTCTAGAATGTCAATGTTCACTCTTGCCATCTCCTGTTTGATCACTTACAATTTGCCCTGATTCATGGACCTGACATTCCAGGTTCTTATGCAGTATTGCTCTTTACAGCATTGGACCTTCTATCACCAGTCACATCCACAACTGGGTATTGTTTTTGCTTTGGCTCCATCTCATTGTTTCTGGAGTTATTTCTCCACTGATCTCCAGTAGCATATTGGACACCTACTGAACCGGGGTGTTCCCTTTTCAGTATCCTATCATTTTGCCTTTTCATACTGTTCATGGAGTTCTCAAGGCAAGAATACTGAAGTGGTTCACCATTCCCTTCTCCAGTGGACCACATTCTTTCTGACCTCTCCATCATGACCCTCCCATCTCGGGTGGCCCCACACTGCATGGCTTAGTTTCATTGAGTTAGACAAGGCTGTGGTCCATGTGATCAGATTGGCTAGATATCTGTGATTATGGTTTCAGTGTGTCTGCCCTCTTATGCCCTCTTGCAACACCTACTGTCTTACTTGGATATCTATTACCTTGGACGTGGGATATCTCTTCACGGCTGCTCCACAAAGTGCAGCCGCTGCTCCTTATCTTGGATGAGGGGTATTTCCTCACAGCCGCCCCTCCTGATCTTGAACATGGAGTAGCTCTTCATGGCCCTCCTGTGCCCACTCAGCCTCCGTTCCTTGGACGTGGGGTTGCTCCTCTCGGCCACCAACCCTGACCTCGGGTGTGGGGAAGCTCGTCTCAGCCACCACGTCTGACCTCAGAGGTCCAGGAGCCCCTCTCGGCTTCTTCTGTGCCTATGCAGCCTGGCACTCTGGGTCACCATCCCTGACCTTGGGCAAGGTGTAGCTTCTTTCAACCATGCTTCTGCATGGTCCATCACAGCCAAAGGTGGAAAAGCTCTATACAATCATCAAAAACAAGACTGGGAGCTGACTGCGGGTCAGATCATTAACTCCTTATTGCCAAATTCAGACTTAAATTGAAGTAAGTAGGGGAAACCACTAGACCATTCAGCTATGACTTAAATCATATCCTTTATGATTATAGAGTGGAAGTGAGAATTAGATTTATGGGACTATATCTGATAGACAAAGTGAGTGATGAACTATGGACTGAGGTTCATTATACTGTACAGGAGACAGGGATCAAGACCATTCCCAGGGAAAAGAAATGCAAAAAAGCAAAATGGCTGTCTGTATAGGATTTACAAATAGCTGTGAAAAGAAGAGAAGCAAAAAGCAAAGGAGAAAAGGAAAGATATAAACACCTGAATGCAGAGTTCCAAAGAATAGCAAGGAGAGATAAGAAAGCCTTCCTCAGCGATCAATGCAAATAAATAGAGGAAAACAACAGAATATGAATGAAGAGAGATCTCTTCAAGAAAATTAGAGATAGAAAGGGAACATTTAATGCAAAGATGGAGTCGATAAAGGACAGAAATGGTATGGACCTAACAGAAGCAGAATTTATTAAGAAGAGGTGGCAAGAATACACAGAAGTGTACAGAAAAGATCTTCATAACCCAGATAATCACGATGGTGTGATCACTTACCTAGAACCAGATATCCTGGAATGTGAAGTCAAGTGGGCCTTAGAAAGCGTCACAACAAGCAAAGCTAATGGAGGTGATGGAATTCCAGTTAAGCTATTTCAAATCCTGACAGATGATGCTGTGAAAGTGCTGCACTCAATATGCCAGCAAATTTGGAAAACTCAGCAGTGACCACAGGACTGGAAAAGGTCGTTTTTCATTCCAATCCCAAAGAAAGGCAATGCCAAAAAATGCTCAAACTACTGTACACTTGCACTCATCTCACATGCTGATAAGTAATGCTCAAAATTCTTTAATCCCGGCTTCAACAATACGTGAACTGTGAACTTCTAGATGTTCAACCTGGTTTTAGAAAAGGCAGAGGAACCAGAGATCAAATTGTCAGCATTCTCTGGATCATTGAAAAAGCAAGAAAGTTCCAGAAAAACATTTATTTCTGCTTTATTGACTATGCCAAAGCCTTTGACTGTGTGGATCACAATAATCTCTAAAATTCTGAAAGAGGTGGGAATACCAGATCACCTGATCTGCCTCTTGAGAAATCTCTGTGCAGGTCAGGAAGCAACAGTTAGAACTGGACATGTAACAGCAGACTGGTTCTAAATAGAAAAGGAGTACGTCAAGGCTGTATATTGTCACCCTGCTTATTTAACTACTATGCAGAGTACATCATGAGAAATGCTAGGTTGGAAGAAGCACAAGCTGGAATCAAGATTTCCAGGAGAAATATCAATAACCTCAGATATGAGATGACACCACCCATATGGCAGAAAGTGAAGAAGAACTAAAAAGCCTCTTGATGAAAGTGAAAGAGTGAAAAGTGAAAATGTTGGCATAAAGCTCAACGTTCAGAAAACTAAGATCATGGCATCTGGTCCCATCAGTTCATGGGAAATAGATGGGGAACCAGTGGAAACAGTGTCAGACTTTATTTTGAGGGGCTTTAAAATCACTGCAGATGGTGATTGCAGCCATGAAATTAAAGGATGCTTACTCCTTCGAAGGAAAGTTATGACCAGCCTAGATAGCACATTGAAAGACAGAGATGTTACTTTGCCAAGAAAGGTCCTTCTAGTCAAGGCTATGGTTTTTCCAGTGGTCAGGTATGGATGTGAGAGTTGGTCTATGAAGAAAGCTGAGCACTGAAGAATTGATGCTTTTGAACTGTGGTGTTGGAGAAGACTCTTGAGAGTCCCTTGGACTGCAAGGAGATCCAACCAGTCCATCCTAAAGGAAATCAATCCTGAATATTTTTTTGAAAGACTGATCTTGAAGCTGAAAGTCCAATACTTTGGCTACCTCATGGGAGGAGTTGACTCTTTGGAAGAGACCATGATTCTGGGAGGGATTGGGGGCAGGAGGAGAAGGGGACGACAGAGAATGAGATGGCTGGATGGCATCACTGACTCAATGAACATGAGTTTGAGTCAACTCTGCGATTTGGTGATGGACAGGGTGGCCTGGTGTGCTGTCATTCATGGGGTAGCAGAGTTGAACACAACTGAGCAACTGAACTGAACTGAACTGAGTGACTGAACTGAACTGAACTGACTGAGTTCAGGAGGTAAGCTGACATTTCATAAATGAGGGAACTAAGAATTGAGATTTTTTAACTTGCCAATAAACATACAGTTTGTCAGAAATAGAATCAAGACTTAAAATCAAGCTGAACTATTCTGTCAATGACCAATGTCTATACAAGTTGGTAAATGCTCACTCAATCTGGTGCTGATCATAACAAAGATGGATAACCATGCACAGGATACCAGTGAACTGGAACTAGAGAAGTATGCTTTTTTCAACTATTTCCTAGAACTCTTTTTGCTTTTGAGAAGGCAGAAGAATATTGGGTTCAGTTCAGTTCAGTTCAGTCGCTCAGTCGTGTCCGTGGGTTACTCTTTATAAAATATATTTAAAATAGTCACATACAAATTACACTGTCCTGTACAATATGTGTAGAAAGTTTCTCAACCTTTATTCTGTCCCCCCCCCCTTTTTTTTACTTCAAAGTCAAAGCTGAATGTAGTTTCTGATACGAAGGAAACATATTGGAATATAGAAAGATTGGACTGAGGTTAAAAAAACGATTTCCTCATCTCACATCCTTTTAGGACAGAGTTCTTTGGGACTGGGTAATTATTCGTTGTGGGGTCTGTTTAGTGCATTGTAGGTTGTTTTGTGACACCTCTGGCCTCCACCCAGTAGATAACAGTAGCACCACTTCAATTTGTGACAACAGAAAATGTCTCAAAATATTGGCCTATGTCCTTTGGAAGACAAAATGGTGAACAAATGCTTTTTGATGATCAATCAAGACATAATTCTAGGGTGATGTTCATAATTAGGTGTATGTCAGAATAATCAGAAAAGCTTATTCAAACCTCCCTAGCTGGGCCCTACATTGGGACATGCTGACTACACAGCTCTGCTGTGGTCCAGTAGTCACTTTTGTACTAAATCCCCATGTGATTGGGCACACACAAAGATGGATAAATACCACTATGGAGAACAGAGGACATGCAGATTTGCTATTACAGGGACACAAAAATAGCCTATCTGTGATAAAAGCATCACAAGAAGTCTGGTGTGGTTGCTTCATATTATTAACAACCCATAAGTTTGGGAGATATGTGAGTCACCAAAGGAGTCTGGGACTATTGATGTACACATTAATGAAGACAAAGAGAAAATATAATATAACTCATCCACTCTCAGAGAGCCCGTTTCAAGTTGGACCCAATACTGTGACATGGAGTCCCTGTCTAGGTCAGGTCAGCTAAGGATTCACATTAAGGCTTTATTCCCTTTCAGTTAGCACATAGACACATAGGCAGAATGGCAAAGTGATGAAAAGCTTGAGACTTCACTGTATTTGATTTCAGGCTGTACCATCTCCCTCACTGAATAGTCTTCTATAAACTGCTTTTATTTTTTTCTAAACATGTCTTCTCATTTATTCATATAGTTATCTACAGTTAACGGAAAAATGTTCCCCCAAATAGACATCTGATCCCCATGATTTGAGAATATGTAACTTTAATGGTGAAATAAACTTTGGGGATGTGATTAAGGATCTTGAGATGAGAGATTATACTGGATTATTTGGGCGGGTTCAATGTAATTACCTTTGAGCTTCCATGGTGGCTCAGTGATAAAGAACATGCCTGCTAATGCAGGGGACATAAGAGACTTGCATTCAATTCCTAGGTTGGGACAATCCCCCAGAGAAGGAGATGACAGCCCACTCCAATATTCTTGCCTGGGAAATCCCATGGACAGAGGATCCTGGAGGGCTAGATAGTCCAGTGGGTTGCAGAGTCAGACATGACTGAAGCGACAGAGCTCGCATGCACAATAGAATTGTAAGCATTCTTAGAAGAGGGAGATTTAACTAGAAAAGAGGAAAGAGTGATGTGACACTAGAGACGGATATCAGAGTGATGCAGCCAGAAGCCAAGGAATGCCAGTGCCCTATAGAAGTTGGGAGAAACAAGGAAGGAATTCTCTTTTAAAATCTCCAGAAGGAGCTGACCTTGCTGACATCTTGATTTTAGCCTCATATAACTCAGTTAAAATTTATCTCTCTAGAACCACAGAGAATAAGTTTGTGTGGTTTTAGGCATTTAAGAACATTTCCAGGGTAGCAATGAAGATTGAGTTAATACATGCAAAGCATTTAGAAGATTCTATCACACAGAAAGTCAGTGTGTTTAGTCTTATTATCTACCTTACACTGCATGCATTTAAATCACAACTTTGTTCTAAATAAGCTATTTTTATTAACATATTCAATAATGGTTTCTCAATTAACATATGAATGATTTGTAGGACAGTAACTGTCCTACATGTTCCAGTAGCTCTAGAGCTTCTAAGATTGACGACCCAAATTTTATATTAGGTCGGCCAAAAATTTTTGATTGGGTTTTTAATTTTACAGAAAAATCTGTGCAAACTTTTTGGCCAACCCGATATTATGCCCACCTTTCACCTGAATGGAGATTATTTCCCTGTGAGGTAATAGGATGCTATTAGTTAAAAGCTGCTGGGCACACATGACCAAAAATCTAAATTTATTGATGAAACTTATAGTTTATGCTCTTGGGTTCCTAATTCCAAACCACAAGATTTATTTCTGTGTGTAAATTCTTATCATTTTGCTTAAAAATGTAGCTATTTAGAAAGTTATATTAACATTTTCTCTCTTAAAATTTATAGTACATCTTATCTTTCAAAAACAAAGATAGCCATGTAAATGAATTATACATATTATAAATAAAAAACAAAATAATTCCCTGCTCTCCTCTCTTTATACAAAGAAGATCTCTTGATTTTCAATCTTCAAAATACTAAACGTTTTAGGTGCATAAAAGAGTTTAGCTAACACCTTTATCATATACTCAACAAAAATCTTTTGCATACAGTATTCTTTTTGCATCAGATGTATGATGTAGGTAAGTGATGCACTACATCATGCGAAATGCCAGGCTGGATGAAGCACAAGCTGGAATCAAGATTGCAGGGAGAAATATCAATAACTTCAGATATGCAGATGACACTACTCTTATGGCAGAAAGAGAAGAGGAGCTAAAAAGCCTCCTGATGAAAGTAAAAGAGGAGAGTGAAAAGTTGGCTTAAAACTCAACATTCAGCAAACTAAGATCTTGGCATCCAGTCCCATCACTTCATGGCAAATAAATGGGGAAACAATGGAAATAGTGAGAGATATTATTTTTTTGAGAGGGCTCCAAAATCACTGCAGATTGTGACTGCAGCCATGAAATTAATAGATGTTTGCCTCTTGGAAGACAAGCTATGGCCAACCTAGACAGCATAGTAAAAATGAGACATTACTTTGCCAACAAAGGTCCATCTAGTCAAAGCTATGGTTTTTCCAGTAGTCATATATGGATGTGAGTGTTGGTCTATAAAGAAAGCTGAGTGCCGAAGAACTGATGCTTTTGAACTGAGGTGTTGGAGAAGACACTTGAGAGTCCCTTGGACTGCAAGGACATGCAGCCAGTCAATCCTAAAGGAAAGCAATCCTGAATATTCATTGGAAGGACTGATGCTGAAGCTGAAACTCCAATACTTTGGCCACCTGATGCGAAGAACTGACTCATTGGAAAAGACCCTGATGCTGGGAAAGATTGAAGGTCAGAGGAGAAGGGGATGATAGAGGATGAGATATTTGGATGGCATTATCGATTCTATGGACATGGGTTTGAGTAAGCTCAGGGAGTTGAAGCCTAGTATGCTACAGTCCATGAGGTTACAAAGAGACAGACACATCTGAGCAAATGAATTGAACTGAAGGGGTACAGTTACTATTGTTCCTATTTTATATATAAGAAAATTGAGGCAAAGATGTTTGCTTTAATAATTTGCCTCATGTCACCTTCTTATTCAATTGTAGAGAAAAAGGTTATACAGTCAATCTTCTGGCTGCTAATTTAGCATTTTAAACATTTTTCGGTATAATTTGTTAGATTTTTAGGGCCACAAGGAAGAGGCATATTGGGATAACATGGATTTAGTGCAAGGAATCACAGGTGGAATGTAGAAGAAGATGCATGGTTTTGGAGGTACCTTCAATAGTTTCCAACCTCAATATACAACCTCAATATACAGGATAAGAAGGGATTTCACAAACCTCCAGGGAAGCTCTTTAACATTTTGTTTACCCACCAATCACACCATTTGCCTTACATATGTGCTTTATACAAAGAATCCCCAACAATTTTTTTTTTGGTGGTACTTATTATAATCTCTATATTCTCCTAGCAACAGTCCCAGAGAAATTTGATATGATGATGCTCAGGCCATAGCTGATCACCTCTGGCTTGTGTCTGTCTCCCAGACAATCAGTTGTGGCTTTGTCAGAAGACAGCATTGTTTTCAGAGTTCTAGTTCTGTTAGAGCTCTAAGGAGAGCCAGTATCCAAGGGTGACATTGTATAGGTCCACTGTGCCATGCATATGCAGGCACCAAGGATGAAAGTGTACTTACTTCAGTCTGCTCAGACCTTAACTGCTTTACAGCATGCTGCTGATTTATGGTACATGAATACTCTCATACTTAGATCAAGGGAAAATGAACAAGATTGTATTCTGTTATAGAACATGAATTATTTGTCATTTAAAATATGATTAAGCTGTGTATTTTTAAACCCTTTTATACCAGAAAAATGAATTTAAAAAATAAGGTGAAAATACTCTTAATATTCCATAAGGATATCATAAAATTTAATGCATAACCTTTCTGACTTTTTAATAACTATGTCATGTCTACTGCTGGTAATTATCAAATAAAATGAAGACCTTACTTAACCTTCTCAGTATAATCACAGAAACAAAGTGACACCTAAGTCAGCGTATCTATTATTTGATAGTTCACAGCCTCACATTTCTTAGAGCAATTCTCAAGGGGAAATTTGATGTTCCTTTATCTGTTGGTTTTCACTTTTTTGATTTAATCATAACAATGTACATAAGAAAGATTTTGCACTTTTTAAGAGAAATATTAAATATTCATAGAGAGTCAATATGTTGCCATGACAGTTTCACAGAATGAAAAATATTGCTTTAACTAATCAAACATGATCACCCCCATCAAATGCTCACAATTCAGAATTTGCCCCCATTTATCTCATCAGTTCTCACACATTATTCTCTCTCTTTCTGGTAGTAGTCCTCTAAAAATATTATCCAGAAACCTGGATTCTGGTTGTTAATGCATGCTCTGGGAAAATTCTGATATCAATTATTATTTTCCTCTCCTTTTTTCTCCCTTCTCTTTTATAATGAATCCCTCACTCCATTGCCTTCCTGTTCTAAACTGAAGAACAAAATTACCCTTTGGCTTTTTCTGTTTCTCGAGGGACACACCTCCTATGTCATTTATAGGAGTGAGTGTTAAGTCTCAGCCATGGGGTAGACACTGGACCATATGAGTAAAACTTCTCCTGCTTTATTCCATTTTACTTGAAATTTGGTTTACTTTAAACATTACCTAAAAAAAGAAAAGGGCAAATCTTCTTGATTTTTTTTTTTCTGATTTAGATGATCTTTAACATGCCTGCCATATTATCTGAGCTTTCGACTTTACATCATAAAATGAAGTATCTCCTGATGCATATTTAGTTTGTATAAAACTCTTTCTGACCCTTTGGGTAGTAGCCTACCAGGCTCCTCTGTCCATGGGATTTCCCAGGAAAGAATACTAGAGTGGGTTCCCATTTCCTCCTCCAGGGGATCTTTCCAACCCAGGGATCGAACTCATGCTTCCTACAACTCTTGCTTTACAAGTGGATTCTTTGCCCACTGTACCATATGGGTTTCCCTGCTTAATAAAATTATCCACGATCAGACTATACTTTGATATTGAGCTATATGTGCAAAAAAAATCTGAAGCTTCATCTCTTCCATGTATGCATCTGAGGTGGGGCAGCCCAGTGGTAAAGAGTTTGGACACTGGGGAAGAAAGATGCTTCTTTTCATATTCGTCTTTTGATGCTCTAATTGCATGGCATCAAGCAAGATCCTTAAGATTTCAGAGGTCACATTTGTGTCTCAAAGATAATGTCTACAGTTTAACTCAGGAAACATGACAGTTTAAAATCAGAGGCACAATATAATCCTAGTAGAGTGAGTATCAGTTTAAGTAAGATTGGCTTAAGGACAGCTTGCTTAAGTGAGAACTGTAGATCTAAGGAGTTTGGGTATAAAATAACACTTTTGAATTTCCTATGAGACTTCTCACTGTTTTAGAGTTCAAATTCACATGAAATATTTTGAATTATAAATGGCATAAGTGATATAAAGAAACCAGAAGTTCATCATTTCATTTTTTTTTCTTTTTTAAAATTTTACTGTAATTATTACTATTGTCTATAAAGTTGACATTTGGCATCATTTTCATACTAAATATGATTTTGCATTTAGGCATTTCCTAGTTCTAAGGAATTAGAATTATTTATCTGCCTGAATTATCTCACCATCATCTTTTTTCCAACTAAAAGCAGTTTGTAAGGATATTTTTTTGACAATAAACACATAAATATAAACCAAACTTTCTTTAGACACTTTTGTATTCAGTATTGTTGCAAAAGATAATAGTATATTGAAGTATAATTTGTCTTTTATTTTTATTTTGTTTTTTCTCCTTTAGTGAATTCTTGGAGGATTTTTAAGTATGCCTGAATATGGCATCACTGACTCGATGGACATGAGTCTGAGTGAACTCCGGGAGCTGGTGATGGACAGGAAGGCCTGGTGTGCTGCGATTCATGGGGTCGCAGAGTCAGACATGACTGAGTGGCTGAACTGATTGAACTGAATATGTGAATATGTGTACATGTTAACTGAGAACCTGCTGTATTAAACACTAATTTAAAATTTTATTTCGTTTTTAACACTAACATAATACATGTCTGTAAGAAAAGAGAGTTAACTATTTTCATCATTCCAAATAATGAATGTACAGTAGTTTTGCTAGAAGTAGTTTCTAAGTTATAGACTTCTTGAATTGAAGGAAAATTTGTTAATTAACAAATGTAACTCCTTAGTTCTATAGACTGAAAGATTATAACGTAGAGAATTAGAATTTCTCAGAATCAAACACTATTCTAGACGCAGTTTGAATTCTAAACATTTCATCATTTTATGTCTCTCTCGCTGTTTCCCTCATCTCAATGCTTCCCCCCTTTTTTTAACCAGTTTTGCTCCAATATTTTTAAATGTTCTTCAACCATAAATAATTTATTTCCCCTAGAAAACAATATTTACTTTCTGCTGTTTGAGTGCATTTCAAGTCATCCATTGTAAAAATGGATTTAAGAAAACTCCATTCTCATCAAAAGTACTTAATGAATGCAATCTTCCAAGTTGCTTTAATGCTAGCAGTCTAAAACTGACAGTAATCAGATTTAAGTTTACTCAGAAAGAAGGGGGGCTCTAAAATTTAAAGTGCTGCTCTTGTAGATTTTAAAATTGCTGTCTCTGCTTCCAAGAAGTCTTAGATTTCAGATGATTTACCTTTGAGAACAACTGAGGATCAATAAGTGGGCTGAAGGAGAAAAGAATGGGTAAAATATGGAGAGAAAAAAATCTGAATGAAACATTATAGAAAAATGAAAAGATATATGGCATGAGAAAAAATAAATCATGAACTGAATGAACTGAATAAAGAGAGAGGAGTCATATAAGAAATGAATCTCCAGTCTAGGTTTGATGCAGGATACAGGATGCTTGGGGCTGCTGCATTGGGATGACCCAGAGGGATGGTATGGGGAGGGAGTTGGGAAGGGGGTTCAGGATTGGGAAAACGTGTACACCTGTGGCGGGCTCATGTTGATGTATGGCAAAACCAATACAATATTGTAAAGTAAAAAATAAATAAATAAAATAAATAAATGCCAAAGGTGAGAGGATCTGCTCTTTTGAATTAAAAAAATAAAGAAAGGCAAACACGACTCAAGGGAACAACTCACATATTTTCTTCACCATTAAAAAAACAAAAGTCATGACATTTTCAGGCAGGTTAGGAAGTGAACACATCTTTCAATATAATGTAAGCATATTTACAGTCCTCACAGCAGAACCAGTAAAGAAATAAGCAACTGTATCCAGAGAGCGGCAGGTAGTTCCCTATGTTTCAGCATTGCATCTTTTCAAGCCACACTCCCAACAACTTTCTCAGAAGGACCATTTCAAAAGTAACAGTTTTTTTTTTTTTAAAGAAAATCTCAAAGGTGGGCATATCTCCACCTTTCATAATGTGTGCCTTCTACTAATAGCATCTTCCTCAGAAACCTTTCCAGAACAGTAATGTTCTGGTACTTAATATTCTGTTTCCAGAATTTAGCTTCTGCATGAACACCATGTACAAGCCCCTGTGTCCCTGTTTTTGAAGTAAAAGGCTGAGTCAAGAATTAATGATTGGGTAGAGACAAAGAATAGCTGTTGGGGCAAGGAATTGGTAACAATTTTGACTATAATTGTGCCACATAGTAAAATTCCCAAACTCCCAGTTCCTTGAAAGATATATATACAAAGCCTGAAACACATTGCTAAGTTGTTTTTACAGGAAGTAGACCACCACAAGGTGAAAACTGCTGACCACAAGAACATCGACCCTAGGAGTGGTTGAAACGAGAAGATTGTTGATGCTTGAAACTTCAGCTTGGTGCCAGCCAATCCAAGAATCCTCCACCAGCTGATCATACCCTGCTCCTTAAACACTATAAAACTCCTCACTACCTCCATGGGTCAAAAGGTCTTCAGAGCACTAGCTCATTATGGCCCCTTTTGCCTGCAAAGTAACAAAAGTTACTCTTTTTTACTTCCCCCAAAATTTTGTCTCTGAGTTTACACTTGGCATTGGTGAAAAGAGGCCAAGCTTTGGCAACGATACCCTTCCTTTACATTATACTAGCCTTTATTTGAATCAAAGATAATAATATAATGGTTCATTATATAATTTTATAAGCTGGAACCATGCTGAGGTTCAATCACCTGCTCAATTATGTTGGAAATTTTTGTAAATATGGTAACTGTTGGTGTATTGTGAGTGAAGGAAGTGAACACTCATAAACAGCTCGTGGATAAGTCAGTACAATTTTCTGAAGGATGTTTGTAATATGCTAAAACATTTACATCAAATTTATGTGTAACTAGTTAGGTAAGCTCAGGCTTTGGATCTGTATGTGCGTTTAGCCACTCAGTCATGTACGACTCTTTGCAACCCCATGGGCTATAGCCTCCCAGGCTCCTGTGCCCATGGAGATAGCCCAGGCAAGAATATCGGAGTGGGTTGCCATGCCCTCCTCCAGAGGGTCTTCCCTAATTAGGGATTGAACCCAAGTCTACCACCATCTGAGCCATTGGATCTGTATAATGCTACCATATATGCACAGATTGATAGAGAAAATTAACATGAGACTATTAAAAAATATCATCATTGGACTTCAAGATAGACATTCCAAGAGTTTAGGGACAGGACCAAAATGTAGAAGTATGTGTAGGGTTTAGAGATGAAAGCAAGCTTGTCTTTCAAAGTTGGCATTGGCAGTCAGGAAGGGACCCAGGGAGCTCAGCTTGCTGGGTGAGATGGGTGGGGGTGGGTTCAGGAGGGAGGGGATATATGTATACATTTGGTTGATTGCAAAGCAACTAGAGATGGTAAAAATTATGCCTGCAATGCAGGATAGGTTTGATCCCTGGGTCAGCAAGAGTCCCTGGAGAAGGGAATGGATATACATTATTTTTGCCTGGAGAATTCCATGGACAGAGGAGCCTGGTTGACTATAGTCCATGGGGTCACACACAGTAGGACATGACTAAACACCTAACACAAACCAATTATACCCAGTTTGAAAAAGAGAGAGACTGTCCTGGGAGGAGACAAAAATAAGTTTAAGTTCAGGAAGTTCTGTAAAGAGAACAACTTGGTAATAATTGCATCTCTTTTTTTCTAGTTTTTCCACAGGCATCTTTAATTGGGTTTCTTTCATGGATCAAGTGTAACATGTTAAAGTGAAAGCAGTAAAACTACTTCTCTTTTTCCTTTTTCTAGGAAATGACATTTGGGATGATGATTATATTAGCTAAAAACTGCCAGAATTTTGTTTTATTAGATCAATATGTTTTATTTATGTATTTATTTTTTAATTTACAATAAAATTTCTACCTGGCGGGACACATTTAGTGAGCTTTTGCTGTTATTTTTTTTAACAAAAATATAATAGATGAAGCAAAACAAACTCCACACTTATGTTTGAATGTTTAAATTATCACTTCTGACAATGTCTCCCTTAAGAAATTAAAAAATAAAAATGCATAATTTTAGCTCAGTTCCATTCAGTTCAGTCGCTCAGTCGTGTCCGACTCCTGTGACCCCATGAATTGTAGCATGCCAGGCCTTCCTGTTTATTACCATCTCCCGGGGTTCACTCAAACTCACGTCCATCGAGTCGGTGATGCCATCCAGCCATCTCATCCTCGATCGTCCCCTTCTGCTCCTGCCCCCAATCCCTCCCAGCATCAGAGACTTTTCCAATGATTCAACTCTGCATGAGGTGGCCAAAGTACTGGAGTTTCAGCTTTAGCATCATTGTTTCCAAAGAACACCCAGGACTGATCTCCTTCAGAGTGGACTGGTTGGATCTCCTTGCAGTCCAAGGGACTCTCAAAAGTCTTCTCCAACACCACAGTTCAAAAGCATCAATTCTTCGGTGCTCAGCCTTCTTCAC
>SJYF01000097.1:13305387-13316232 GCA_006410515.1 Procapra przewalskii | reverse complement strand
CTAATGAGCATGAAAGCACACTAAACTGTTAAGGAATCTTAATGGTTCCAGTTTATGAAATATCATCTACATTTGATTCAAGTTAAAGCACTTAAGAAATGCAATCCTTCTTGAAAGGAATACCTCTTGAAGACAGTGTGTGCTTTATTGAGATGTTAAATTTCACTAATACTAAATTGAAGATGTTTGCTACAAAAAGTGAATATGTCCTAGGGAGCAACAAGTAAAGAATTTTTCTGTCATTTTAGGTAATATTTTAAGGAACCTAATATTTTGGTAGAATGATGGACAGGCTTTATTTAAATTATAGAGAAAGTACACTTAGAGTAAATCACAAAAGTGTTCCTAGCCACATATTGTAATTTTTCTCTCATTTTTTAATGATAATTCACATTAGTTCATCAGCATAGTCAGTGTTTCATTTTTCCAAATTGCTGNNNCTGCTACATAATTTATGAAAAAAAAGTGAAACAAACTGGAAGGTGGTTTAGATAATCTTTATCAAGCTTAACCCATTGAAATAGTGACATTAATGTTTTTACACTGTATTTAATGGCAGTAAGGTACACATACAATCTAAAGAGAAAAATAATTTCACAGGATTTCTAATGAAAAACAGTGGGTTTTTTTTTTTTGCCATTCACCCCGTTTTCCACTCTTCTAAAATTTTCTTTCAATTAACAAATAATTTTTAAAATTTACTCCTTCAAGGCTGAATTATGTGATTATATTTTGACTTTTTAGGTTTAAACATTATTGTAACTTTCCAACATAGGAGATGAAGATTTAACGCTCTTTGCTTCCTTCCTCATCACCTACTTAAATGCCCTCACCACCTACTTGAAAGCCCTCATCCTCCCAATTTAGTTACATAGCAGTTTTGGTTTAATGTTTAAGTGTTAGAAGCTCAGTTGTGTCTGACTCTACAACCGCATGGACTGTAGCCCATCAGGCTCCTCTGTCTATGGATTTCTCCAGCAAAGAATACTGGAATGGGTTGCCATTTTCTTCTCCAGGAGGTCATCTTGACCCAGGGATTAAACCCAAGACTCTTGCATGGCAGGAAGATGCTTTACCATCTAAGACCCCGGGGAAGTTTTGGTTAGATGAATACTTATTCCATAAAAAGAATGCAAATACAATAATGCCTAGCAATGAGGTAAACTATGATTATTCTTATTTTTCACTAAATTTTTTTTTCTTTTTAGTCTTATAATTCCAAGTTGCTCTTTTTTTGTTGCTGGCTTGGTTTATCTGCTGAGTTATCAATGGACACTTTCTACCATACTAATTCATATATAAAGCTCTTCTAAAAACATGGAAGTCCATTAAGTATTCCATTAACTTATTGCAAGAGTGTTATTTTATCTTTTATATAGTAAGTTGGTTTTTTTTTTATAGTTGTAGTATAATCTTTTAACTCCATGTTATTATCAATGGCAGTATGTTTTTAAACTTTCCTACTCTATATAATTTCTACTTCATTCAAATACTTCCTTCCTGATTTATTCTCTTCCTATTAAAGGCTTCCCTCAGATATCTGGTAATCCTTTATTATCTGCTCCTATTTAAAGTGGAGACTGGAAAGCTGACTTTAAACTTTGGGCTCTTGGCTGCAACTTGTCTCCTGTGATGTGGTTGGCCTATTTATCTAGGGGAACTTAGCTATTCAGCTCTTTGTGTCTTTCGGCCTCATTAGATATCCCCACGGAGAATCTGGCAATTTCCTATCTGCAGAGAAAAAAAAAAATATTTCCTAGCAGTTGGAGAATCATGTAGAACTCTGTCTGGATAGCTCAGGAAATAAAATACTTAATTAGATACTTCATCCTGCTGTGTCAATAGAGCTAATTAGGAGAAAGATCACATAGTAACTTGAACAGACAATGTGATATACGAAGAATTATTAACTATAAAGGGTAAAGAAAATTCTAAAGAATATCCTTTGGCAGAGGGAGAATCCCAAAGAAAGGGACATGGTTGGAAAGGAGGTCCCATTGTCAAGGCTGAAGTTCAGATTTCACTGGAGAGGGTGTACTTACATCCCTGCTGGGTAATGGTGAAGCTGGTGTGGTCTACATCAAAGCTAGTTCACAGTTGCTGGGCCAACGGAAAACATACCTCTGGGATGTAGGTGCTGAGGCTGGTGGACAGAGGAACCGCAGTCAGTTCTGGAAAGTTAGTTTACATTATTTTCTGGGTACAGGTGAGCAAGAAACTGAGGCCTAGAGAGTCAAAGAGGAAACACTCCTCTAAGGTACAGAAGGATAATGCAATGAAAACGACCCTTTGGCACTGCTACAATGTATTCAGTTGGCATCTATCTGAGGGGATGTTGCTGAAACTTACTGGAAAGCTATTCACTGTGGTGCTGCCAAAACTTGATTGGCCATGATCATCACTGCATGTTGCCTTATGAGAGACACTGATAAATGTAATAGAAAAAAAAAAAAAAAGAAGAAGAAGAAAAAGAAGAAGAAGAACCTCAGAATCAGAAAGAAGTTCTTTCTTTTCCAGTGTCCCCACGATGCCCACTACTAATAATCTGAAATTGTGCCTGCTTCAAAGGATGAATATTGATAGAATTAAGCTTCACTGTAATAAGGCTTGAAGTACAGATTCAGCACTGAAAGCAATGAATTAAAAACTGGCACACTCAGTCCTGATGCTGTTTTTTTAAATTTATTTATTTTAATTACTTTATAATATTGTATTGGTTTTGCCATACATCAATATGAATCTACCAGGGGTGTGCACGTGTTCCCCACCCTGAACTCCCCTCCCACCTCCCTCCCCATACTGGTATCTACTATGTTGCTAACTTTCTGACTCCAGAGACCTTCTGTTTCCTTATTCTCCTGAAAACTACAAGCATCTGCTAGGTGAGGAAGCAGTGTCCCCTGGAGTGGGACACTCTACTACACTGAGTAAAGATAGTTCTGGCTGCTTCTTTAACAAACTTTCTACATATTTCATTATTTTAGAACTCCCCAAACTACCAACATTTTAGCTCTGTTGATGTAGTACCCCAGCCACTTGAGGATTTGCAACATACTTTTATTTGGTTCATATTTCCCCATACTTTTGTCTTACTGCTCAGTTTTCCTAGATTTGTCAAATCATATGCTCAAGTCCAGTTCACAATGTTCAGGTCAAAACACAAAATGAAGTGAGAATCCTTGTTCCTAAATCATTAAAAATGTCAACATAGTGACATTAGCCCATTAAACTAACTGTAGGACATGACTATGTGTGGGTACCTGCATGACTGCACTCACTGGCCATTCATTGAGCTGACTCTTCATTGACTAACCCTCCCTCTGTTTTCAGAATTCAATACTTTTTTTTCCCCTCTTTCAAATGTTTCATGTCATTATAACATTATGGCTTTAAATAAGTAAATTACTAAACATCCTTTTTTTCTTGAGATCTCAAATGAGGTGAGACTAAATATATTTGTCTATTCTTCTGACTTTACTCGAAACTTTTGTTTTTACATGCCTAATGTAATGAAGGGTTAGCTGTTTCTCACTTCAATGGAAACTTTTGAGTTCTGATTTCATATATATCGAGGCATGAAAATATAAATTTTAAATTTTATATTAAAATTTTAAGGAAAATATCAACCATTCATACCATGAATTTGACAACAGATACTTCCCTTAATTTATCTTCCTACATAAGTGTCTGATAAATCCCGATAAAAAAGAATTAAAGAGAAGTATGAAGTTCTATTTTTCTTCAATTTCACTATTAATTTTCTCTCTCCTTTCCCCTTTCTCTGCCTTCTTCCTTTGTCACCTCTTTTACTTCCTTCCTTCTTTCTTTCCTTCCTTTCTTCCTGCATCCCTTCCTATTTTCTTTTTTATTTCTTCTCTTTGTTTCATTCTTAGATATTGACCACAATGGAAAACACTTAATAGTAAGGAAGTACATACTCTAGAAAATGGAATTCAAGAAATCTGTGTACTTAAACTCATATGTGCAATACATAACACTCCATTTTATTTCTAAATTCAATTTCCATTTTGAGAGTTACCTATTTTTCCAAGTTATTGGAAATGTGCAATCTCAGTAATTCTGAAGTTTTTCTCTTCTTAAATCTTTTCCAACTTTGCGTTCTAAGTATTTTACCTTAGATTAAACTCACTGTCTTAACATATAAATTGCAAAACCTCAGTAGTTTACAATGTAAACACTTGTTCATGGAAAGTTCAAATGAATGCTCTTCATTGGTAGACAGTTCAACTCTGAGTGATGATTAAAGGCTTGAGTTCCTTCAGTCTTTTTGGATCCACCATCTTTAAAGCCTATCTTCCAAGGCCATGATGGAAGGGATACGGGACATGGATGAGAGTCTATAGGAAGTTTATAGTTGTGCATTATATTACGTCTCATTCTACCAGATAGAATTTAACCTCCTCACTGCAAGAGATGATGGGAAACAAGCTTTGTGCCCAGAATGAAGAGAAAATATTCTGACGGTTAGCAAACAATTTACCTTTATACATGGACATCACCAAATGGCCAATACTGAAATCAAATTGATGATATTCTTTATAGCCAAAGATAGATGAGCTATATACAGTCAGAAAAACAAACAAACAAACACCTGGATTTGAATGTGGTTCAGATCATCAGCTTCTTATAGCAAAATTCAGTTTGAAACTAAAGAAAGTGGGGAAAACCACCAGGCCAGCCAAGTATGACTTAAATCAAATCCCCTATGAATATGCAGTAGAGGTAACAAATAGATTAGATCTTGTAAAAAGTGTGTCTGAAGAACTATGGATGGAGGTCTGTAATTATTGTACAGGAGGAAGCGAACAGAACCATCCCAAAGAAAAAGAAAAACAAGAAGGCAAAGTGGTTATCTGAGGAGGCCTTACAAATAGCTAAAGAAAGAAGAGAAGCAAAAAGGGAGAAGGGGAAAAGTGCATCCAGTTAAATGCAGATTTCTGAAGAACAACATGGAGAGAGAAGGCTTTCTTCCAGGAACAGTGTATAAAACCAGAAGAAAACAATAGAAGGGGAAAGACTAGAGATCTCTTTAGGACAATTGAAGATATCAAGGGAATATTTTGCCCAAAGATGGGCACAATAAAGAACATAAATGGGCGAGACCTAGGGACACTGAAGAGATCAACAAAAGATGGGAAGAATACATAGAAGAACTGTACAAAAAAGATCCAAATGAACCAGTTACTATCATGGTCAGTCATCAGAGCCAGACAATCTGGATAACAAAGTCAAGTGAGCCTTAGGAAGCACTGCTGTTAATAAGCTAGGGTCTTTGATGAAATCCCAATAGAACTATTCAAAATCTTAAAGGATAATGCCATCAACGTGTTGCATTTAATATGTCAGCAAATCTGGACGACCCAGCAGTAGCCACAAGACTGGAAAAGCTCAATCCTCATCCCAGTTCCCAAGAAGAGTAGTACCAAAGAATGCCCTAACCATCTGACAACTGCACTTATCTCCCATGCTAGTAAGGTCATGCTTAAAATCAGGCTGTATGGAAACCAAGAACTTCCAGATGTCCAAGCTGGGTTTAGAAAGGAAAAGGAATCAGAGATCAAATTGTCAACATTTACTGGATCATAGAAAAATCAAGGGCATTCCAGAAGAACATCTACCTCTGTTTCATCGATGACACCAAGCCTTTTACTGTGTGGATCATAATAAACTGTGGAAAGCTCTTAAAGAAATGAGAATACAAGACCATCTTACATGTTTCCTGAGAAACCTGTATATAGGTCAAGAAGCAACAGTTAGAACACTGTATAGAACAACTGATTGTTTCTAGATTGAGAAAGGAGTATGACAGAGCTATCTGCTGTCACCCTGTTTATATAAGCTATATCTTAAGCACATCATGAGAAATGCTGCGCTGGATAAGAATCTAAACTCGAATCAAGATAGGCAGGAGAAACATCAACAACCTGAGATACGTGGATGATACCACTCTAATGGCAGAAAGCGAAGAGAAACTAAAGAGTCTCTTCATGAGAGTGAGGGAGGAAAGTGAAAAAGATGACTTAAAACTAAATATTAAAACAAACAAACAAACAAACAAAAAAACTAAGATTATGGCATCTAGCCCCATTACTTCATGGCAAATATACAGGAGAAATGTGGAAGTAGTGACAGATTTCCTCTTCTTGGACTCTAAAATCACTGTGGATGGTGACTGCAGCCATGAAATCAGAAGATGTTTGCTTCTTGGTGGGAAAGCTATGATAAACCTAGACAGTGTGTTGAAAAGCAGAAACTACTCTCCTGACAAAGGTCCATACAGTAAAGGCTATGGTCTTCTCAGTGATCACAAACAGTTGTAAGAACTGGACTGTTAGGAAGGCAGAGCACTGAAGAATGGATGCCTTTGACTTGAGATGCAGGAGAAGACTTCTGAGACTTCCTTGGATAGCAAGGAGATGAAACCAGTCAATCTTAAGGGAAATCAACCTGGAATATTTTTGGAAGGACTGATGCTGAAGCTGAAGCTCCAGTACTTTGTTCATCTGATGCAAACAGTGGACTCGTTGGACAGGTCCCTGATGCTGGGAAATATTTAGGGCAGAAGGAGAAGAGGGTAGCAGAGGATGAGATAGCTGGATGGCATAACTCATGCAATGGGCATGAACTTGGGCAAACCTCAGGAGACTGTGAGGGACAGGGAGGCCTGATGTGCTGCAAAGAGTGGGACACAACTGGGTAACTGATTAACAACAACTAGCAATCTACTACATCAGAATTTTAGAAAAAGTTCTTTGATCTAATTTGATAGGAAACTAATTGCCTACAACTGCTCAATTTTAAATAATTATTGGTGGATTTGTAGTATTTATTGATTCAAGTTTATAAACTGCTATTAACTAGAAATAAGGCAATCTTATTACTATTTTTCTTAGATATATAGTTCACATAAAAATAAATTATTACCTCATCAATGGAGCTTTGAGTATGCACACAATGTTATGATAAAGTCAATTTTATATTAAACACTTTCTCTCAATACTATGACACATACTTTAATGGAAGTCACTGGGCTGAAGGAGAAAAATAAACTGCAAACCTTATTCCACTGCTTCTCAGCCACTTCTTTACCAAACCCATTCATTTTCTTATAAAGAGAAAATTGATGTTGAGTATCTAGTTGCTATAGGTCTGATGAATTGATTTATTTCCATGAACATCCATCAATGCTCATGTGGTATAAAGCTTTGAGTGGCTAACATCATTGGCAAACCAAAGAGAAAATGGTATTGTTGGAAGGAACAGAAGTACTAGTGCCTAGGAACCTATCAAATAAAAATGAGAATTAATGAGACAGTAAATTGCAAATTCCTAGAAATCACATCTCCATGATTTTGTATTAAGGCAAGTGAAGTTAGTGTCAGTCACAGCTTCTTCAGCCAAGAAAAGGGAACCTGCTCCTTTAGCTATTTCTGACCACTGTGGTTGAATTTCTGCTTCTCATTAGAGAAAGAGCTCTGCGGTTTCCCTTAATGTTCTAGGTGACTGCATATTTCATCTTTTAAAGAAAAAGAGGTAACTAAACATTGTGCAAAAATCTCATTGCAGATTAGATGTTGTAGAGGCAAAATTAGATTGGAAAACCGTACTTTTCAAAACCTGAATTGTAAAATTTTGCAAAAAGAAAAAGAAGATTCTTCATCTGCAAAAATAAACCAGCATAAAGGTACTAAATCCTAGTTGAAGTATTAAATTTTTAACGTTTTTTTTCACCCCAAATTAAATACTGGAGTAATTAAAAGCTGAAAAAATATATTTTATATTTTCTCTTCAATGAGTACACTATTAGAGTAATCTTCAAATTTTATTGGAACATATAACTATACAGTGATAATCTAAAGATGTGATCTGTTCTGATGGCTCTAGACTTGGCCTTAATAGGAATTGATTTTATTATTTTGGATGTGTATTATGGAACCAGTTGAACTTTAATGATTCTTTTAAGTAGAGGAATCATTAAATTGTCATACTGTATTGATCATTTTCTGGGGTCTCTGTTTCTTCTCACTCTCTTTTAATGAAAATTGCATACATAATTTTGGAGATATCTCTTCAATCACCTGATTCAAGAATTGCTGATCTAAGAATCCCCAATGATCTCTTGCCTAAAACATTAATATATTTGAGATCTTCATAATTAAGTGTTATTCATCAATATATTTAACAGATGTCAGACTGGTCTCCTTATTGATCCACAAGCACAATACATTTATCCCTGTAGTCATGGTTTTGCTTATCCATTTGCAGAACCAGAAATGCCCTAATTAATTTTTCCTGAGGGTTTAAATGTATTCCTTCCAAGTCACAGTTACATTTCTACAGGTTTTACGAGCATTCCAAGGCTTTTACAAGTCACAGTCTTCTATTCATCATTTTTGCCTCTGTTGCACTCAATTGTTCTCCAATGATTTTTATGCTTTATTCCCATTCTTAGGTTTCTTATTATAACAGAACATTATTATGTTGCTGAATATTAAAAGTTAGGGCATGGAAAATAACAGGATATATTTAAGAATACATGCAAGTTATAAGAGATCATTTAATTTGATAAGACTTTATGCAGGGCAAACTTGACAATTTATATCTTGAGAAGAATAATATCCATGAAACCATCAATTCCTGAAAAATCATCCTATTTTTCTGCATACTGTTAAACATCTGAAACTTAGAACACGTAAGTGAATCTCATTAAGCATAATCCCTCTTATATAGCAAATACTTTTCAAAATATGTGATAGCTTATAAAAAATTAGTAAAGAACAGAACAGCAATGTGGCTTTTACATTTGGCAAGTATGTAACCAGATAGTTCATAGAAAAGCAAGTAAAAATGACTCAGACTTCTTTTTTTTTTAAAAAATAGCTTAATCTCAAACTTTTGGCAAAAGCCTATTTCCATAGAATTCAGTGAATTCTTGTTTTTCCTCACTAGAGGAAATATGCTAGTATTTCATATATATATATAAAGTTTCTTATGCCAACCTAGATTGCATATTAAAAAGCAGAGACATTACTTTGCCAACAAAGGTCCATCTAGTCAAGGCTATGGTTTTTGCAGTGGTCATGTATAGATGTGAGAGTTGGACTATGAAGAAAGCTGAGCACTGAAGAACTGATGCTTTTAAACTGTGGTGTTGGAGAAGACTCTTGAGAGTCCCTTGGACTGCAAAGAGATTCAACCAGTCCATTCTATAAGAGACCAGTCTTGGGTGTTCTTTGGAAGGACTGATGCTGAAGCTGAAACTCCAATACTTTGGCCACCTCATGTGAAGAGTTGACTCATTGGAAAAGACTCTGATGATGGGAGGGATTGGGGACAGGATGAGAAGGGGACGACAGAGGATGAGATGGCTGGATGGCATCACTGACTCGATGGACATGAGTTTGAGTGAACTCGAGGAGTTGGTGATGGACAGGGAGGCCTGGCGTGCTCTAATTCATGGGGTCTCAAAGAGTCAGACACAGCTGAGTGACTGAACTGAATTGAACTGTATATCAAAAGATGAATTCTGGGGTAAAAATGTAATAATGGTAGATATCTACCCACCCCAACAGAGATCAATATTCTGTCCAAAAAAAAAAAAAAAAGACAGCAAAATTTAACAAATGCCATTGTCATTTTCTATGAATATGACTTTGGGCAAATAGCATATCTTTTATCCACTTTATCATCTGTAAACTTCACATAGTTCTATTAAAAATCCAACAGCAACAATAAAAATAAGGTAAACGTTCTAAGTAGAGTGTTTAGAAAAATCCCAAGAGATGACAAGCATTCAACAAACGTTACCAATCACTATTCCCACAACTCTTAGCCTGGGTATTACTATTGTTGCTACTTATTAAAATGTAAACAGATCTGAACAAAATGGTTAACAGCAAGGGCTCTGGAGTCAGACTGCCCAGTTTGATATTTTCATAATATATATTTTTTTATTGAAATGTTGTACTGTGTCCTTTCCTTAAGATTTTGACATTAATATTTTTCCAAACTCTTTACTGGGCTTTGTAGGAGGTAGTTTATATCAATTTATGCATGTAAGCATGTGGAGTCATGTCCAACTCTTTGAAACCCTTGGACTGTAGCCCACCAGTTTCTTTGTCTATAAGATTTCCCAGGCAAGAAAACTGGAATGGGTTGCCATTTCCTCCACCAGGGGATCTTCTTAATTCAGGGATAAAACCCAGATCATCTGTCTCCTGTATTGCAGGCAGATTCTTTACCACTGAATCACTGGATAAGCCCATTTTATATCAATACTTACCTTTAAAAAATCACATGAGCATTTCTTAAGGAAATATGCATTGACTTGATATCAGCTTAAAATCATGTTGCTGTTCAGTATAATAGTAAAAGGAATAATGTTATTCTGGAATTGTAGATGTATAGATCCAAGGAAATAATATAGTTAGAAGAAACATATTTTTGTAGCACTTTCTTTTCACTTATTTGGAAGAAATTGTCATTTGATATTCTAATCATGCTAAGAGACGTAGATTCCACTGAAAGTAAAACAAACAAACAAGTAAATGTCATCAGCCCTACATATATGCATTGAAGATTCTTCTCCCCAGCATCTTTATGACATTTACCGAGTAAATGAAACCAGATTCTTATTAGTATTAACATCAGAATACATCTATCCTATAGTTAGAAAGGGAAAAAGAGCTGAGATATAACCCTATAATACAAACATTGTAGGGTAGCGCAGAGACAGCACATACTTATAGGACAGGCTACTATGTTGTCAGGAAGTGATGAACAAGTCTCTAATTTTAAAAACAAATAGTATATGAGTGCCCAATG
>SJYF01000097.1:13186116-13208797 GCA_006410515.1 Procapra przewalskii | reverse complement strand
TATGTACAGTCAATTAATTTTTTATAAATTGAACAATCCTCAGAACCATAATCCAAAATAAGAATACAAATATTCCCAGAATTCCAGAAGCTTCCATCACATTCCATTTAGTCACTATCTGCCTGTTTGAAATATAACCACTATGTATTTTAAAGGTATAGGTTCGTTTTCAGGCTAGCGTTTTGCTGCATTTTTAGTTTTGGTTTGTGGGTCTCACTGTTATCTGTGATTTAGATTTTTTCTTAGCTCTGGATAATATATCATTAGATTGAGTTAAAACCTACACACAGTTGAATATACAAATGTGCACATATTAAGTGTACAGTTGGATAAGTGTGACCAATAGAGACAGAATCTTCTAAGATAATTTTTGTGCCCTCCTCTAATCTGCATTTACCACAAAAACTATTCTGAGTTCTGTAATTTTAATTTATCTGGCCTGGCCTTTAGCCTTTCATATAAATAGGATGATACAGTATGCATGCAGTTTTTTGTTTGGTTTCTTTTTCAGTCAACATATCATATTAAAATTCATACACACTGCTTCCTAAGTCACAGGTGCCACTAAGCCGATGGAGTAAGGTGGTTCGTGAAGCAATAGCCTTAGCAAAATAAGCGTGAATGTAGAAAGCAAAGTGTGATGCAAAGATAGAGTGGCTTAATAATAGCACAAAAAAAGAGCTGACTATGAAGGCTGTTGTAATATTTGATAGTGCATGATCAAGAATGCAGACAATGGAAGAGAAAATCAAGTACAGAGTAAACAAATGCAAAGTAATTTATGACTTCAAAATAGTTAAACTTAGAGCAGAAGCTAGCTGAAAATAAACAAGGAAATTGGTGAATGAATGAATGGATGAAATGAGATGAAATAAAATCACCAGAGTGAAACACTGAGATAATTGATATGAAGGTCTGGAAGTATTTCCACCAACTACAGAGATAACTGAACCTGATTGAGAAAGGTAATTATAGACTGACTTACACTTTACTGAAGAAATTGAGCTTACTTATCAACAGAAACATAGAAACTTCATTATAGTCTGACCCAGAAACCCATGGCTCTACTAACTGGAAAACTGGATAGTTACTATTATGCTGGACAGCTGACACATTTTGAAGAGGTTTTTGTACTGTTGCCCATAGTTTTATAGTCATTTGGGGATTGCAATTCTAAGAAATCAATGCAGCAGGAAGTCAGAAAGACGGAAGGTGGTATAGAAGTATAGAGCATTGCTACCTAGAAGCATTTTCATCCTAAATAAAGCATTTTCAGCAGGGTGGATATGAGAATATTCCTGGAAATAGCACATTCTCAGCATCTTGTTGTTCTTTATTTTAGATTATCATAAAACCTAACAATGATCTTAGTTGGAGTTCAGTATAGGAAATCTGTGTTCTATGAATGCAATCAGCTTATGGGAATAGGATAGAACTGCTGCTGCTGCTGCTAAGTCGCTTCAGTCGTGCCCGACTCGGTGCGACCCCATAGATGGCAGCCAACCAGGCTCCTTCATCCCTGGGATTCTCCAGGCAAGAATACTGGAGTGGGTTGCCATTTCCTTCTCCAATATATACTATATATATGGTATTTATGCTGTTTTAATTACTAAAACTTTGTAATACATTTTCAAATCAGGAGTTGTGATGTCTCTAGCTTTGTTCTTCTCTTTTAAGACTATTTTGCATATTTCGGTCTTTTTCAGTTCTATATGAATTTTAGAATTTTTTATGTAAAAAAAAACTATTGGGGTTTTAATAGCTATTACATTTCATCTATAGATTTCTTTGCATAGTATGAACATTTTAACAATATTGTCTTTTAGTCCATGAACACATCTTTCCATTTGTTTGTGTCATTAATTCTTTCATCAGTAGTTTATACTGTACAAGTCTTTGAATGTCTTGAGTTTATTCCTATTTAATTCTTTTTGATGTTACTGTAAATGAAATTATTTTCCTAATTTTCTTTTCAGTTTGCTATTAGTGTACAGAAATTCAACTGATTTTTGTAGATTGATATTATATCCTGAAACTTAACTGAATTCATTTACTAGCTCTCCCAGTTCTTCTGTGTGGAGTCTTTAGGTTTTCTATATATGAGATCATATCACCACACACAGGGCCAGTTTTACTTATTTCAATTTGGATGCCTTTTTGTTATGGTCTGAGTGTCTGGGTCTCCTCAAAATTCATATGTTGAAATCCTATCCCACAAAGTGGGCCCTCTGGGAGGTGATTAGGTCCTAAGTATGGTTGGAAAATCATGAGTGGTATTAAGGCTCTTCACAAAGAAATCCCAGTTTCCCAGTCTCTTTCATCTTGTGGGAATAACAATGAGAAGTCTACTATCCCAGAGAGGGCCCTTACCTAATCATGTTGTCACCCTGATCTTGGACTTACAGCTCTAGAACTAGGAGCAAAACATTTCTGCTGTTTATAAACCACCCCAGTCTGTGCTAGTTTGTTAGAGCAACCTAAAATAGGCTAACACATTTATATTTCTGCTTTTGTTTGTTTGTTGCCTAAATATTCCGGCTAGGACTTCCCGTGCTAGGTTTAATATAAGTGGTTCAGTTCAGTTCAGTTCAGTCGCTCAGTCATGTCTGACTCTTTGCGACCCCATGAATCACAGAACGCCAGGCCTCTTGTCCATCACCATCTCCCAGAGTTCACTCAGACTCACGTTCATCGAGTCACTGCATGCCATAAACCAACTTTCTACTCTACATATGAAGAAAAGATATAGCCAGTTATTATGCAAATGTGTGCCCAGGTAAAGGATATTTCCACACCTTGATTAATGAAAATAACAAATATAAATATTTTTTCTTGCTCAATCTGTAATAAAGAAATTAAAGGAAAAAAAAAACAAAGCTTTTCTTGAAATTCTATAGAAAATTAAGGAAATACTACCAAACTCATGTTCCTTGAGTCAGTGATACTATCTAAGCATCTCATCCTCTGTCACCCCCTGCTCCTCCTGTCTTTAGTCTTTCCCAACATCAGGGTCTTTTCCAGTAAGTTGGCTTTTTACATCAGGTAGTCAAAGTATTGGAGCTTCAGCTTCAGCATCAATCTTTCCAATGAATATTCAGAGTTCATTTCTTTTTGGATTGACAATTTGATCTCCTTGTTGTATGATAGAGCCATACTGTATATTAGAGTCATATATTCTTTATATTGGGTATGGAATCACATAAAGGTCTTTGATTTGATAGGTATACTGCCTTCTGGGGAATGACATCCCATTTTCAAAGAATGTTAGTTACGTCCAGATTACTGATTCAAGCTCTAATCAGTTGATTCCATGGTTGTATGACCATGTATATGCTAGAAAGTTGATCCCTTGTCCCAAGGACTAGCTGATATTCAGGTGATTGGATTAAAAAATCTGCAAATGTCCAAGTAGTGGTGTTGTTGAGGGTCTGAGGGCGTGAAAGACAAACTCATAGTCAGAATATGTGTCTGTTTCTATGAGATCAAGCTGCTGGCCATTTTGATATGGAAAGAGACTAAGTCAGAAAACTTAGTGAGTGGCTGGATTGTCTCCTTGAAGAATAGTGCCATACTGGGGCCTCAGCACTGCTTTTTATTTCTAGCAGACTGGACATTTGACAATAACAGTGGCTGGGCCAGCCGTGGTAAACAAAGGTCCATACTGTCAGGCCCATGCCTATTCGCTGGCCATTGCTATAGTGAACACTCCTGTCCTGTGCCTACTGTATTGGCACTGGAGTGGCCAGTGGTGGATGTCATCCTACCTGGTAGGATCAGTGTGTTAGCTCACTCAGCCCAATAAGCATGATCTTACCAAAACAGTGGATAAATGTGATCCTTTGTAAGAAATGGAAATGGTCTAGCTTTTTCTTCAGGCAGTGTTATGACAGAGGCGTGAAAGTTAATATAACCCTGTGGCCAGACTGCAAATAGATGCAGTTTGTGTAGCAGGATGTTTCTTCTGGATTATGTACACTGAGCTGCAGTTTAAAGTGAAGGATGTTCACTGTTGTTGTTTAGCTGCAAAATCGTGTCTGACTCTTTGTGACCCTAGGCATGACACTCCTGAGTCAAATAATTTTATTTGACTTTATTTAATTTTATTTCTGGATTGTAGCCAGCCAGGCTCCTCTGTCCACGGGATTTCCTAGGCAAGAATACTGGAGTGGATTGCCATTTCCTTCTCTAGGGGATCACCCCAACCCAGGGATCAAACCTGCATCACCTGCATTTGCAGGCAAATTCTTTACCACTGAGCTAGCAGGAAGCCCAAGATATTCATTAAGTATCAGTGTTTTTGAAAGGAAAGGAAAGGAAGTAGACTTGTAAAGAGGGACAAATTGAACAGAAATTCAGGCTAAGCTTTGGCAAATGTTCAAGCAAATACTGCTTATGAAGTTTGCCTGTCTTCAGGCTGATATGGCCAGGCATTTACACTCAGCTCTACTCCATCAGCAGAGGTGGCTTGTTCCAGAAAAATGATGACCTGGAACAAGACAGTTGAGGCTGACATGAGGCTGAATGGCAGCCTTCTTCCCTGAAGGTGAACAGTATGTTCTAATTATAGTATGATTTAACTGTTATACACCACAGAAGCCTATAATTTTAGGAAAGAAGGTATTTGCAAATTTGGCAGGTACCCAAAAATGTCTTTGAAGTCGGAGTAAAACAAAAATCAAGTAAGATGAGATAAAAAAGAAGATGGTAAAGTAAGACAGCATGGCAAAACTTCATAAGTAAATGAATTCAAAAAGAGAATTGGCTGAGAACATCAAATTATAGGGGACACTCATGCACACTACCTGAACTTAAAGTCAAAAGAGATGAATGAAAAATAGATGTTCATAAATATTGTCAAAAAAAGAGCCAAAGTAAGAGAGTTATTTTAGTTAGAAAAAAAGAAAGATTAAAACAAAGTAGTAATTCAAGAAATATTGTATTTAACCAGTTCTAATATCCTACTTTTCCATATGCTAATATTTTTGAAATAATAAAGAAGCTTACAACATAAGTCTCATATTTTAATTGGCAGGACTTTTAATTTCATAGTAAAATATAAAATAATGGTATGTTGCACCCTTGATGGGGATATTGAACTGATAAAGCTGAGTAAATGAAGAAAGGACAGTATTTTAAAAAAGAAATAAAGAGCTAAAATGAAAAAGACTGAATTTTCAATCTGGAGACTGATTAAAAGGGATCTTCACAGTGAGAAAAGACCAGTGTCTAGAATTGAGCTTCATGAAGTCAGGAACTTTGTTTACTGCAATATTCACAGCTTCAAGAACATTGCCAGGCACTTAGTAGAAACAAATGGAAATTTTCCATCAATTGAATAAATCTTGATACAGTTCATATTATAAAAATAAAGAAAAATTATACACGATGCCAAGTAGTTTAACTTATGGTTTAGAGCTAGACTGTCCAGGCTTGAAATGCTGTTCTGCCACTGTGGAAGATGTTTGTGAAAACTACTTACAAATAAGTATAACAATTCATCATCCCCTCTAGTACACATGGCAGGATGACTTCCTATTGCCATATTTGGAGTTAAACAGGGCCTTATGACTCTGGTGCATATGTCTGGCTAGTGTATGTCACTCTGAGTCTTTTAATAGCCAGTATAATTTCTGTGCTTTCCTCTCTGACAGTTTTGGGTATAGAAGCACAGGGTAGGTCATCAGATCAAGCAGCTTAGCCAATCCAAGGAGTATTATTGCCTTGAGACAGTGTCTAACTATACATCTGAGTTTTATTAAAAACAACCTTTGTGGATTATAGGAGTTGTTAAGTGTAACATAATGTAGCCATTCTGAATAACAAGGTGTTTAAATGCAGAGCAACATTATGTAAGAAAATCATGCTCTGATTCAGTTTTATTAATCTTTAAAATAGCTAATGATTTTACCTATTTCTAGATTTTTTCAAGGGTTAAATAGGATTATGTAAAGTAGTTCTGAAAGTTCCTAGTTGATAGAATTAATTAACATAAAAGAAAATAAAAATGGAAAGGAAAGTTTCCACATGGGAGAAAAATTGTGTTGACCATAGTTTTAAGATATGAGAACTGGACATGAAACAACAGACTGATTCTAAATAGGAAAAGGAGTACGTCAAGGCTGTATGTTGTTACCCTACTTATTTAACTTACATGAAGAGTACATCATGAGAAACACTGGGCTGGATGAAGCACAAACTGGAATCAAGATTGCCAGGAGAAATATCAATAACCTCAAATACACAGATGACACCACCCTTATGGCAGAAAGTGAAGAAGAATTAAAGAGCCACTTGATGAAAGTGAAAGAGGAGAGTGAAAAAGTTGGCTTAAAGCTCAACATTCAGAAAACTAAGATCATGACATCTGGGTCCATCACTTCATGGGCAAATAGATGGAGAAACAGCGGCAGACTTTACTTTTTGGGATTCCAAAATCACTATAGATGGTAACTGCAGCCATGAAATTAAAAGATGCTTACTCCTTGGAAGAAAAGTTATGACCAACCTAGACTGAATATTGAAAAGCTCCTTTAGGCAAGGCTATGGTTTTTCCAGTAGTCATGTATAATGTGAGAGTTGGAGTATAAAGAAAGCTGAGCACAGAATTGATGCTTTTGAACTGTGGTGTTGGAGAAGACTCTTGAGAGTTTGTTGGACTGAAAGAAGATCCAACCATTCCATTTTAAAGGAGATCAGTCCTTAATATTCATTGGAAGGACTGATGTTGAAGCTGAAACTCCAGTAGTTCAGCCACGTGATGTGAAGAGCTGACTCATTTGAAAAGACCCTGATGCTGGGAAAGATTGAGGGCAGGAGGAGAAAGGGACAACAGAGGATGAGACGGTTGGATGACAACACCAACTCAACGGACATGAGTTTGAGTAAAGTCCAGGTGTTGGTGATGGACAGGGAGGCCTGGTGTGCTGCAGTCCATTGGGTCTCAAAGAGTCGGACATGACTGAGTGACTTAACTGACTGACTGAAATAGTGTATTTAGATTTAAAAAGGAAACGATCTTCTCCCTTGGGAATTTTATAACTAGTAAAATTTTCATACATAAAGACAATAAAATATTCTTATTTATTAGAGTATAGACATTATAGACACTTTGAAAAAATTGCTTGAAGATAGATCTTAGACAAAAGCAAAATGATGACCAAGATTAATAGTTAAAGATTGAGAGAACTATGATAAAAATCTCATGCCTAGACTTTTCCTACCTGGTTTGAATCTGCCGTCAATAAATCTAATTAGCTGGAATCTTATAACTGTGCCTGAACTCCACGTCTGCAGGGTAAACCTAAGCCCTTCCTGACCTTGAACACAGCCTTTTTGTTCTTCTTCTCTTACTCTCCATAGTCCTTCTTCAAGGAATTAATAATATGAAGAGACTAAAGACATATTTCTGAGTGGCTATCAGTACTATGTGAAACTATTCTTGACTAGGAGGAACTCAGGAAGCTAAAAATGTTTTATATGTATGGTAAGTTGAATAATGGCTTCCTGAGATGTTCCTGTCCTTATCCTCAGAATAGGTGATGAACTGTAGCCTGCCAGGCTCCTCTGTCCCTAGAAATTCCCAGGTAAGTATAACCAACTGCGGTGAGTTGCCATTTCCTTCTCCAAGGGATCTTCCCAACCCGTGAATCAAACCCATGTCTCCTGCAGTGGCAGGTGGATTGTTTACCACTCAGCACCCGGAAGATCACCCAGAAGCCCACCCAGAATCCGTGACTGTTACCTTAAATTGCAAAAGAGACTTCACAGATGTTAACAGGTTGAAAATTCTGAGATGGGAAAATTATCCTGGATTACATAAGTGGGCCAAATGTAATCACAATAGTCTATATATAAGGGACCCAGGAGGAGTTCAAGTCAGACAGAAGGTGATGTAACTACTGAAGCAGAGGGACAGAAAATGAGATTTGCAGATGCTACAGTTTCAGCTTTGAAATCAGGAAGAGGGCCATGAGCCAAAGACTGTAGGTGGCCTCTCGAAGCTGGAAAGGGTGAGGAAATGAAATCTCCCCTAGAGTCTCAGATCACATAGTCCTGCTAACCCATTATAGACTTTCCAGAACAAATATGAGTTGGTTTAAGCCACTGAATTTGTTGGAATTTGTTGCAGTAGCAATAAGAAACAAAGATGTATTATGAAAGATAATTTTTGCAAAGTCATGTTTAAATAACTGACTTTTGAGGTGTTGGCTGTTATCAATATTTTGAATCACTGAAATATTTTTGAACATCCAATTGTCAGAATATAAGTTAATGATAACTTCTTGCCTTTTATACTTAAGCATGGAACAAAAAATAATGTAATAATTTGTCTAAAAGAATATATTTTTCCTTTTGTTCTTAAATTCATTTGTTTTCTCATTTTTATGAGCAAAAATAATTACACATAATCAACGTTTATATTTCTTTAAATTATATGCATGTGTGACTACAACTCATATTTGCATAATGCTAGTAAACAAACATATTTAAAAGATTGAAGATGAAAATAAAATAGAAACACAGAACAAAGGTGTATATCAAATAACATCCTTGAGCATCTCACCAGACTGCATTGTAGACCCCCCAGCAATTTTGCTCCCCACATTAAAAATTGCTATATTAGATAACCAATACAGATCACTTCCCACTATTAAATGGTTTTCTTCTTTTTCTATTGTGAGCTGTTAATGCCAAATATAGTACAGATTTAGTTAGATGCTATAGGGTATGATATTGAATAAGTAATGTAACTAATCCTCATTGTGTATTCCCAAGCTGAAGCTTAGTACTCTATTTTAATGTTTCTTGAACACTGTTGCTTATTAAAACTGTCTATTTCGGCAGTGTTTCAGTGAAAGATATTATGATGAAATGTATTTTCTTTCTCAGCTTGCAGAAGTGAGGAACTAAAATTATATGATCATTTGACTAATGATCATCATTTGGCTAATGACATTAATTTATCTGTGTGAATATATACATACATATATATATATATGTATACATGCACACACACAGATTAAAATCACATGCTGTTATGGCAGGAAATAAGATTCAGCTTCTCACATTTTGCGAAATCAGATAATATACATGTCACAACTAAGAAGATATTTTGTTGAATGAGTCTATTTTAATCTCAGGATGATGGTGCCAATCTCTTATTTTTTTCATATTAAAGTGAAATGGAGAACAGAGCTTTTCTAATTCTAAAATATCCTGGGCTTCTTCCAAAGTTCCTGGCCTCCAGGCATCTAAAGTGACCTAAACTATCATTACAATTGCCATGATTTACATAAAAGAGAAAAAGCAACCCATAGATACCATCATTAATGAAATGGCTCCAACTATCTGCCCACATTGAATAATTTAAGTGTAAAATGACTTAAAAAGAACCGTGGTGTTTTGAAATTTAAAACATCTGCTAAAATTTGTTTTGCACAAAAGATCCTAGTAACCTCTCACAGAATGACCAAATTCCTGTCAGTAACATTTAAGGTCAGTGAGATCAAAGAGAGAAATAACAGGCAGTCTACACTAATGCATCTTTGTCTTCAACCTTAACTTTTTTTTTCTTAAAATGAGTTATTTTATTGCTCCAAAATCACACTATGTCTACAGAATACATAAATTCCATCTTGTAATCAAACCGACACCCAGAAATTACTCCTCTTGCATCAGAATCAGAGAGATGTTGATTATCACAAAGTACTATGTATCTAGTGGTTTCCCTGATATCTGAATGGCAAAGAAATTACCTGCCAATGCAGGATACATGAGTTTGATCCCAGGGTTGGGAAGATCCCATGGAGAAGGAAATAGCAACTCCTTCCAGTATTCTTGCCTGGGAAATCCCATGGACAGAGAAGCCTGGTAGGCTACAGTCTATGGGGTCAGAAAAGAATTGCACAGGACTTAGCGATTAAACAATAAAACTATATCTAGCTGTTACCAAAAGTAGGGTTTTTCTGAAAATGATCATGGATCCTGACCATGGGTTGTGAGAAAAATGATACAAGGGAATTGGAGTGAGATTGGAATCACCGCATTGTCCTGACAACCTCATGCGTACTCCCCATAGATTCCGGGGGAAAGACTTGAAGAACTGCTGTCTGAGTCTTAGGGAACTATTCTGTGATCCCCTCTGAACAAGAGATGGTGGGAGGCTTATGAGGCACTACCTCAGGTCATCTCTCACTCTCCTGTGGGAATGAGAGACTCATTCAATGTCCGAGATGCCCCTTCTTCCAGACAACTCTTGAAAGCACTTAGAAGCCAAGTCAGACAACCTGACACTCAAATCTGGAAATTGCATGTGTTTCTCTGTAGATCAGATTGCGTATTCTAAGAAACTCCCTTCACTAGATAGCATATTCGTCTTCTGGCTACCAAAACCATCCCTCACATGCCCTCTGCGGGATGATAGAATGGGCAAAACACATATTTTCTTCCTTTGTTGAATCTTGGCTTTTAAAATTCTCCTTTTTCTGAGTCTATTCCATGAAAGTTAGTGAAATTTTTCTGACATCTAATGTATGAAAGGTAGTAACCCTAATGAGATGGACAATTTGGAACACAAATATATAAGGAAACATGCTAATATGGATTGAATTGTATCCTTCCAAAATTCATATGTTAAAGCTCTGTGAAATGAAAATATCTCCTGCCATCAATAAACAATAAATATTACAGCCATCAGTGATTTCTGGTTTCTACATGCTAGTAAAGTAATGCTCAAAATTCTCCAAGCCAGGCTTCAGCAATACCTGAACTGTGAACTTCCAGATGTTCAAGCTGGTTTTAGAAAAGGCAGAGGAACCAGAGATTGAATCGCCAACGTTTGCTACATCATGGAAAAAGCAAGAAAGTTCTAGAAAAACATCTATTTCTGCTTTATTGACTATGCCAAAGCCTTTGAATGTGTGGAACACAATAAACTGTGGAAAATTTTGAATAACATGGGAATACCAGACCACCTAACCTGCCTCTTGAGAAACCTGTATGCAGATAGGGAAGCAACAGTTAGAACTGGACATGAAACAACAGACTGGTTCCAAAGGGAAAAGGAGCACGTCAAAGCTGTATATTGACACTCTGCTTATTTAACTTATATGCAGAGTACAACATGAGACACACTGGGCTGCATGAAACACAAGCTGGAATCAAGATCACTGGGAGAAATATCAATAATCTCAGATATGCAGATGACACCATCCTTATGGTAGAAAGTGAAGAAGAACTAAAGAGCCTCTTGATGAAAGTGAAAGAGAGTGAAAAAGTTGGCTTAAAGCTCAACATTCAGAAAACTAAGGTAGTGACATCTGGTCCCATCACTTCATGGCTAATAGACAGGGAAACAGTGGAAACTGTCAGACTTTATTTTGGGGGGCTCCAAAATCACTGCAGACGGTGATTGCAGCCATGAAATAGATGCTTATTCCTTGGAAGGAAAGTTGTGACCAACCTAGACAGCATATTAAAAAGCAAAGACATTACTTTGTCAACAAAGGTCCGTCTAGTCAAGGCTATGGTTTTTCCAGTTGTCATGTATGGATGTGAGAGTTGGACTATAAAGAAAGCTGAGTGCCAAAGAATTGATGCTTTTGAACTGTGGTGTTGGAGAATATTCTTAAGAGTCACTTGGACTGCAAGGAGTTCCAACCAGTCCATCCTAAAGGAGAACAGTCCTGGGTGTTCAATGGAAGGACAGATGTTGAAGCTGAAACTCCAATACTTTGGGTACCTGATGCAAGGACCTGACTATTTGAAAAAACCCTGATGCTGAGAAAGATTGAGGGTAGGAGAAGAAGGGGACAACAGAGGATGAGATGGTTGAATGGCATCACTGACTCAATGGTTATGAATTTGGGTAGGCTCCAGGAGTTGGTGTTGTACAGGGAGGCCTGGTGTGCTGCAGTTCATGGGGTCACAAAGAGTTGGACACAACTGAGTGACTGAACTGAAATGAAAACTGAGTGAGGGCTCCCAGAACTTTGATCCAGCAGATGCTGCCACCTCCTATGGTGATGGCTGAAGACCTGGGAGAATGCAAGAAGTAGTATGTTCCACTCATTACAATGAACAGGGAAACAGGATTTGCATCCAGATAGTTGAGTTAGTCACTTAGTCGTGCTTGATTCTTGTGACCCCATGGATTTTAAACTGCGAGGCTCCTCTGTGCATGGAATTCTTCAGGCAAGAAGACTGGAGTGGGTTGCCATTTCTTTATCCAGGGGATCTTCCCAACCCAAGGATCAAACCTAGGTCTCCTTCATTGCAAGCATATTCTTTACCATCTGAGCCACCAGGCAAGCCCCAGATAGCAGAGGTGCATATGAAAGGAATGAATTCAGTGAACCCAGAGACTTGCATCTTCCCATACATAGAATCCTAAATTCCTTAACTTGATACTTGATCTTTGATGTTCAGACTGCCTACTTGCTCTGTTGCAAATATGTACATAGCCTGACTTCTGGTCCTTCCTCCTTGGGACAGTTTTCTCAGAGCTACTGTGATGCTGTTTCCCAGGCTCGGAGTCTTATTCATTCCCACTGAAAAAATGACTCTCTACTTTCAGGTTGTGACTATATATTTTAGTCAACAGCTCTATAACTAAGTAGTTCAGGATATGACAGTATTTGTAGATAGGGACTTCAGAAAGGTAATCAAGGTGAAGTGAAGCCATGGAGGTGGGCCCTAATCCAACCTGACCGGTGTTCATCTCAGAAGAGGAAATTTGGACACACAGACATACCAAAGGTGCATGTGCAGAGAGGATCATCATGTGACAAGACAAGAGGGAAGTCATCTGCAAATCAAAGAGAGAGACCCCAGAAGAAATTAAACATGGAAGCACTTTGATGTTAATTTTCTGGCCTTTAGAATGGTGAGAATATGAATTTCTGTTGTTTACACCACCCAGTCTGTGGTACTGTGTTACAGTGGCCATAGCAAAGTAAAAGTGTGAGTTGCCCAGTCATGACCGACTCTTAGTGATACTATGCACTGTAGCCCACCATGCTCCTCTGTCCATAGGATTCTCCAGGCAAGAATAGTGGAGTGGCTTGTCATTCCCTTCTTCAGGGCATCTTCCTGACCCAGGGGTCGAACCCAGGTCTCTGGCACTTCAGGCAGATTCTTGACCAACTAAGCCATCAGGGAAGCCCATCAAACTAATACTCATGCTAACTAGGAAAGAGCGTGATGGAGGCTGGAATTTTTCATGTATGGAATGAGAGGCATCATTTTTATGGGAGTTATTTATGTGATAGTTGCCAACCTCCATTAATTTTTATACTTAGATGGCCCAGCTTGCATGGTGTAGGAGACCCCAGGAGCTAGAAATGTTATGCATTACTGTTGATGCTTTTTCAGTTTAGAGACTTGCTGCTCTAGCTCAATTGCTGACTCTGCTATACCACTTCAGCCCTTGAAAATAATACATGCAATTTTCAATTTCTGGACCATCTGAAATCTGATGCTGGTAGGCTTTTGTCACAAAAACCACTTAACAATAAATGCTTTTCTTTTTTTTTTAATTTTTTAATTTATTTTTATTTATTTATTTTTTCTACATTACAATACTGTATTTGTTTTGCCATACATTGACATGAATCGGCCACAGGTGTACACGATCTCCCAATGCCGAAGCCCCCTCCCACCTGCCACCCCATATCATCTCCCTGGATCATCCTGTGCACCAGCCCCAAGCATCCTGTATCCTGTATTGAACATAGACTAGCACTTCGTTTCCTACATGATAGTATACATGTTTCAATGCCATTCTCCCAAATCATCCCACCCTCTCCCTCTCCCTCAGAGTCCAAAAGTCCATTCTATATCTCTGTGTCTCTTCTGTTATCTCACATAGAAGGTCATCATCACCATCTTTCTAAATTCCGTATATATGTGTCAGTATACTGTATTGGTGTTTTTCTTTCTGGCTTACTTCACTCTGTATAATCGGCTCCAGTTTCATCCATCTCATTAGAACTGAGTCAAATTTATTCTTTTTAAGGGCTGAGTAATACTCCATTGTGTATATGTACCACAGCTCAAAATGGATTAAAGATCTAAATGATTTTCAAGATATTCAGTGAATCTTCCATGCTTTTTACCATTTATAGACATCTGGCATATTTGCATATTAGAAGCATCACTTCCAAAATTGATGGATTGGCCAAAAATCTTGTTTGGGGTTTTCCATAGGATATTATGGAAAGGCCGAAATAAACTTTTTGGCCAACCCAATAAAATATTTTCTGACTGCCACCTTAGTTCTTTTTTGTTCACATATCTTAGGAAGGACGTTTTGTCTCTGAAAGTGACTCTAACCAGAATGGCATAATACACTTTCAATTACTTCCTGGATAATGATCAAGATGAAAAACCTGGAGATTACATACACCTATTTCAGGCTCCTACCTCCACCATTCTTAAGTATTATGCTTCATTCTATACTGTAAAGGCAACTTCAGGTAAGTCTGATTAGTATACACCCCAAGTGGCATCCTGAAGGGAGTCTGGAAAATAAGCCTTGTTGTTGTTTTTCAGTGTCTAAGTCATGTATGACTCTTTGTAACCCCATGGACTTGAGTATGCCAAGCTCCTCTGTCCTTCACTGTCTCCCAGACTCTGGTCAAATTCATGTACATTGAGTTGGTGATGCTATCTAACCATCTCATCCTCTGTCGTCCATTTCTCCTTTGTCCTTCAATCTTTGCCAGCATAATGCTCTTTTCCAGTGAGTCAGTTCTTAGCATCAGGAGGCCAAAGTTTTGGGGGATCAGCTTCAGAATCAATCCTTTCAAAGAATATTCAGGGTTGATTTCCTTTAGGAGGGAATAATGCTATACTCATTTTAAGTTAAGTTAGCTAGATTACCATGTTAAATAAGTATAGTCTTAGACCATAAAGATAATGACCATTTGGCTGAATTCATTACCATGCCATGCAGGTGAAAGTGAGGAACATAGTAGATCTTTATAAGTTCAATAAAAATGTCCTTGTGTACTAAGCCAATCATTCAAACTAAAGTGGGGACTTTGGACTACAGTTCTTGGGTGAAAACCAGGTATTAACCTGTATCCTTTTCAGAAACATGGTGACTTGCTCATTAGATATGGTTATAAGTGATCTTCAAGTGTTTAAGAAAATACTCCTTTGGCCTTAGAAGACTTTCAGATTATCCTCAGTTCAGTGGTATGCTTTGAATTTAGATGTTCCATAGAATTATTTTCCCAATTTTATTATCTTTTTATTTTATACTGGAGTACAGTTGATTAACAATGTTGTGTTAATTCTACGAGTATTTGGTTATATATATTCATGTATTCTTTTTAAAGTTCTTTTCCCATTTAGGTTGCTACAGAATATTGAAGAGTCCCCTAAGCTGCACAGTAGGTCCTTGTTGGTTACCTATTTTAAATATGATAATATTTTCAGTCCTAAACTCTCAAACTATCCCTCTCCTCACACATTCTCCACTGGTTACCATAAATTTATGCTCTAAATCAGAGAATTCCTCCTAAAATTCATTTTTTGCACAGAGATGAAGTCTGGTAATTAGTACTAAGTCCTGGGGCGTTGGATCCATGTCTCATGGAATGACAAATTTAGAAACTGAAAAACAGAACATGGCTTTCTCAGGTAGACCCTGATAGCTTATGGGATTTGTTCAGCCAGTAGAGACCAGCATACCAGGACATGTTTGAAATCTGCAGGAAGGGCTCATCCTGCTGCTTAGACTCATGTAACAGCCTAGGTTAAATGCAAAAGGAGAATAATGGAACAGATTTGTCTGTCAAGTTAACCAAAATAGTCAGTGGAGATGTGTTCTTATGAGGACATTTCCCAGAAGTCAGAGTTGTGAAAAATGAGGGGCAGGTATTAATGGGAGACAGTCTTCTGTAAATCTCTTATTGTCCTGCATATCTTGATCAAGATCACTTTCAATGATGTTTACACAACAAAGAGCCTTGAAAGCTAGAAATATCTCCTTTCAACACAAAGGTCAGATCTGTTCATAGCCCAATACAGTAAAATAGTGTCTCTGTCTGGAACGAAAGGGAAATCAAGCTTAGTATCTGTGATCAAAGATTAGGTCTCCTAAACTCAGAGTTTCTCTCCTATTAAAAATTTCACTCACGTGCAGGCTTCATCTGGCCATCTTTGCCATGTCCTAAGGGAACTGCAGCTTGAGGAACTTTGTTCAAGAAAATGCTGATATTCTGGCTCCTGGAATTGCTGTGATTAATAAAATTATTTGACTCAGGAGTGTCATGCCTTCTGCTAGCATCCATAAAACAGTGGCAGGCTCACCTGTTAGCTTGCAACGAGGATAAAATCTAAGACTCTTCACACTACTTGACACTCTGAGACATGCTGTGAGTGTAGATATCCCACTTTGCATTTTAGACATGGAAGAAAAGAAAGAAATGATTAATAAGCCAAAATAGATGATATCTAGTCTAATATTAACCCAAGTAGAAAATTAAAAGTAACTTGCTTAAAACTCCCTATGAATAAATCTGTCTTGAGCACCTGCCCCCGCCACCCGCCCCCCCCCCACGGTTATTATTCTTTGTTTGACACCTTTATATAAAAGAACCATTTAATTAATTTAGTTCAAGACATGGAGAAAAGAATACCTCCTGTTCTTTGGGAAATAAGCCTATAAGAAATTGAGGAAAAGCTTTATTGAATAATACAACAGAAAGAGTAGAAATTCTACCCATATGAAGGACTCTAGTCACTACTGCAAAGAGAAAAAACTCCTAAACATCTGCCTCTAGTACAGATTTCTTCTCCTAATATGTGAACTTCTCTGGTGGCTCAGTCAGTAAAGAATCTGCCTGCAATGCAGGAGACCTAGGTTCTATCCCTGGGTGGGGAAGATACCCTGGAGAAGGGAAGGGCTATCGTTCCAGTATTCTTCCCTGGAGAATCCCCATGGACAGAAACGCCTGTTGGGCTACAGTCCATGGGTTGCAAACAGTAGGACACAACTTAGTGACTGCACAACCACCTTTATCTGATACAAAAGTCCAACATTTCCATGACTGATTCATAGTGGTGCACTGATATGACTAAGACACGTGAAATACACTGTATGAGTTGGTTGAAGCTGCTGTCTCATACCCATAAGTATCATCTGTTTGGACTGGGGATCCTTGCTCCAAGTTGGTGTGATGGATCTCCTAACCATCCACAGTTAGGCACCTGTTCTCTTCCCCAGAGTCCAGCATGTCATGGAGCCTGTAGGACCCTAGTCCAGGGAATTAGCCAACATCCTCCTAATTAATCACAGCCCTTGCTGTCTCAGTTCAACAGATTCATTTATTAAGTACTGAAATCTCAATTAATTTATCTAAAACCAATATCTTTATCTTCCCTCCAAAACGTGGCCCTCCTCCTATGTATTCTGCTTCAGAGAGATTCACCATTAAGCCAAGTGAGCTCATTATGAAATAAATCTTTCATGTTTCTCTTTCTTTTCCACATCCAAATACTCTCTATTCTATTGTTCTCTCTGTAATATATATATATATTTTACTTTCTCATTTCCTTTGTAACTAATTTATTTCTCTCTGCTTGTTGCTTCCCAGGTGGTGCTAGTGGTAAAGAACCCATCTGCCAGTGCTGGAAACATAAGATACATGGATTTGATCCCTGGGTCCAGATGATGGCCTGGAGAAGGTCATGATAACCCACCCCAATATTCTTGCTGGGAGGGCTACAGTGCATAGCATCACAGAGTCAGACACAACTGAGTGTCAAACAAACAAACAAAAAAAGCCAGTAGAAACTGGCTGATGAGTTCTCTTAAATGCTTAAAAAGTATATCATTTGGCTTTATTTGGTATTAGCTTTAAACTTCTGTCTATATTGAACTGAATGGGTTTGAAATAAAACTATAAAGTAGATTTTGAATTACTAGCCATTTCAGACTTCAACCAGAGCTATTTCTTTATCTGCATAGGGAGGGGGAAATTCCAATTATGTATTTAAGTTTCAAGGCCAGTTTTTTATGTTTTCTTAATACTTCTTCACAGAGAAAACTTTGGAAGTTCAAGGTGGGTGAAAATGAAATGCAGACATCTTTGGAAACCTTCAACTGTTCATTCAGATAATATCTGGACAAACAAACACAGCCATAGTAGATTATAAAAACTTTTTCCATCTATGTGTGTTGTGACATGTATGAGGTGAGGTGAAGTCGCTCAGTCGTGTCCGACTCTTCGCGACCCCGTGAACCATAACCTACTAGGATTCTCTGTCTATGGGCTTCTCCAGGCAAGAATACTGGAGTGGATTGCCATTTCCTTCTCCAGGGGATCCCCGCCCCCCGCCCCAGGGATTGAATCCAGAATCCAGGTCTCCTGCATCGAAGGCAGGCACTTTAACCTCGGAGCCACCAGGGAAGCCCTGTGACATGTGTATATATATATATATATATATATATATATAAGTTCAGTTCAATCACTCAATCGTGTCCGACTCTTTGCAAACCCATGTACAGCAGCATATCATGCCTCCCTGTCAATCACCAACATCCAGAGCCTACTCAAACTTATGTCCCTTGAGTTAGTGATGCCATCCAACCATCTCAACCTCTGTCGTCCCCTTCTCCTCCCACCTTCAGTTTTTCCCAACATCAGGGTCTTTTCAAATAAGTCAGTTCTTCACATCAGGTGGCCAAAGTATTATAGTTTCAGCTTCAGCATCAGTCCTTCCAATAGAATATTCAGGGCTGATTTCCTCTAGGATGGACTGGTTGAATCTCCTTGCAGTTCCAAGGGATGCTCCAGAGTCTTCTCCAATACCACAGTTCAAAAGCATCAGTTATCTGGGGCTCAACTTTCTTTATAATCCAACTCACATCAATACATGACTACTAAAAAACCCATTGCTTTAACTAGACAGACTTTGTTGGCAAAATAATGTCTCTGCTTTTTTAATATGCTGTGTAGGTTGGTCATAACGTTTCCAAGGAGCAAAAATCTTTTAATTTCATGACTGCAGTCACCATCTGCAGTGATTTTGGAGCCCCCAAATATAAAATCTGTCACTGGTTCCACTGTTTCCCCATCTATTTGCCCTGAAGTGATGGGAACAGATGCTACGATCTTAGTTTTCTGAATGTTGTTTTAAGCCAAAAATTTCACTCTCCTTTTTCACTTTCATTAAGAGGTTCCTTAGTTCCTCTTCACTTTCTCCCATAGGGGTGGTGTCATCTGCATATCTGAGATTATAGATCTCTTGGCAATCTTGATTCCAGCTTGTGCTTCCTCCAGCCTAGCATTTCTCATGATGTATTCTGAATATGAGTTAAATAAGCAGGGTGACAATATACAGCCTTGATGTACTCCTTTCCCTATTTGGAAACAGTCTGTTGTTCCATGTCTAGTTCTAACTGATTCTTGACCTGCATCTGAGCATATATATAAACACACACACATACACACACACACACACACACACACACACACACACACACACACATAAAGGTGGAGAAACTGTTTTCTTGTGAACTTTTAAGCTATATCAGTGCTATAATCCAATGATTAATATCAGTTCAGTTCAGTTCAGTCGCTCAGTCGTGTCCGACTCTTTGTGACACCGTGAATTGCAGCATGCCAGGCATCCCTGTCCATCACCATCTCCTGGAGTTCACTCAGACTCACGTCCATCGAGTCCGTGATGCCATCCAGCCATCTCATCCTCGGTCGTCCCCTTCTCCTCCTGCCCCCAATCCCTCCCAGCATCAGAGCCTTTTACAATGAGTCAACTCTTCGCATGAGGTGGCCAAAGTACTGGAGTTTCAGCTTTAGCTTCATTCCTTCCAAAGAAATCCCAGGGTTGCTCTCTTTCAGAATGCACTGGTTGGATCTCCTTGCAGTCCAAGGGACTCTCAAGAGTCTTCTCCAACACCACAGTTCAAATGTTATGGTACTAGGCATTTTTATTTTTTACTTACCTGCCAAATATATGTTGTCATACCTGGCTTAGGAGAAAAAAAATTACCCATATTATTCCAAAAAAGAGACCCTCTTCTGTTTTTCAGCTGTCTAGTTATCCAAATGTTACACTCTTTTCAATTGTTTATTTTTCTGTTTTATAATTTTAAAAGACTTAGTTTTATTTATTTTTCTTAGTGTAAGAGAATGGTCTTGGTATTTAAAATCTTGCTATTTGGTTTTGTTCAGTCAGAGCACATCCCAGAATGTACATGGACTCTGAGAAATCAGTCCATTTTCTTTCAGTTTGGAAGTACATTCAAATCCAGATGCCCTGGCTGTGTCTCTGGATCTGAAGAAGCAAATAGCTTCCACAGTGAATTATTTTTCACCTTAGAAATGAATGTCAATAACTATTTAATCTGCCACAAATGCTGGGAAGTTTAACTTCTTCCTGTCTGAAAATTGCATCCGTATCTTAAACAATTAGATTAACAACATTTCTAGACAAAATGATGTCATAACCTCTGACTTCATATAGTTTAGAAACTTGGGATCAGGTGACATTTCCTTCAGGTTCCTTCTAAATGAATATCCTGATTCCAGACAATGACACTTAAAAAAAATGATTGTCATTATTCCAGAAACTGCCATTAAGCTATGTTAACATAAAATGATGTTATGTGACATAGACCCTGGATTTTGAGCCCTAAACTTCCTGACCATTGCAGGTAACTCACATAATATATACATATGTTGCTCATTGTGGGGAATTTTTTATTGGTTTTCTGCTTCAAAGATCTGGGGAAGAGAAGAACTTGTTCCCCAAGTTCCCCAAAAAACTTGGAGAATAAAAGGCTCCTTAAAGTAATAATTAGGTCTCTGTCTTTCAATCCAGGTTTCTTTTCCATCATTGCTACTATTTCTGATGTCCTGTTACCACCATTTTGGTTGTGTTCTTCTTCTGTATGTAATCTTTTTCTTACTTAAAAAACTCTCAGATATATCTTTTGCCTAATTAAAATTCCACTAATAAACTCCAAGCATGTGATTGTTAGAAAAATGTCCAAGCTTATGGTTTTACAAATGAAATGTACGTTCCTTCACATATTATTTGCCAGTTGCTCCACACAGTCTCTATTATATTTTGATCTGCAATGTTATCCATTAAATCAGCACCCCAAGCACACTCCAATTGACAAGATATGGACTGCATGAAATGGCAACCCACTCCAGTGTTCTTGCCTGGAGAATACCAGGGATGGAGGAGCCTGGTGGGCTGCCGTCTATGGGGTCGCACAGAGCCGGACATGACTGAAGTGACTTAGCAGCAGCAGCAGCAGGTCTGAATGATGATTATTAGGATGCATAAAGATCACACGACTTTATTTAAGGCAGGGCTCACAAATATCTCTCTACATTTGCTAGGCAGGGAACTTAAGTGGATGAAGTTACTAAGATGAAGATACCTGTCCAAAAACTGGAGGCTGTAAGTTGCAGAGAAAATGCCATTGTAGGTTACAGCACTGGTTTTGTGAAATTTCTAATAGTTCAAAAGCATTAACATTACCATTTTATATCACATCTCTCAATTTAAAAATGCTGACTTAATACTTGTTAACCCCAAATATAATCTAAGAATATTTTGTAAGGGAAAAAGTTCACAATAAAAATCATCTTCTGTGATTTATATGATAACTAGCCAGATAGCATATATAAAGTTGTCTTTTTTTCCCTTTTTTTTTTAATAAGAAGTATGGTTGTAAAAAAAAAAACCCAAAATTTAAAAAAGATTGGTAAAATATATAGAACAAAAAGCCATCTTAGCTCAGTGGCATTAAGTACATATACGTTTTGTTTGTTTGTTTTACTTTAAAATACTGTATTGGTTTTGCCATACATCAACATGAATCTGCCACAGGTGTACATAAGTTCCCACTCCTGAATCCCCCCTCCCACCTTCCTCCCCATACCATCCCTCTGGGTTATCCCAGTGCACCAACCCCAAACATCCTGTATCCTGCATTGAATTCGTTTCTTATATGATATTATACATGTTTCAATGGCATTCTCCCAAATCATCCCACCCTCTCCCTCTCCCACAGAGTCAAAAAGTCTGTTCTGTACATTTGTGTCTCTTTTGCTGTCTCACATACAAGGTTATCATTACCATCTTTCTAAATTCCATACATATGTGTTAGTATACTGTATTGGTGTTTTTCTTTCTGGCTTACTTCACTCTGTATAATCGGCTCCAGTTTCATCCACTGTTGGGAGCCAGCGTGAAGAACTCCTCCCATGGCAAAGGTCATGAGGAAGGGGACTTCGGCATACGCAAAGGCGTGACCAAGTCTCAGGAATTTCCCCTGCTCCTGAGCATCTAACCCCAAAACCAGAGTCTGTCCTGTATTCTCACCTACGGGGGGTTCTCCCCCATAACCATTTCTCTCTGAGAAGGAGTTAACGTGCAGCTCCAAGGCAGTAAAAATTCCTGGGCATGACTAGAGTGTTTCAACTTACGGGACTCCTCTGAAGGTTTTCTAGCCTGCCTGTATAGGTTCCTCTGGCCACAACAGCCCTCCAACTGAGAGGCATGAGATGTTTTGACTTACTAAAGGCAAATTCTTGTGGGAAGTTAGAAATTATTAGTATAATGGGTTGGTTGGGAATTATATTGATAAAGGGTTTTTTCATTTGTTGTGTCAATAATTGCTGCTAATTCCCTG
>SJYF01000097.1:13083476-13095100 GCA_006410515.1 Procapra przewalskii | reverse complement strand
GCACAAGCTCAGTATATTAATACCAGTAACATCCCCCATATTCACCTCCATATTACTCAGGTCAGTCAAGAACAGTGACAATTTTATATGATGTCTCCAAAGCTGAAAGACTTCTTTGTTTAGATCTAATTCTAAGAAGGTCAGAACAACCTGAAACCGCCCATCTTCATCATTGGTAATTCTTATACTTGAAAGCAGTTTTTGATCTTGAACTTGTACTCTATTATGGCATTTTAATCGACATAATAGCATCATTTAAATACTGTTATAATGCTTTAATGGAAATTAGGATTTTTTAAAAAACTGTCATTCACTCACTTTTACACATTCCTTTCCAATAGTTTACAATAACTTTCTTATTTATTTTTTTCATATTGATGAGCACTCTAATAATTGAAAAAATGATTAAATGGAGAGAGATAAAGAATGACATTTTAAGTTTTCAAATCATTAATGGTACTAACAAGTAGCTCATATTTATAATTTCCTCTACATTTTCTTTAGTAACTTCAAAATAGTATAGCTTCTTTTTTATTGTGAATAACCCACTATTAAAGTTAGAATCAATAGTGTTATTCCCACTTTTCAAATGAGTAAATTAAGGCTGAAAAGATTATGTGACTTTCTAAAATCAAACTGTTAATTGTTGAAGTTTTAAATTTGTAAATGACTCTTGTGAAGTCACTCAGTCTTGTCCAACTCTTTGCGACCCTATAGACTGTAGCCTACCATGCTTCTCAATCCGTGGGATTCTCCAGGCAAGAATACTGGAGTGGGTTGCCGTTTCCTTCTCCAGGAGATCTTCCCAACCCAGGGATCAAACCCGGGTCTTCCACATTTCAGGCAGACGCTTTACCATCTGAGCCACCAGGGAAGTAATCTAAGAGTCACCCAAATGACTCTTAGATGTCATCATTTATCTTAAAACATTCAATTATTACCATGATACACACACACATATATACATGTGTGTGTGTATAAAAAGTATGCCTTTAGTCTCAGTGTTCTGAGAGTAAAGATTGCTTTACTTTTCAACTCAGAGATCACTGTCATATCTCACTATGAGAACACATTTTCTGTATTCCTTGACAAAAGTTTCTATATTTACAGATAAAAATAAAATCACTTTCTATTTGAATACATATTTGCTTCTCTATCACTTTTCTTCACCTTCTTGTGTTCCTTTAGATACACATCCATGTTATCATTCCATCTGCTTGGCTCAACCATCATCTTTTTCTTCTACTTTTTCTCTCAGTCATCATCTTTAAACTCACTGTGATGTGTTCTGAGTGTTTTACTAAGATCTATTGGCCAACTAATTAACTTATATGTAATTAGCTTATTAATTAATAAGTAAGTAATTAACATTATATCATTAATTTAAATGCAGATATTGGTTTCTGCGATTTATGTATAGTAAAAATGTACTAGGCCCATTATGAACTCTACTTCTTTTATTTCTTTGGATCAGTTCAGTTCAGTTCAGTTGCTCAGCTGTGTCAGAATCTTTGCGACCCCGTGAATTGCAGCACGCCAGGCCTCCCTGTCCATCACTAACTCCAGGAGTTTACTCAAACTCATGTCCATCAAGTCGGTGATGACATCCAGCCCTCTCATACTCTGTCATCCCCTTCTTCTCCTGCCCCAATCCCTCCCAGCATCAGGGTCTTTTCCGGTGAGTCAGATCTTCACATGAGGTGGCCAAAGTATTGGAGTTTGAGCCTCAGCATCAGTCCTTCTAATGAACACTCAGGACTGGTCTCCTTTAGAATGAACTGATTGGATCTCCTTGCAGTCCAAGGGACTCTCAAGAGTCTTCTCCAACACCACAGTTCAAAAGCATCAAAGCTTTCTTCAGAGTCCAACTCTCAAATCCATACATGACCGCTGGAAAAACTATGGCCTTGACTAGACGGACGTTTGTTAGCAAAGTAATGTCTCTACTTTTTAATATGCTATTTAGGTTGGTCATAACTTTCCTTCCAAGGAGTAAGTATCTTTTAATTCCATGGCTAAAATCACCATCTGCAGTGATTTTGGAGCCCAGAAAAATGAAGTCTGACACTGTTTACACTGTTTCCCCATCTATTTCCCATGAAGTGACGGGACCAGATGCCATGATCTTCATTTTCTGAATGTTGAGCTTTAAGCCAACTTTTTCACTCTCCTTTTACTTTCATCAAGAGGCTTTTTAGTTCCTCTTCACTTTCTGCCATAAGGGTGGTGTCATCTGCATATCTGAGGTTATTGATATGTCTCCTTTCAATCTTGATTGCAGCTTGTGCTTCTTCTAGCCCAGCGTTTCTCATGTTGTACTCTGCATATAAGTTAAATAAACAGGGTGACAGTATACAGCCTTGACGTACTCCTTTTCCTATTTGGAACCGGTCTGTTGTTCCATAACCAGTTCTAACTTGCTTTCTGACCTGCATATAGGTTTCTCAAGAGGCAGGTCAGGTGGTCTGGCATTCCCATCTCCTTCAGAATTTTCCACAGTTTACTGTGATCCACACAGTGAAAGACTTTGGCATAGTCAATAAAACAGAAATAGATGTTTTTCTGCAACTCGCTTACTTTTTCCATGATCCAATGAATGTTGGCAATTTGATCTCTGGTTCCTCTGCCTTTTCTAAAACTAGCTTGAACATCAGGAAGTTCATGGTTCACGTATTGCTGAAGCCCGGCTTGGAGAATTTTGAGCATTGCTTTACTAGCATGTGAGATGAGTGCAATTGTGCAGTAGTTTGAGCATTCTTTGGCATTGCGTTCTTTTGGGGGATTGAAATGAAAACGGACCTTTTCCAGTCCTGTGTCCACTTCTAAGTTTTCCAAATTTCCTGACATGTTGAGGGCAGCACTTTCACAGCATCATCTTTCAGGATTCAAAATACCTCAAGTGGAATTCCATCACCTCCACTAGCTTTGTTCGTAGTGATCTTTCTAAGGCCGACTTGACTTCACATTCCAGGATATCTGGCTTTAGGTGAGTGATCACACCATTGTTATTATCTGGGTCGTGGAGCTCTATTTTTGGTACAGTTTTACTGTGTATTCTTTCCAACTCTTAATATTTTCTGCTTCTGTTAGGTCCAGACCATTTCTGTTCTTTATTGAGCCCATCCTTGCATTAAATGTCCTTTGGTATCTCTGATTTTCTTGAAGAGATCTCTAATCTTTCCCATTCTATTATTTTCCTCTACTTCCTTTCATTGATCACTGAGGAAGGCTTTCTTATCTCCTTGCTATTCTTTCAAACTCTGCATTCAGATGCTTATATCTTTCCTTTTCTCCTTTGCTTTTCACTTCTCTTCTTTTCATAGCTATCTGTAAGGCCTCCTCAGACAGCCATTTTGCTTTTTTGTATTTCTTTTTTATAGGGATGTTCTTGATCCCTGTCTCCAGTACAATGTCTTAAACCACCATCCATAGTTCATCAAGCACTCTATCAGATCTAGTCTTTTAAATCTATTTCTCACTTCCACTGTATAATCATAAGGGATTTGATTAAGGTCATATGTGAATGGTCTAGAGGTTTTCCCTACTTTATTTAAGTCTGAATTTGGCAATAAGGACTTAATGATCTGAGCCATAGTCAGTTCCCAGTCTTGTTTTTGCTGACTGTATAGAGCTTCTCAATCTTTGGCTCAAAAGAGACACAGATGTATAGAACAGTCTTTTGGACTCTGTGGCAGAGGGAGAGGGTGGGATGATTTGGGAGAATGGCATTGAAATGTGTATAACATCACATATGAAATGAGTCACCAGCCCAGGTTCAATGCATGATACCAGATGCTTGGGACTGGGGCACTGGGATGACCCAGAGGGATGGTACTGGAAGGAATGAGGGAGGGATGTTCAGGATGGGGAACACGTGTATACCTGTGGCAGATACATGTTAATGTATGGCAAAACAAATACAATATTGTAAAGTGATTAACCTCCAAATAAAATAAATAAATTTATTTTAAAAAAGAATATAATCAATCTGATTTTGGTGTTGACCATCTGGTGATGGCCATGTGTTGAGTCTTCTCTTGTGTTGTTGGAAGAAGGTGTTTGCTATGAAGTGCCTTCTCTTGGCAAAACTCTATTAGTCTTTACCCTACTTCATTCTGTACTCCAAGGCCAAATCTGCCTGTTACCCCAAGTGTTTCTTGACTTCTTACTTTTGCATTCCAGTCCCCTATAATGAAAAGGACATCTTTTTTAGGTGTTAGTTCTAAAAGGTCTTGTAGGTCTTCATAGAACCATTCAACTTCCACTTCTTCAGCGTAACTGGTTGGGACATAGGCTTAGAATACCATGATATTGAATGGTTTACCTTGGAAATGAACAGAGATCATTCTGTCATTTTTGAGATTGCATCCAAGTACTGCATTTTGGACTCTTTTGTTGACCATGATGGCTACTCCATTTCTTCTGAGGGATTCCTGCCCACAGTAGTAGATATAATGGTCATCTGAGTTAAATTCACCATTCCAGTCCATTTTAATTCGCTGATTCCTAGAATGTTGACATTCACTCTTGCCATCTCTTGTTTGACCACTTCCAATTTGCCTTGACTCATGGACCTGACATTCCAGGTTCCTATGCAATAGTGCTCTTTTACAGCATCAGACTTTGCTTCTATCATCAGTCATATCCACAACTGGGTATTGTTTTTGCTTTGGCCCCATCCCTTCATTCTTTCTGGAGTTATTTCTCCACTGATCTCCAGTAGCATATGGGTCATTTACTGACCTGTGGAGTTCCTCTTTCAATATCCTATCGTTTTGCCTTTTCATACTGTTCATGGGGTTCTCAAGGCAAGAATACTGAAGTGGTTTGCCATTCCTTTCTCCAGTGGACCACATTCCATCATTATTTATCTCTGAATAATTAAACTATATTTATTGCAAGATAAGTTTCAGACTATTTTAAATCCCCAGATTCTGGATGTGAATTTTCTCCTTTATCTTGCAAATTCAGTTTCAAAGGAAAAGATTCACAATCATGCTTTTCAGTTTCCTGTGTGAGCCCTTCTCTAAAGAAATTGTCTTTAGAAGGAGTCTCAGGTGGCCCTGGGTTTTAAAAAGGTTTATGATGGTTGGCAGCACATTCATCTCCTGGGGCCTGTGCTGGCTTGTCCAATGTCAGTTTTGCATCACTGTCATCCCCATCTGTGGTTTCTCTCTGCATAGCATGGGAGAAACAAGGGAATTCCTTTTCAGGGCTCTATTTTCTTCAAAACACTGGGCTAGAGTTTGCCAATGAGAGAACTCATCCAATATATAAAAGGTATTGTCTTCCATACTCATGGGCATACTGAAGAATCATTATGGCTTCTCAGCAAACAAGCAAGGAAAAGCATTATTTTCCTGCTACTGACTGAGGCAGTTGATCGGAGCTTCTAACCATTCGGTCAACCCCCTGAGAACCACCCAACCTAATTCTTAAGATGAAGATGTTAGATTTGCTTCTCTCACTCCCACCTGCAATGGTTTTACATTTTCTGAACATTTCTTCAACTCTAACTGCCTTAGCACTCTCCACAATTTAATCTCAATATATTTATTGGATACATTATTTCACTAAAGTGACTTTGTTTTCATGATGGAATCAAGATTGATACCTCCCTATAGAAACCCTATATGTATGAACAGATTTTTTACGTTAGTTCTTTAAATAGAGGATTTGTCACCAGAATCTTTGGGGTTCAGGCTTAGGCATATGTTTAGTCAGATATCACCCATCATCTTTCACTTCAGTTGGCTTCCCAGTCCTAGTGAGAAGTGTCTTTTCTACTCATGGTTAGGGTAATTTATTTTGGTTTTGTCATGGTGGGTGATCTTGTACCATCATCACTTCACGGGAGCTGAATACCCAGAACGTTTGGATTCCATAACCCCTTGCTGTTTGTTAAGGCATCTTAACATCACCCTTTGTTAAGTTCAAGCTTGATTCTCTGCTTCTCTTTCTTATATATAAAGTAAGTTATATATGTATAGATATATATTCATGATATATTACATATTATACATGTTTTACATATTATATTCACTGTTTGTATATCTCACTGTTGCATGATTTCTTTACTAATATATTACTGCTTTTTCAGGGTAATTCTGGTAATGCAACAAACATTATCCTGATGTGTGACAATCATGAAGAAAGCTCTCACCTGCAGACCCAGAAGTCTAAGTCAAAATTCCCACTGTGTTTCTCATGAGCGGTGTAGCTGAAACAAACTTCTACAATCCTCAGTATGTTCCTCATTTGAAAAGTATCATTAGTATTGAACATCTCCCACTTTAAAGATTTGAGTCTATGATTCAATAAGTATAATATTTTTTTATGTGCTGGAGAAAACATTTCACAGATGGTCTTGAGAGTAGAGGAAATAATATTTGCTCTTTGATTATTAAAACATGACCTCCAAAGTGCTCTGGCTTTTTGAAGCATCAAATTCTTTCATGTGTCTGGAATATCTGCCTTTAGCAACTCTATCAGTTTGTGAGCTAGACTGCTGCTGCTGCTGCTGCTAAGTCACTTCAGTCGTGTCTGACTCTGTGCAGCCCCATAGACGGCAGCCCATGAGGCTCCCCCGTCCCTGGCATTCTCCAGGCAAGAACACTGAAGTGGGTTGCTATTTCCTTCTCCAATGCATGAAAGTGAAAAGTGAAAGTGAAACTGAAGTCACTCAGTAGTGTCCAACTCTTCACGACCCAATGGACTGCAGCCTACCAGGCTCCTCTGCCCATGGGATTTTCCAGGCAAGAGTACTGGAGTGGGTTGTCATTGCCTTCTCCAGTGAGCTAGACTACTCATCCTAATTAGGGTTCCAAAAATGGCAAGAATGATAACCTCCACTTAGCTAAAGTCACTGTCACTTCAGTTAATCACTGTCCTGGTAAATAAGAAATATAATATAAAGGATACAAAAGATGAGGATGTGTTGCTGGGGAAAAATAGCACCTGTTCCCTCCTGAAGGCCCCCAGAAGGGACACTGGGGTAAAATTCATTGTTGAATAAATCCCATGTAGAATGAAGCATTGAGCAGGTCAGAAGAAAATGAACAGTAGACTTGTGGTCTTTTGTAACTTTCAGCTAACATGGGGATTCTGTCTGTATTAAAAAGCAAGTCTGTTTTGTTGTTGTTTAATTAATTTTTATTGTAGTATATTTGCTTAAAATGTGGTGTTAGTTTCTGCTGTACAGGAAAGTGAATTATCTATAGGTACACATACATCATTTGGATTTCCTTCCCTTTTAGGTCACCACAGAGCACTCAGGAAAGTTCCCTGAGCTATACAGTAGGTTATCATTAGTTATCTATTTTATACATGCTATCAATAGTGAATACATGCAAATCCCAATCTCCCAATCATCTCACACCCTGTCTTTACGCACTCTGTATCTCTGCTTCTGTTTTGCAAGCAAGATCATCTAATCCATTTCTAGATTCCACTTATATATGTTAATATACAATACTTGTTTTTCTCTTTCTGACTTACTTCACTCTGTGTGATAGTGTCTGGGTCCATCCACATCTCTGCAAATGAACCAATCTCATTGTTTTTTATGGCCAAGTAATATTCCACTGTATATATGTACTTGCATCTTCCTTACACATTTGTTGATGAACATTTAGATTGCAAAAAGCAAATCTTTTCTTTTATATTTCTGTAGAATGTTTCCTTCGGGCACATTTGATATAATGTATCAAGCCACTATATAATGTATAATCAAGCCACTACCTACCACAATATTTTGAAAAGTTAGAAATCAGTTTGAAAAGTTATTACATTTAATTTTATAGACAAATTAAGGAAACATGAGGTAAGGTGAAGTCACTCCGTCATGTCCGACTCTTTGCAACCCCGTGGACTGTAACCTACTAGGCCTTCTCTGTCCGTGGGATTCTCCAGGCAAGAATACTGGAGTGGATTGCCATATCCTTCTCCAGGGGATCTTCCCGACTCAGGGATCCAACCTGGGTCTCCTGCATCAAAGGCAGGCGCTTTAACCTCTGAGCCACCAGGGAAGCCCAAGGAAACATACACCTTAAATTTAATAAGCAATTGTATGATTAGCTCTGAGTCTGAGTAAAAGCTAAAAAATAATTTATTTTAAATTGGATTTTCTTTTGATTATATTAAACAAAAAGGTACATATTAAGTATGTGACAGTCTAGAATGACTTAAGATAATTAAAATGAATGATAATGATAACAGTTATAAGTTCTAGTTTTAGTGAATAATAACTATATTATTTATAACTATGTGACTATTATGTTATAAACCAATATTTATTAAAATGCTGAGCAATTTAGCTATAATTTAATAGATAAATCATAGAAATGCTAACTATTTTTAATTAAAAAATAGTAAGGTAAATATAGAAAAAATTAACTGCATCTATCTTGTATATAAGCTATGTCTTTAAGGTGTTCAAAATTATTCATCCAAAGCCAATTATCCACAAAGACACTTCTGTAATTTGCAGACACTTGAAAAATAAGCTCACATTAAACAGGAGCACACTAGCTTGAAACATAATTTCAGGAATAAAGAACTAAAATCAGTGGACATTTCAAATTTGGTTCATTGGTTCTTCTTATAACCTGCCTCATACAGCTTTGTTAATATTTGTGAAAAATTAAAGCGGACTACAAATTCTTTGATATTTTCCCACCCAGATGTGGTGCCAATACTCTATATGGGAGATTTCTTTGACAGATAGTAAACATCAGAAATAGTGCTGTGATAGGTTTTGGGCTCAAGCCTTAGAAAAGTAGCAGTTCTCACTTCCTATCTTTTGGAATAATCTTTGTCAAAACCCAGCCATATTCTAAGCCCCAGATAGTTTCAAGGAGATGCTCATTAGGAAAGAAGACAAGTTCACGACTGGCAACCCTAGTTCAGCTCTCATCCATCTGACCAAATCATCCTGGAAATAGATTATCCAGCCATAGTTTAGCCATATCAGTGAGATTCAGTGGAACAAAAGGAGAACTTCCACTCAGCCTTGTCAGAATTGTAGATCTGTGATCAAAGTAAATAATGGTTGTTGTAAGCCACTAACTTTTGAGGTAGTTGTGTGTGCTACAGTAAGTAGGTAACCAGGGCACTAATGTTAACACCATCTGACATTACTTTATATATGATTAGGACAATCCAGTGATGTACAGCATTCCTTTATTAACTTAGTTTCCTTTCCTTTTCTTTCTTTTTTGTTTTATGTCTCTACTTGTGACTGTGGTCTAGCTTATAATTTTTTGAACAATTTTAAAAAATAGATAATTTGCATACATTTTGTTTGTTTAGTTGCTAAGACATACCTGACTCTTTTTGCAACCCCATGGACTGTAGCCAACCAGGCTCTCTGTTCATGGGACTTCCCAGGCAAGGATGCTGGAGTGCGTTGCCATTTTCTCTTTCAGGGGATCTTCCTGACCCAGGGATCAAATCTGCACTGGCAGTCTCCAGCACTGGCAAGTGGGTTCTTTACCACTGAACCACCTGGGAAGCCATTATTCATTTTTAGTGCTTGTCTATTATTTGATATACAGATACTGAACATTTGCAAAGGTATGTAAAATTCTGCACTCTGAAATGTAGGCAATTTCAATATAGCTAAGATTTCTCTAGGAAAGAATTGGCAATATATGTCACATGATATCCAATATTCATTTTAGGTACAGTGAATTACATAGGAGAGTCAAGAGAACACACAAAAAGTTAATACTTTTTGTTGGTGTTGTTAATTTTGCCTACTCATTATGTGCTATTATGGTATAGAAGGCTGGACTTGAGAGGAATTTGAAAAAAATTGTTTTCAAATGAAGTATATTAATTTCATCAAAGTTTCATTATTATATGTTATTGAGATATCTTGAGGAAGATAAAGGACTATAGACCAGACACTTTGCCACTGCATAAGGAGGACCACTTGAGACTTCAACTAAAAGAAGAGATAAAGATGATAGAGTTATAAATATAAAGGAAAAGCTAGCTATAGACTGTGGTAGTGATAGAACTGATATTCTAGCTAGAAAAGACTATTTTAAAAATGACCCTGAGTAATGCAGTTTTTTGTGCATCACTTTCCAAAATTCATGTCTCTTTTCAGGCACATCTCACTGTCTCTGCTTGTTTTGTACACACTCATGCTGGAACCTTCTAGATTTTTAGATTGGCTTTTAGCCTAAGGATTCAGTAAGATTTTCTATTGAGGAACATATAGAAATCTATAATCAAAGAAAATTCTGAACAGAAATGTCTCATAAAAACACCCAAAGATTTAAATTACAGTAAACAGTTATTTTTACATTAAACCTACCTTTTTCAGATATTAATAGTAAAGCTGATATGTATTTGAGGTACTACACATTCCCTACCTTGCTCTCAGATTTTTATACCCTCTGAAAGGAACCAGAGCACAGGATTTTCCCTCAGAACATATCATCTTCAACAGAACTTTGGAGAACATTTAGGACCTCTGAATATTTCTATTGGAGGACATTTCTTTTGAAGAATAGGCACTTTAAGAAACTTATTATGACTTTCACCACTTTCATCATTCTTTTCATTTAAATGTATCAGTATTTTTCCTTTTGGTTTTCAGTCCTTTCTATCTTTCATCACTTCATGGTGTAACTAGCCAATCCACTGGTTCTGTTTCTGTTTTTCATTTGCTTCTTAAGCTTTATTTCAAAAGAAAAAAAAGCTAAAAACAATAGAAAATAAATGAAAGCACCATTTTCAGTTTACAGCTGGGATTCTGCACAGCATGTAATACTAACTGCATCTGTGCAGAAAGTCCACCATATGGGTGGGAGGGGAACCATTTAATTTAGCTCATATGCATGAAGCAAGTGAAAAGTTGATTATATTTTAGATCTTGTCAAAGTCAAGCAACAGCAGAGCTATGACCAGAATCCAAAAAGTTTCATAATCAATCTTATGTTCTTCTTGGTAAACTACTCCATTTTTTAAGGATGTTCAGTTGTACACTCAAGTGATCAATTCTCTTACTTTGAAAGTGTTTTTTAAATTTTTTTTCAAATTAAACTGTGTAAAGAGTAGATTTCATTTACAATGATGTTTTTTGAAGTTATGTATTTGAATTTATAAAATGTCTTGGGTTTCTCAGGCAGTGCAGTGGTGAAGATTTCACCTGCTAATGCAGGAGATGCAAGAGACGCAGGTTCAATCGCTGGGTCAGGAAGATTCTCTGCAGTAGGAAATGGCAACCCACTCCAGTATGCTTGCCTGGACAATTCTATTTACAGAAAAGCCTGACGGGCTCCAATCAGGAGCTCCAGTCCATGGGATTGCAAAGAGTCGGACATGACTGAACACACAGACATACACATACACACAACTGTCTTAAATATGCAATTTGAAATGACTTAATCATTTCTGGAAACCAATCTATGTGGGTTGGATGAAGAAAATTTTAACCTAACCCTAGATAATGTAATTGAGCTAATGTCAATGCTACAGAGATTAAAGGAAATTCAGGAGAGTTGATGCTGACAAATGGGACATTATAAGGACATTTGTCATTCAGAGATAAAGGGAAGAGAGGGTTGAAATGAGAAAGTACATCTGAAGAATAGAGGTCATGAATCTAAAGT
>SJYF01000097.1:13062440-13073702 GCA_006410515.1 Procapra przewalskii | reverse complement strand
CTCTTGATGAAAGTGAAAGAGGAGAGTGAAAAAGTTGGCCTAAAGCTCAACATTCAGAAAACTAAGATCATGGCATCCGGTCCCATCACTTCATGGCAAATATATGGGGAAACAATGGAAACAGTGGTTGACTTTGTTTGGGCTCCAAAATCACTGCAGATGGTGATTGCAGCCATGAAATTAAAAGACGCTTACTCCTTGGAAGGAAAGTTATGACCAACCTAGACAGCATATTAAAAAGCAGACACAGTACTTTGTTAACAAAGGTCGATCTAGTCAAGGTTATGGTTTTTCCACTAGTCATGTTTGGAAGTGATAGTTTGGACTATAAAGAAAGCTGAGTGCTGAAGAATTGATGCTTTTGAACTGTGGTGTTGGAGAAGACTCTTCAGAATCCTTTGACTGCAAGGATATCCCACCAGTTTATCCTAAATGATATCAGTCCTGGATGTTCATTGGAAGAATTTATGTTAAGCTGAAACTCCAATGCCTTGGCCACTTGATGCGAGGAGATGACTCATTTAAAAGACCCTGATGCTGGGAAAGATTGAGGGCAGGAGGAGAAGGGGATGACAGAGGATGAGATGGTTGGATGTCATCACTAACTCAATGTACATGGGTTTGTGTAGGCTCCGGGAGTTGGTGATGGACAGGGAGGCCTGGCTTGCTGTGCTTCATGGGGTTACAGAGAGTCACACATGACTCAGCAACTGAACTGAACTGAACCGAACTCCTACTCTTGAAATTTCAACCCACTCCAGTATACTTGCCTGTAAAATTCTGTGGACAGAGGAGCTTGGCAGGCTATAATTCACTGGATTGAAGTGTCAGACACGACTGAGTGTGCATGCAGTTCATACATACACACACACATACATACTCATATTCCTATTCTATCACTCCTAAAAGTAATCCCTGAATTATTTTCAAATTTGAGGTTTGTCATGGCCTACCTTGTGTTACATATATACATACACATATATATGTGTGTATATATATGTATGTATGTGTTCATATATGTATGTATACATACATGTGTGCATATATGTATACATGTATATATATGTATACCTTGTGTTATATATATATGTATATATATATGTGTATATGTATCTATATGTGTGTATATATATATGACTTCTTTCTCAACACAGTATCTGTTACTATATTCATTTAGGTTGCCCCTTCATTTTTACTGTCGTACAATTATTTAGTAGCTTCCCAGGTGGTTCAGTGGTAAAGAATCCACTCTGCTTATTATTTTTAACTGTGTGAGTTTTCTACTCTACGATTATCCAGGGGATCAGGCTGCCTTGGTTCCAGTATACCCTTTGAATACAATGCTATTCAATAATCCTGTAATTTAGATGCCTCCAGGCACAAAATATTGAGGCTTTTCTTGGGTATTTACAAGGATGAAATTACAATATTTTAAGTTCTACTAAAGAATATAAATTCAAGTTGTTTTTTGAAAATATTTTATACTTTGAACATCAAGAAAACTCTTTTATCTCAGTTACTTTAACTCTTTGTGTTCTCAAATTTTGTAATTTAAGAAAGGTAAATAAGGATAAGCAATATTTCACTTTTATTTTGTCTTCTCTTCATTTCTAGTCTAACACAAATAACAACATTTTAAAATTCAGATCACCACAATTATTTCTTGATTTCTAGGTAAAACAAATTTCAAGATTATTATAGTCACATCTTAAATTTTTCTTTGTCTTTGGTTTTCAATAATTTCAATAAATTGCTTATTGATTTCTACAAAACATCACATTTTCTAATAGGCCCCATTGCCTAACATTTCTTTTTTCTATACTACTATTTTTCTATTCTGTGGATAATGAAAATTTTTTTTAATATCAATTTATTTATTTTAATTGGAGGTTAATTACTTTATAATATTTTACTGGTTTTGCCATACATCAACATGTATCCACCACAGGTATACATGCGTTCCCCATCTTGAACCCCCCTCCCTCCTCCCTCCCTGTACCATCCCTCTGGGTCGTCCCAGTGCACCAGCCCCAAGCATACAGTGTCATGCATTGAACCTGGGCTGGTGACTCATTTCATGTATGATATTATACATCTTTCAATGCCATTCTCCCAAATCATCCCACCCTTGTTCATTGCAGCACTGTTTATAATAGCCAGGACATGGAAGCAACCTAGATGTCCATCAGCAGATGAATGGATAAGAAAGTTGTGGATAATGAAAATTTTGATGTCTGCTATCTAAAGCCATCTGGAGTAGGAAATCACAACCTGCTCCAGTATTCTTGCCTGGAAAATTCCATGGACAGAAAAGCCTGGTGGGCATAGTAGTACATGGGATCACAGAGAGCTGGGCAAGATTAAGTGACTGAGCACACCTAAAACCATATTCAAAGATTACGCAGCTATTTAACTAGAGATAATTTCATTTTTTATAGAGGAATCCCAGATTCCAGAAAAAATCTGGATATAAAGATACTTCTGTTTTTCTATTTTTATATCACGAGCACATGCTTAACTCAGAAAGCATCAATATTTAAGACAAAGAGATTCAGTTAATCTGCTATTTACTGTTTCAGGAAGCCTGTTTCCTTGAGTTTGCATTTGACTTTGCATTTGCATGTGAGTGCTTGAAATTTATTTGCCTACAAAAAAGCTACATGGATCTGGGAGGTTAGCTTATACTACAGTTCCTTCCTTCGGTCCTGAAAACAGTCAAAAACAAAATGGTGTGAGGCTGCTTATCTGACAGTACTTGCCAATATTATAAGAAACTCAAAGTTAAACATGGCTTTTTGCACTCCTGGTAGGAAAATCACATAGATAACTAAGGGGCCAGAACCCATAAAATTTCCCTCTGTCTGATAATCGAGTCGCTCTTTCAGTAGTACTGGTTGTGAAAGTGAAAAGTTGTTCAGTCATGTCCGACTTTTTGCAACCTCATGGACTGGCCCACCAGGCTCCTCCATCCATGGAATTTTCCAGGCAAGAGTACTGGAGTGGTTTTCATTTCATTCTTCAGGGGATCTTCCTGACCCAGGGATCGAACCCAGGTCTCCTGAATTGCAGGCAGATGCTTTCACAGTATCAGTACAGGTTAGGGGTGGTCTAAAGCATATTTATCAGAGAAGGCAATGACACCCCACTCCAGGACTCTTGCCTGGAAAATCCTATGGACAGAAGAGCCTGGAAGGCTGCAGTCCATGGGGTCGCTGAGGGTCAGACACGACTGAAGTGGCTTCACTTTCACTTTTCACTTTCATGCATTGGAGAAAGAAATGGCAACCCACTCCAGTGTTTTTGCCTGGAGAATCCCAGAGATGGGGGAGCCTGGTGGACACGACTGAAGCAAAGCATATTGACTTAGCAGCAAAGCATATTTATAAATTCTTGCCACAGCAGTCCGTTCTTGCTCACCTACATGTTGTGTGCTTAGCAATTAAAACTGGTCAAAAAATCATTGAAAACAAATAATCAGTAGAAACTAATCACAAACCACCAAGCTCAAACTTATTTGTCACACATTTAAAAGAAGCTCTTGTGATAGACAAAGATCCTTAATCTTTATATGTGACACTGTTCCCAAAAAGTCATTCCGTTCTGTTTCTCACAATGCTTGATTAATTCACCAAAATGAGGAGGCTTCAGTAAATCAATTCAATAAGGCCTGTTCCTTCACTTCAGCACATCAGGAGGAAATGAAAATAGACTCCTCAGAGAAATGCAAAGTCAGGGAAACAGGCTTCCTGAAACAGTAGACAGAAGATTAACTGAATCTATTTGTCTTAAATATCAATATATTCCGAGTTAAGCATGTAGTCTTGATATAAGTATAGGAAAAAAAGAAATATCTTCAGATCCTGAACTTATCTGGAAACCAGTTCCCCCCCATACAAAATGAAATCAAACCCTTGGGACTGAAAGAGTCTTAGAAAAGAAACTAAACCATTTGTGGCAAAGTACAAGGAATCATGCATTGCATTATGAACGAGCACAAAATGAGGCCATCTCAGATATCTCACCAGAAGACATACACAGTACTTGTTTCTGGAGTAATATGCTTTGATCTGGACATTTCCTAAAATATGGAGTATAAAAACTTTAGCTTCCTAGGCCAAACTGAGATATTGAGTCATCGTAGCTCTGGGGAAACAGAACCTTATACTTTGGAAAATCTGTGTTAAGAAAAAAAGAAATAAATGCCTTAAAATATTTCTGTGTGGCATTCACTTTGTATAATAATTTTTCTTATCAATGTCTATTTTTTCAGAACTTGAATTTATAAATGAATTTTATTTTTAAGGCATTTAAAAATAAAAATTATTTTCCAATGTAAAAGTTATTCAAATAAAAGTATCACGTTTTTACAAAAATGCTTGTAACATTAAGTACCACTTATCAGTAATGTTTTCTGTTTAAGAATTCCACAAATAGTGAAGTAAAAGTAGATTGCTGTCTTGTACCTTCTGTTCTATTTTTGGGGAAGAAGAAACAGAAGGAGAAGAGGACAAATGGAATATCCTTCATTTCAAAAAACTATATTAAAAAAAAAAACAAGCAGCAAATTACCTGCATTTTCAAAGGTTCTTTCCTGATTTTTTTTCTTTTGGATATTGATATTTTATTCTTCTTTGCAAGAAAGCATGGTAAATTCCTTTATCTCAGTTTGTATATGGAGACCATTCTAATAAATCATTTCTTTGCCTGATTTTGAAGATTATATCAGTTATATATGAAATGCCCACTAAGTGAATCAACTGTTTTAGTCAGTTTCTTGCAGTAGCTCTCAGCCATGGCTGTGCATTTGAATCAACAGGAGTGCGTTTAAAAATATACTGATATGTGGATATCAGCACATTTAAAAATCTCCCTTGGTTATCAAAATAAGCAGCCAGATTTGAAAAACACTACTTCAAGGAAGCCCTAGAAGAAATACAACACTAACTTTGAAAATGTGGTTTAGAAACAAACATACTTTTAATAACCCTTGTGACTTTTATTTATTTATTTTATTTAGAACACTGAAGTACACATCATAGCTGGAAGTTGGAATAGGCTTCACTAAAAAAAAGAAGAAAAATGGGCTTAGGAAGACAAACCTACATGTGGTAGTAAATAGTGAGTCAGGACATGGAAAAGGCAGAGGAGAATGAAAATAACTACAAAATTCCAAGCAAAAAATATGAAATAGTAGATGCTTGTTTTTCTTGTCTCTTGTTTCCTTCACAGATTTATGTTTCACCCAGTTACTTCCTGTCTACGAATTTCTTTTTGACTCAGTACAATTGCCTTATAAATATCCACTCCATGTCCAAATTAACACATGCTTGAAAAATTCATTTTATTTTTTCCATTGTACTCAGTTGCTCAGTTGTGTCTGACTCTTTGTGACCCCAAGGACTGCAGGCCACCAGGCTCCTCTTTACATGGGAATTTCCATGCAAGAATACTGGACAGGGTTGCCATTTCCTACTCATTCCCCCCCCCCCCATTACCATACATTTTTTTAAGATGCCTATATTCTTCCATTACCTTGGATGCAGGGTAGCTCCTCTCAGCTACCATCCCTGACCTGGAGCAGCCATGAAGAGATACCCAAAGTTCAAGGTAAGAGAAACCCAAGTAAGATGGTAGTCACTGATAGAGGGCATCAGAGGGCAGACAGACTGAAATGACAATCACAGACAACAGGCCAATCTCATCACATGGACCACAGCCTTGTCTAACTCAATGAAACTAAACCATGACATGTGGGGCCACCCAAGACAGACGGGTCATTGTAGAAAGGTCTCTCAGAATGTGGTCCACTGAAGATGGGAATGGCAAACAACTTCAGTTTTATTGCCTTGAGAACCCCATGAACAGTATGAAAAGGCAAAAAGATAGGACACTGAAAAATGAACTCACCAGGTCAGTAGGTGCCCAATATGCTACTGGAGAAGAGTGGAGAAATAACTCCAGAAAGAATAAAGGGATGGGGCTAAAGCAAAAACAACACTCAGTTGTGGATGGGACTGGGGAAAGAAGAAAGGATCTATGCTGTAAACAGAAATATTGCATAGGAACCTAGAATGTTAGGTCCATGAATCACAATTGGAAGTGGTCAAACAGGAGATGATGAGAGTGAACAATAACATTCCAGGAATCAGTGAACTAAGATGGACTGGAATGGGTGAATTTAACTCAGATGACTATTATATCTACTACTGTGGGCAGGAATCCCTTAGAAGAAATGGAGTAGCCATCATAGTCAACAAAAGAGTCTGAAATACAGTACTTGGATGCAGTCTCAAAAATGACAGAACGATCTCTATCCATTTCCAAGACAAACCATTCAATATCACAGTAATCCAAGTGTATGCCCCCACCAGTAACACTGAAGAAGCTGAAGTTGAACAGTTCTATGAAAACCTACAAGACATTCTAGAACTAACACCCAGAAAAGATGGCATTCTCACTATAGGGGACTGGAATGCAAAAGTAGGAAGTCAAGAAACAACTGAAGTAACAGGCAAATTTGGCCTTGGAATACATAATGAAACAGAGCAAAGGCTAATAGAGTTGAGCCAAGAGAAAACACTGGTCATAGCAAACACCCTCTTCCAACAGCACAAGAGAAGACTCAACACATGGACATCACCAGATGACCAACACCGAAATCAGATTGATTATATTCTTTGCAGCCAAAGAAGGAAAAGCTCTATACAATCAGCAAAAACAAGACCAGGAGCTGACTGTGGCTCAGAACATTAACTCCTTATTGCCAAATTGAGACTAAAATTGAAGAAAGTGGAGAAAACCACTACACAATTCATTATGACCTAAATAAAATCCCTGATGACTATACAGTGAAAGTGAGGAATAGATTTAAGGGACTAGATCTGATAGACAGAGTGCCTGATGAACTATGGATGAAAGTTAATTACATTGTTCAAAAGACAGGAATCAAGACCATCCCCAAGAAAAAGAGATGAAAAACAGCAAAATGGCTGTCTGAGGAGGCCTTACAAATAGCTGTGAAAAGAAGGGAAGTGCAAAGCAAAGGAGAAAAGCTAAGATGTACCCACTTGGAAGCAGAATTCCAGAGACTATCAAGGAGAGATGAGTAAGACTTCTTCAGCAAACAATGCAAAGAAATAGAAGAAAACAAAACAATGGGGAAGACTGGAGCTCTCGTCAAGAAAATTAGATACCAAGGGAACATTTCATGCAAAGATGGACTCGATAAAGGATATAAATGGTAGGGACCTAACAGAAGCAGAAGATATTAAGAAGAAGTGGCAAGAATACACAGAAGAACTGTACAAAAAAGATCTTCACAACCCAAATAATCACAATGGTGTGATCACTCACCTAGAGCCAGACATCCTGGAATGTGAAGTCAAATGGGCCTTAGAAAGCATCACTATGAACAAAGCTAGTGGAACTGATGAAATTCCAGTTGAGCTATTTTGAATCTTAAAAGATGATGCTGTTAAAGTGCTGCACTCAGTATGCCAGCAAATTTGGAAAACTCAGCATTTGCAGACAAGACTGGAAAAGGTCAGTTTTCATTCCAATCCCAAAGAAAGGCAATGCCAAAGAATGTAAAAAAAAAACTGCTCAATTGCAGTCATCTCACATACTAGTAAAGTAATGCTTATATTTCTGCAAGGCAGGCTTCAGCAGTATGTGAAATGTGAACTTCCAGATGTTCAAGCTGGTTTTAGAAAAGGCAGAGGAACCAGAGATCAAACTGCAAACATCCAATGGATCATCAAAAAAGCAAAAGAGTTCCAGAAAAACATCTATTTCTGCTTTATTGACTATGCCAAAGCCTTTCACTGTGTGAATCACAATAAACTCTGGAAAATTTTTAAAAAGATGGGAATACCATACCACCTGACCTGCCTCTTGAGAAACCTGTATGCAGGTCAGGAAGCACCAATTAGAACTGGATATGGAACAACCGACTGGCTCCAAATAGGAAAAGGAGTATGTCAATGCTGTATATTGTCATCTTGCTTATTTAACTTATATGCAGAGTACACCATGAGAAAAGCTGGACTGAAGGAAGCACAAGCTGGAATCAAGATTGCAGGGAGAAATAGCAATAACCTCATATATGCAGATGACACCATCCTTATGACAGTGAAGAAAAACTAAAGAGACTTCTGATGAAAATGAAAGAGAGTGAAAAAGTTGGCTTAAAGCTCAACATTCAGAAAACTAAGATCATTGCATCTGGTCCCACCACTTCATAGCAAATATATGGGGAAACATTGCAAACAGTGGCTGATTTAATTTTTCTGGGCTTCAAAATCACTTTAGATGGTGATTACCGCCATGAAATTAAAAGACACTTACTCCTTGGAAGGAAGGTTATGACCCACCTAGCCAGCATATTTTGTCAACAAAGGTCAATCTAGTCAAGGCTATGGTTTTTCCATTAGTTATGTATGGATGTGAGAGTTAGACTACAAGGAAAGCTGAGTGCAGAATAATTGATGCTTTTGAACTGTGGTGTTGGAGAAGACTCTTGAGAGTCCCTTGGACTTCTCGGAGATCCAACCAGTCCATGCTAAAGGAAATCAATCCTGAATGTTCTTTGGTTGACTGATGCTGAAGATGAAAGTCCAATACTTTTGCCACCTGATGCGAAGAGCTAGCTCATTTGAAAAGACCCTGATGCTGGGAAAGTTTGATGGCAGGAGGAGAAGGGGACAACAGAGGATGAGATGGTTGGATGGCATCGCCAACTAAATGGACATGAGTTTGGGTGACACTGGGAGTTGGTGATGGATAGGGAGGCCTGGCCTGCTGCAGTTCATGTGGTCACAAATAGTCAGACATGACTGAGTGACTGAACTAACTAACCAATTCTTCTATTTGACTCAAGATGTTACCAAGAAAAGAAATAACTAGTGTAAGCTGTACAAAGTTGACAGATTTTTAAATCCCGATATTATTTATGTTAACAATTGGGCACGTAGTTGGACATTGGACACACTACTCAATATATTTAAAAAAAATTCATTTTAAAAAGGGACAGAAGTAATCAATAGATGTTTCCAAAATGTAATGCAGATGGCTAAAAGGCAAGGGAAGATATTCAACATCACTAGTGATTCAGTTCAGTCTAGTCACTCACTCTTTGCAACCTCATGGACTGTGTAGCACGTGAGCCTTTCCTATCCTTTACCATGTCCCGGAGCTTGCTCAAACCAATATCTATCTAGTTGGTGATGCCATGTAACCATCTTGTCCTCTGTCATCCCCTTTTCCTGCCTTCACTCTTTCCCAGCATCAGGGTGTTTTCTAATGAGTCAGTTCTTTGCATCACGTGGCCCAAGTACTGGTGTTTCAGTTTCAGCATCAATCCTTTTAATGAATATTCAGGATTTATTTCCTTTAGGATTGACTGGTTTGATATCCTTACAGTTCTAGTGAATCTCAAGAGTCTTCTCCAACACCACAGTTCAGAAGCATCAGTTCTTTGGTGCTTAGCTTCCTTTATAGTCCAACTATCACATCCAAACATGACTACTGGAAAAATGATAGCTTTGACTAGATGGACCTTTGTTGGCAAAGTAATGTCTCTGCTTTTTAATACACTGTGTGAGCTGGTCATAGCTTTTCTTCCAAGGAGCAAGTGTCTTTTAATTTCATGGCTGCAGTCACCATCTGCAGTGATTTTGGAGCCCAAGAAAATAAAGTCTGTCACTGTTTCCCCATCTATTTTCCCATGTGGAACTACCATATGACCCAGCAATTCCACTCATGGGTGTATATATATATATATCTGATAAAAGAAAAAAAAAACAACAAAAATACCACTAATTTGAAAAGACACATGCACCCCAATGCTCATAGCAGCATTATTTATATTGCCAAGATATGGAAGCCACCTAAGTGTGCACCAAAAGACAAGTGGATGAAGACAATGTGGAGTATACATACATGCAATGGATTATTAGCCATAAAAAGAGTGAAGTCTTGTCATTTTCAGTAGCAAGGATGAAACTGAAGGGCATTATTGTTAAGTGAAATAAGTCAGACAGAAAAAGGTAAATATTTTATTTTATTACATATATGTGGAGTCTAAAAAAAGAACAACAAAGTAGTGAATAAAACAAAAAAGGAGACACACACATAAAGATAACAAAGCAGTAGTTACCTGTAGGGAGGGTGAGAACAGGAGTGGTAATATAGGGGTTGAGAGGAAAAGGGATTAATAGGGAGTTATGTGAACATTTGTGTGGCCCTTTTGAAAATTGTAAAGTGCTACAGAATTTAAAGAAACTTTCATTTAATTAAAAAATAAAAATAGAAATGTTAATTCAAGTCAAAACATAATTGATACTATTTGAGTTAATGTAATCAGTAGCCATGAAATTAAATGACGCTTACTCCTTGGAAGGAAAGTTATGACCAACCTAGATAGCATATTCAAAAGCAGAGACATTACTTTGCCAACAAAGGTCTGCATAGTCAAGGCTATGGTTTTTCCAGTAGTCATGTATGGATGTGAGAGTTGGACTGTGAAGAAGACTGAGCACAGAATTGATGCTTTTGAACCATGGTGTTAGAGAAGACTCTTGAGGGTCCCTTGGACTGCAAGGAGTTCCAACCAGTCCATTCTAAAGGAGATCAGTTCTGGGTGTTCTTTGGAAAGAATGATGCTAAAGCTGAAACTCCAGTACTATGGACTCCTCATGCAAAGAGATGACTCATTGGAATAGACTCTGATGCTGGGAGGGATTGGGGACAGGAAAAGGGGATGACAGAGGAAGAGACTGCTGGATGGCATCACCAACTCAATGGACATGAGTTTAAGTGAACTCTGGAAGTTGGTGATGGACAGGGAGGCCTGGCGTGCTCTGATTCATGGAGTCACAAAGAGTCAGACACGACTAAGCGACTGAACTGAACTGAACTGAACTGAACTGACTGAATCAAACAAAGTAAAAGATATAGAATTAGAAAACAGTTTTGGTAAGAAATATTTCTTTTTTTTTTCTTAAGAAACTGTATGTATACAGATTTTATTTTATTTATTTTTTGAGTATATATATATATATATATATATATTTTTTATTATTGTTATTTCCCTACATTACAATACTGTATTTGTTTTGCCATACATTGACATGCATTGGCCACAGGTGTTCCCAACCTCCCAATGCCGAAGCCCCTTCCCACCTCCCACCCCATATCTCCCTGGATCACCCTGTGCGCCAGCCCCAAGGATCCTGTATCCTGTATTGAACATAGACTGGCACT
>SJYF01000097.1:12935807-12946422 GCA_006410515.1 Procapra przewalskii | reverse complement strand
AAATCCCAGGGCTGATCTCCTTCAGAATGGACTGGTTGGATCTCCTTGCAGTTCAAGGGACTCTCAAGAGTCTTCTCCAACACCACAGTTCAAAAGCATCAATTCTTTAGTGCTCCGCTTTCTTCACAGGCCAACTCTCACATCCATACATGACCACTGGAAAAACAATAGCCTTGACTAGATGGAATTTTGTTGACAAAGTAATGTCTCTGCTTTTTAATATGCTATCTAGGTTGGTCAGAACTTTTCTTCCAAGGAGTATGCATCTTTTAATTTCATGGCTGCAATCACCATCTGCAGTGATTTTGGAGCCCCCCACCCACAAAATAAAGTCTGACACTGTTTCCACTGTTTCCCCATCTATTTCCCATGAAATGATGGGACCAGATGCCATGATCTTAGTTTTCTAAATATTGAACTTTACGCCAACTTTTCACTCTCCTCTCTCAATTTCATTAAGAGGCTTTTAGTTCCTCTTCACTTTCTGCCATAAGATCGGTGTCATCTGCATATCTGAGGTTACTGATATTTCTCTCAGAAATCTTGATTCCAGGTTGTGGTTCTTCCAGCCCAGTATTTCTCATGATGTATCTGTATATAAGTTAAATAAGTAGGGTGACAATATATAGCCTTGATGTACTCCTTTTCCTACTTGGACCCAGTCTGTTGTTCCATGTCCAGTTCTAACTGTTGCTTCCTGACCTGCATACTGGTTTCTTAAGAGACAGGTTAGGTGGTCTGATATTCCAATCTCTTGAAGAATTTTCCAGTTTATTGTGATCCACACAGTCAAAGGCTTTGGCATAGTCAATAAACCAGAAATTGATGTTTTTCTGGAACTCTCTTGCTTTTTTGATGATCCAGCAGATGTTGGCAATTTGATCTCTGGTTCCTCTGCCTTTTCTAAGAGCAGCTTGAACATCTGGAAGCTCACGGTTCACGTATTGCTGAACCCTGGCTTTGAGAATTTTGAGCATTAGTTTACTCACGTGTGAGATGAGTGCAATTGTGTGTTAGTTTGAGCATTCTTTGGCATTGCCTTTCTTTGGGATTGGAATGAAAACTGACTTTTTCCAGTTCTGTGGCCAGTGCTGAGTTTTCTTAATTTGCTGGCATATTGAGTGTAGCACTTTCACAGCATCATGTTTCAGGAGGTTTGACCATGGTGCTTCCTGATACCTGCTCACACTTGTTTGAATTTCAGAATAATTATCTTGACTATGTATAATCAAAAACAAACAAAAAACATAGCAATAATTACAAAATCTGTGTGCGAAGGATTCCCAAACTCAAATCTCCACAGGGGTCTTGTTGGATATTTAATTGGGCAAAATATTCCAGGTTTAAGTTGACATAAATTTTCTAGGTGACTAGATACCATGGTAGGCATTGCCAACTATGGAATGCAGTTATAACTCAACTACTGCCAATTGCTGGCAGGTTCAAGTTAGCACTCATTGCCATCAGCACTTTCAGTTTTTCAAGAGAGACGTATTTTTGTACATTTATGTGAAATCTTTCAACTTGAAAATGTTAGTTGTAACTTCTGTTAAACACTATAAATACCAAACATATCTGTAGAATAGGTGTGTTCCTTATACTGGCAGTTGCAATCTCTTTTATTAAGAATCAAGGCCAAAAACTGAAGCCACAAAGTAGCAGTAAACTAGAAAATGCCTCCTGAGACCACTCAGGAGGCTGTGGCACTGGCCTGGTTCTGCAATAGTTCTGCTTTATTTTTGAACAATTTATCTTTATACAGCTAGATGCTTATAGATGCTTTAAAAGCTATATGCTTATAGGAGGGTGGATTGGTGACTATTTGCAATTATTCAGAGTATCGTAACTTGTTGGAAATAATTTATAGATTGAAGTGCTGAGTCTGTAAAACTGCAGAAATAAATTACAGCTCCAACTAGGGCAGAATGAAAATTGGAAAAAATATAATAACCATACTGTTTAATGGATTCAGACTCAAAGACATCAGACTTTCTATTTCATTCCAGTAAAATTAATTTTTGGTATAGAACTTTATTGTGAACATTTTATTACTATTGCTGTTTATTCCTGTAGATGCTTGAAGGGGACTAGCAGGAACGGGCTTCAGAGAATTTCATTTACTTTTAAATAAAATGGATATAACACATAGATTTTAATGTGATCTCTGAAAAAATTGCACAGAACTATTTGATTGTAAAATGGTTAGTATAATTAAAGGATCACTGAGTGATCAATAATGCTTCATTAAGTGAATAAAAATAAATAAGAATACTTTGAGAGAAACCATCTTGTTTTAGTAAGGAATGCACTGCTGCTGCTGCTGCTGCTAAGTTGTTTAGGCGTGTCCGACTCTGTGCGACCCCATAGATGCCAGCCCACCAGGCTCTCCCATCCCTGGGCTTTTGCAGACAAGAACACTGGAGTGGGTTGTCATGAAGGAATGCACAAATTGTTCTCAATTATATATTTTTTTGATGTTTAGGGTTCTTCAATAAATGGGTCTTTGATCCATTTGCAATGTGAATAAATGGAGAGAGAAAAAGTACAATGTGGGAGGGAGAACGGGAAAGTCTGAGAAAGTTTGTGTTAGCAAACATTTTAGCAGTCTGCAAGTAGAACTCCTCCTTCCCATTTACGCTGTGCCAGATGCTACCTTGTCTGAAACCACAAGCTGTGGTATGTCCCTACGGCACTATAAACAAAATCAAACCTGGCACTGTTATCACAGTTAGAGAAACATCTATGCTAAGTAGCTCCGTGTTAAGACTGGGCAGAGTCTATTGCAGAACCTTTATTATCTTCATTTTTTAATTTTTTTTAAAATATAAATTTAAATATTTTAATTGGAGGTTAATTACTTTATAATATTGCATTGGTTTTGCCATACATCAACATAAATCTGCCACAGGTATACACTTGTTCCCCTCCCTCCTCCCTCCCTGTACCGTCCCTCTGGGTCATCTCAGTGCACCAGCCCCAAGCATCTGGTATCAAATTGCTTTTTAAGGAATGAGCCATAGTAAAACATTGGATAGTAAGAGAAACCAGCTTTAAAGCACTGGAGTATACACTGAACACATTCTGTGCATACTCTCCTTATTCCACTTCCTTAAGAGAGGCATGATGAAAACTCAGCTTTTAAAGGTATGTGTATGCATGTACTCTCTATATATTATTATCTTTGTTTAGTCCCTAAGTTGTGTCTGACTCTTTTGTGACCCCATGTACTATAGCCTGCCAGGCTCTTCTCTCCATGGGATTTCTCAGCCAAGAATATTGGAGTGGGTTACCATTTCCTTCTCTAGGGGATCTTCCCAACCTAAGGATCCGAAACATGGCCTCCTGCATTGCAGGTGGGAAGCCACCAGGGAAGCCCTAAAAGAAAGGCTTCCTTGATGAGAAATCAAACCCAGACCATTGTGGTAAGAGCGCCAAATCCTAATAGACAACCAGGGAGCATCTCTCTCTCTCTCTCTCTCTCTCTCTCTATATATATATATATATATATACACACACACACACACACACACACACACACACATTTAAATGAAATATGAACTTTATGGCTGAGTCAGCCTCAAAATAGTCTAATTTTCTCCCAAAAGAATTTATAGTTAACATTAAAGTATATTGTCTGTATTCTGTATTGATTTTGTGTATTTTTCATTGTACTGACTAAGGTAGACAATGTGTTTTTTTTCCTCCAACTTATTGGTAAAAGTATGAACACAGGAAATTACTGGATAATTGAAAGAGTGAAGACATACACATTACCATGTATGATTAAAGTGAAAGTGAAGTCTCTCAGTCGTGTCTGACTTTTTGTGACCATGTGGACTGTAGAACACCAGACTCCTCCATCCATGGTATTCTCAAATCAAGAATAGTGGAGTGGGTTGCCATTTCTTTCTCCAGGGGATCTTCCCAACCCAGGGATCGAACCCAGGTCTCCTGCATTGCAGGCAGACACTTTAACCTCTGAGCCACCAGGGAAGCCAAAGATTAAAGAAGGATATTTAATGTATTGTTGGCATGTTTCTCACCCCAACCTAAGGGGCTGATATCTGATAACAGAGGACATTTCAAACTCGATTATATTTCTCCTTCATCTTTCTTTTTTCTCTTCAGTGGGCCACTGACAATGCCTTTGTCTAGCAATAGGTCTTATTCTTATCTTATGGTATTTTCCTGTCTTGATTATTTATAATCAGATAACAAAGTTTGGGCCCATTTGTCTTTTTTCCATAGTCTCATATAGTACAATTTTGATGTGGAATTCAGAGGAAATTATGAATAAATCTAACTAATCACATTTCAAGCACTATACAGTCAGCAAAAACAAGACTGGGAGCTGATTGTGGCTCAGATCATGAACTCCTGATTGCCAAACTCAGACTTAAATTGAAGAAAGTGGGGAAAACCACTAAAACATTCAGGTATGATCTAATCCAAATCCCTTATGATGATACAGTGGAAGTGAGAAATAGATTACAGGAACTAGATCTGATAGACAGAGTGCCTGATGAACTATGGATGGAGGTCCATGACATTGTACAGGAGATAGGGATCAAGACCATCCCCAAGAAAAAGAAATGTAAAAGAGCAAAATGGCTGTCTTAGAAGGCCTTCCAAATAGTTGTGAAAATAAGAGAAGTGAAAGCAAAGGAGAAAAGGAAAGATATGCCCATTTGAATGCGGAGTTACAAAGAATAGCTAGGAGAGATAAGAAAACCTTCCTTAGCGATCAATGCAAAGAAATAGAGGAAAAGAACAGAATGGGAAAGACTAGAGATCTCTTCAAGAAAATTAGAGATACTAAGGGAACATTTCATGCAAAGATGGGCTCAATAAAGGACAGAAATGTATGGACCTAACAGAAGCAGAAGATATTGAGAAGAGGTGGCAAAAATACACAGAAGAACTGGTCAAGAAAGATCTTCAAGATCCAGATAATCATGATGGTGTGATCACTCACACTCAACTAGAGCTGGACATCCTGGAATGTGAAGTCAAGTGAGCCTTAGAAAGCATCACTATGATTAAAGCTAATGGAGGTGATGGAATCCCAGTTGAGCTATTTCAAATCCTAAAAGATGATGATGTGAAAGTGTTGCACTAAATACGACAGAAAATTTGTAAAACTCAGCAGTGGCCACAGGACTGGAAAAGGTCAGTTTTCATTCCAATCCCAAAGAAAGGCAATGCCAAAGAATGCTCAAACTACTGCACAATTGCACTCATCTCACATGCTAGTAAAGTAATTCTCAAAGCCAGGCTTCAGTAATACGTTAATTGTGAACTTCCAGATGTTCAAGCTGGTTTTAAAAAAGGCAGAGGAATTAGAGATCAAATTACCAACATCTGCTGGATAATGGAAAAAGCAAGAGAGTTTCAGAAAAATATCTATTTCTGATTTATTGACTAGGCCAAAGCCTTTGACTGTGTGGATCACAATAAGCTGTGGAAAATTCAAGAGATTGGAATACCAGACCACCTAACCCGCCTCTTGAGAAACCTGTATGCAGATCAGGAAGCAACAGTTAGAACTAGACATGGAACAACAGACTGGTTCCAAATAGGAAAAGGAGTACGTCAAAGGCTGTATATTGTCATCCTGCTTATTTAACTTATATGCAGAGTACACCATGAGAAACACTGGGCTGGAAGAAGCACAGGCTGGAATCAAGATTGCCAGGAGAAAGATCAATAACCTCAGATATGCAGATGAAACAAGCCTTATGGCAGAAAGTAAAGAAGAACTAAAGAGCCTCTTGATGAAAGTGAAAGAGGAGAGTAAAAATGTTGGCTTAAAGCTCAACATTCAGAAAAGTAAATCATAGCATCTAGTCCCATCACTTCGTGGCAAATAGGAGAAACAGTGGAAACAGTGGCTGACTTTATTTTGGGGGTCTCCAAAATTACTGCAGATGGTGATTGCAGTCATGAAATTAAAAAACATTTACTCCTTGGAAGGAAAGTTATGACCAACCTAGATAGCATCTTAAAAAGCAGAGACATTACTTTGTCAACGAAGGGCCTTCTTGGCAATCTATGGTTTTTCCAGTAATCATATATGGATGTGAAAGTTGGACTATAAAGAAAGCTGAGAGCTGAAGAATTGATGCCCTTGAACTGCGGTGTTGGAGAAGACTCTTGAGAGTCCCTTGGACTGCAAGGAGATCCAACTAGTCCATCCTAAAGGAGATCAGTCCTGGGTGTTCATTGGAAGGACTGATACTGAAGCTGAAACTCCAATATTTTGGCCACTTGATGCAAAGGGCTGACTCATTTGAAAAGACCCTGATGCTGGGAAAGAATGAGGGCAGGAGAAGGGGACGACAGGAGATGAGATGGTTGGATGGCATCACCGACTCAATGGACATGAGTACCGGTATGCTCTGGGAGTTGGTGATGGACAGGGAGGCCTGATGTGCTGCGGTTCGTGAGGTCTCAGAGTCAGACACGACTGAATACTGAACTGAACTGAACTGAATGACATTTGAAACAAGATTCTGGGAGTGCCAAATTCATCTGTCTCCAAATGTTTGTGATGGCAAAGATGGCTGGTGTATATCCAAAATGCAATTTGCTCACTAGGCTCATCTATGATCTTTTAAGGAAAATAACAAATATTTGTTGACTTCATTTTTTGTTCACTGCTTCTGTTCTATCTCTTCGCAGGTACTGTTGAATCCAGATTTTCATTACAAGGCTACTTTTCCCATACTAGTTGTTGGAAGTCTTGGAATGACTCATGTTTGCATCCAATAACCAAATTGTCCTTAATGGGCAGTGCTTGGGAGGCTATGATCCTCCTCTCTCCTTCTCTCTCTCTTTTCATTCTTAGACAACTTCTGATCAATGACTGAACTTAATCCCCTTGCCTGTGAGTGGGACTTTTGCTCAAGAGCTACTCATGGGATCAGAGAAGTTAGCCTTCACCTAAATCACATGTTAGCTTTGTCTTTACCTCTTCCCTATGTATGTTTCTCTCACTTCTTTATAGTTTTATCCTGAATGACTTTATATAGCTATGTCTCAACCTTTGCCTCTATGGAGCATGATCTTAGAACTACCTACCTGCTCACATGAAAAATATACAAAGAACGAGGGTTGTAAAGTTGATAAGACTAAATCAGGAATGATTATAAGCACAATCATAACCTTACTGGAATTTAAACAATATGAATATTGGTAGTATAAACGTTTTTGATTTTCAGTTGAGGTGGAATTCTACATGAAATAATTTTCTTGAGATTCTTAAAGTGAATTAGCCTTGCTTTTCCTGACAACCCAGGAAAGCAGCAATCACTGGAATTTCATAAGTTGGAGGATAGAGAAGTTATGGCAAAACAATTTATAAAGACACAATGAGAGGGTTGTGTCGTGATGGCTATGCTAAAATCTACTGAATCAACTTATTATACAGGGTTTCTATAAAGGTTACAGTTAAGCAGTCATATTCTGAGAAATTTTCCTGATAGTCAATGCCATTCTGTAGACTCAAGAGCCTAGATAAGCAGTAGGATTTAAGCAATAGCTAAGAAATTTGGGGGGGGGGGAAGTGATGTTTCTATCAATTTTGCTTTCATTCTCCCAAAGGATATTATTTGGAGAAAAAAAAATGTAATATTGACTCCTACTTTATTCCTTTCTTTTTTTTAATTTCCCAGTCCTTTCTTGTTATCTCCTAAATAACAGCAGCTACCTTAATTTATAGCTTGCAATTCTGTGCTCAGTTACTCTTTCTCCCATTCTTACGTGATAATTCTTTAGTTCCTATACATTCAGTTCAATTCAGTTCTATTGCTCAGTCATGCCCTGCTCTTTGTGACCCCAGCATGCCAGGCTTCTCCATCCATACCAACTCCTGGAGCTTACTCAAACTCATGTCCATCAAGTTGGTGATGCCATCCATTCATCTCATCCTCTGTTGTTCCCTTCTCCTTGTGCCTTCGATCTTTCTCAGCATCAGGGTCTTTTCCAAGGAGTCAGCTCTTCACATCAGGTGATCAAAGTATTGAAGTTTCAGCTTTAGTATCAGTCCTTCCAATGAATATTCAGAGCTGATTTCCTTTAGGATTGACTGGTTTGATTTCCTTGGAGTCCAAGGGACTCTCAAGAGTCTTCTCCAACACCACAGTTCAAAAGCATCAATTCTTCAGTGCTCAGCTCTATTTATAGTCCAAAGAAAGTCCCTACACATTAACTTAGGCAATATAAACACCCTTCACTAAACACGCAAAAGCCTATTTCTAAAACTAGAAGCAAACTAGTTTCTGAAGACATTAATAACATTCTGAAGGGATCTAACCTGCAAAGATGATATCTATGGATTTGGTAAAATTGATGGTGAGCTTTGTAGCAATGACAAGAGCAAGCAACCTGGGAAGATGATGCAAAGTTAATTTTAAAGTTGTTTTGATATGGCACTACATTTTTTTCTTATTTAATACCTGTTGATATAAAAATTCAAATAATATGTAAAATTTAGCTTGGAATTTTGTGGTGTTAGAGAAAAAAAAATTAACTTTATGTTGAAGCATGAAATGGGGTTAGGTAATTCAGACCAAATTTCCAATCTGCTAAACCTCTGGTCTAATGACTGTCAGGGAAGAATGAAAGAGCCACATTTTTTAATTGGTCTTTTCTAATGGGGTGATACTTTAAGGCTCATAGTTTTTATATGGTACATGCAATTTTAACTGCTGCTGTATTGTTTTATGCATTCTAATTTGACACTTTACATGTTTGACTTGGATCCTTAAACTGATATAACCATGAAGAACACAATATTATAAACTGAAGATTGTCTAAGAGGAATATATAAGATTATTAAGGGATAAGTGGAGAGTGAAAGTATATTCAGTTAACTGAGAACTTTAAGGAAAGTGAAGGGCAAAGCAGTTAGTTTGGCTTTATTCAAAGCATGAAAAAAAATACATTGTTGTGATGTGATTTGTATTTCTAATAGACAGATAAAGAGGATTCCTTGATTAAATTTTGTTCCTATCTTCTCTATCCAAAATCAGTTCAGTTCAGTCACTCAGTTGTGTGCTACTCTTTGTGACCCCACGGACTGCAGCACGCCAGGCCTCCCTGTCCATCACCAACTCCCAGAGCCTACCCAAACCCATGTCCATTGAGTTGGTGATGCCATCCAACTATCTCATCCTGTCATCCCCTTTTTCTCCTGCCCTCAATCTTTCCCAGAATCAGGGTCTTTTCAAATGGGTCAAGTCTTTGCATCAAGTGGCCAAAATACTGGAGTTTCATCTTCAACTTCAGTCCTTCCAATGAGCACTCAGGACTGATCTCCTTTAGGATGGACTGGTTGGATCTCTTTGCAGTCCAAGGGACAATCAAGAATCTTCTCCAACAACGCACTTCAAAAGCATCAATTCTTTGGCACTCAGCTTTCTTTATAGTCCAAGTCTCACATCCATACATGATTACTAGAAAAACTGTAACTTTGATGAGATGGACCTTTGTTGGCAATGGAATGTCTCTGTTTTTTAATATGCTTTCTAGGTTGGCTTATTATTAGAGAAATGCAAATCAAAACCACAATGAGATATCACCTTACACTGGTCAGAAAGAGTAAGAAAGAGAAAGATAAATATTGTATTCTAACACATATATACAGAATCTAGAAAAATGGTATTGAAGAATTTGTTTACAGGGCAGCAGTGGAGAAACAGACATACAGAATAGACTTATGGACATGGGCAGAGGGAAGGAGAGGGTGAGATATATGGAAAGAGTAGCATGGAAACCTACATTACCATACTTAAAATAGAAGCCAATGGAAATTTACTGCATGGCTCAGGAAACTCAAACAGGGGCTCTGTAACAACCTACAGGGGTGGGGTGGGGAGGTAGATGGGAGGGAGGCTCAAAAGGGATATATGTTTACCTATGGCTGATTCACGTTGAGGTTTGACAGAAAACAACAAAAGTCTATAAAGCAGTTATCCTTCAATAAAACATAAATTAAAAAGAAAAAAGAATAATCAAAATATATAAACATTCAACCAAAAAAAAAAAAAGGTGCATGACAATGATAGCACAAAGAACAGATCACATTAAATGGAAACATTCTGTGGCAAGATTCTTATGGAGTGTGGTACATTATTAGTTGAAGGTGGACTAAATTTTGATAAGAAAAATACATACTATAAACCCTTAAGCAGGATTTAAAAAATAAGTTCATAAGCATAAAAAAGCAATTAACATTGGCCTCAAAAATAAAGTCCTTTTCTTATCCAGTTTGAAGTCTCTTTATAATCACCACCTTTCCAACCACTTCCTTTTTTTTTTATTCTTAAGGATTTATTCATTGATTACAAGTTTGATGAAGTTAATTCCCTCGTACAATTTTTTTTTGAACTTTTTTTAAAATTTTTATTATTATTGTTATTTCCCTACATTACAATACTGTATTTGTTTTGCCATACATTGACATGCATTGGCCACAGGTGTACCCAATCTTCGAAAACCAAAGCCCCTTCCCACCTCCCACCCCATATCTCCCTGGATCACCCCGTGCACCAGCCCCAAGGATCCTGTATCCTGTATTGAACATAGACTGGCACTTCGTTTCTTACATGATAGT
>SJYF01000097.1:12905945-12924306 GCA_006410515.1 Procapra przewalskii | reverse complement strand
ACACACAATATTGATTTATGTAGCTTTATATTAAGTCTTGAAATAAGATAGTGGCAATGCTTTGACTTTTTTTCCCCCAGAATTGTTTAGGCTATTTTAGTTTGCTTTTCTTATTAATTTTCAAATTCATATTGTAGCTTTCTAAAATATATTTTCCTGGGATTTCAATCTGTTTGTGCTTATTCTATAGACAGATTGAGGAAAACTGAAATCTTTACCATGGTGAGTTTTCAACTTCACAAACTAGATGCTGAAAATACAAACTAGATGTCTTCCTTAATTTCCTCCTCCAGTTCTCTCTCTCTCTCTTTGTTTTTTTCTTTTCTATCCTGGTTGGTAATCCAGTACACTGACCTCTATGGACTATATTAAGACCTTCTTTTTGCAGTTGACTTGGGCCAAAAATACCAACCATGGGAAAATCAAACAAAGAAAATGTGGAATGGTGAGTTTCTTTAGCAAAGGCATAGCCCCTGTTGGACAGCCTTGTTCCTACTACAACTGCTGAATATTTTTTCCTTCAGGCTTAAAACTGACAACACTGTCCACTACTCTTCATTTCTCCCTCTGAAGCCAGCACAGCCTTTGAAATTGGCCCTCAATTAAGCTTTCTTAAATTGTGCCTGTGGAATGTGCAGTCTCTTCAATGTCATGACCATATCATTGTGTAAATGTTTAAGATATACTGATATTTTAAAGCTATGTGGATTTGATTACACACACACACACACACACACACATGCACTTTACTATTGGTAATTACACTTACATGTGTGTGACTTAAATCAAATGACATATACCATTTTATATATACTTTCATTTTATAGGGCACAGCTATGTTTGTACTGAGAAATGGATTATTTCCTGTCCTATCCGTAAATAAGGATGTCACAGTCATCAGCAACTGTAGCCCTCCAATGTGAGTAGTGAGCCCTAAGGGAACTCAGGATGAAGGAGAATAGGTGTGCACTGAAGAAAGGAAGCTTGGGATGTGAAAGCACAGGATACTGGTCCCCAGATAGCTGAAGTGCATATGAAAGGAATGCATCCAGTGAGCCCAGACTCTTGCATCTTCCCATGCATAGAAAAGTGCTAAATTATTTAACTTGCAATATCTGATTTCCTTTAATTAACAATAACATTTGATGTTCAGTCTCCCTGAGCTTTGTTGCAAAACTTCTATATAACCTGGCTCCTCCCTTGCCTCCTTGGAGCAGTTCTCTCAGGGTTACTTGAGATGCTGCCTCCTGGGCTTAAGTCCTAAAACTTAATGAATAAAACATAACTCTCAACTTTTAAGTTGTGAATCTTTTACAGTCAACATTATACAGATATGTTCATTTGAATTAATAGATTTCCATGTTCCACAAGCTTTCTCACAAACAAAATATTATGGTATATGCTATGGATTCTTAAATCATATAGCACATATAATAGACTATGTTACTAAATTCAGGACCAGCTGCTCACCACTAAAATAGTGGTGAGAGAGACAGGTGCTGGTAGGAATGGAAGGTTGCTGTGTTCGGGAGGCCTGGCAACCAAGGTAAAAGAGGTCCTCATGTCTTAGAACTAACTCTGAAGATTCTGCTCAGCTGTGCCAGTTTTAAAAGAGTAAAAGGGAATCTCAGGGAAACAATGATGGACGAGGTTAGGTTCTGCATCATTTTCCCCTTCTAAAAAACTGGTTGATTTCTTATGATTTTCTTTAGATGCTACCTTTCCTGAGTGGCCTGCCTGAAGGACCTGTTGGGAGTAGAGAGTTTGTGATTTTTAATTACTTATTTCTCCAGTCTTATTTCTTTTAACCTAGGAAAAGAACCAACAGGTTTTGCAAGGCCTTGTCTGCATTCAGTACAGCAAAAGTCAGGAGTTAGGTTAAACGCTGCCTAGCGATCTCATTCAGAGAAGGCAATGGCAACCCACTCCAGTATTCTTGCCTGGAAAATCCCATGGACAGAGGAGCCTGGAAGGCTGTAGTCCATGGGGTCTCTGAGGGTCTGACACGACTGAGTGACTTCACTTTCACTTTTCACTTTCCTGCATTGGAGAAGGAAATGGCAACCCACTCCAGTGTTCTTGCCTGGAGAATCCCAGGGATGTGGAAGCTTGGTGGGCTGCCATCTGTGGGGCCGCACAAAGTCGGACACAACTGAAGTGACTTAGCAGCAGCAGCAGTGATCGCATTGTCATAATTAAGGTTTCAGGAGGACAGAAATAGACAAACGAGAAGGGGGAAAAAGAGCTACTTGCAAATGGATAAGGTGAAATTATTAATGCTCCTTGATTGAGAGATTCTAAATTGTAATCTGAAAAATGTTAAATGTAACTCTCATTCTAAAAATAAAAATGTTTTAGATGTCAGAAAACCTTTTGTTGATGTAAAGTGTTATATTCTAGTTGTACTTTCAAATGTGATCAGTAAAATTAAGCTTATTTAAGCCTATTTTTTACTTACTGAAGAATTTATTTACAGGGCAGCAATGGAGAAACAGACATAGAGAATAGACTTATGGACATAGGGAGAGGAGAGGAGAGGGTGAGATATATGGAAAGAGTAACATGGAAACTTACATTACCATATGTAAAACAGATAGCCAAAGATAACTTGCTGTATGGCTTGGTAAACTCAAACAGGGGCTCTGTATCAACCTAGAGGGGTGGGGTGGGGAGGGAGATGGGAGAGAGGTTCAAGAGGGAGGGAATATATGTATGCCTATGGCTGATTCATGTTGAGGTTTGACAGAAAACAACAAAATTCTGTTAAGCAATTATCCTTCAATTAAAAAATAAATTTAAAAAGTAAAAATAAGCTTATTAAAGTTTTATGCTATGGAATAACTTTTGGAAAAGAGAAAATTGTGATGAAATTCATATAATTTGTTCCGTTAGCAAGAATGGATTTGTTGCATTGAAATGGATAGTATTAATGTCATAAATTGGCTTCATTGTGATCAGAATTTTGAAAAGACAATGGAGTACAAAACAAGTTAACTCAAGAAGATAAAACGCTAATGTCATCATTTTCTCACATATTTGAATTATCACTGATGAGAAAATCCTAATTAGCATTTTGACCTTTAAGCAGATAATTCAGCAAAACTTTCATTAGTAGATAAAAAAGAAATTGCAAATTAAAATGCAATTTTCTAACTTACTACAAACTGCTTACTGAATTTAAGGCTATCTATATATAATTACATAATATTCTATTCAATGAAACATGCTTATAGTAGACTTATTCAAAAGTATGTTAGAGTATATACAGTTTTAAAGGTTTAAGAAGTTAGGTTTTTAACTTTTAACATTACTGACAATTAATGTAGAGTTGTTTGAAATGAGCTAAAGAAAGAAACTACTATCTGTCCCCACTTCATTAAATTTTAAGTACTGTTTTCCTTTTTATATTAGTTATTATTATCAANCAAGGTTTGGCAAAAATATATATTTTTAACAATAAAATGAACAAATTTGCCCTTCTTACAAATTTCTCCACTAGTTTCTGCAGGATGGATAGTAAGGAAAGTCTATTACTTTCACTCAATTTTTGTGAGTGGGCATGGAAAAACAAATTACATATCAGACCCATTCTTCTATCTTAGTTGTTTTGTAGAATAATAAAAACAAATCTTTGCAATGTCAACCTTGTGATACCATTATGCTTATCACTAGCAGCCTTCTGGAAAACAGCAATATATATATATATCCTCCCTTACAGATTTATTTCTCATTGCTGAGCAAATTAGAGTGTTACTAATGATAGCAAAGATTCCAACCTTCAAGATAGTTTCAATGACTACGTGCATTTACGAGGACTACTGTTTGCTAATCCTGTCCATTTAAAAGCCCAAGCCTTGTTCCTGGGGTAGTAAAGATCATTAAATGCATCTCAAGATTATAGTCCATCAGTAATTGTGTTGCAGAATACAGCAACATAGTGAGAAGATTAAAAGTATGTCTGTTATTTATCTCAAGACTTATTTATGAAAATTTACTACAAGAAAATTAAAAAGTAAAATTTATTTCAGAGCACAAGACTAATGGTTTAATACTGGATAAAAGTAAAAGGTGTTATTTTAAAATCTGATGCCAGTATATCATTGAGGTAGATTACCTATATGAGGTTTAAGGGTACTAAAATTCTCAAGACAGTCATCCCCTGGTAGCTCAGATGGTTAAGAATCTGCCTGCAATGCGGGAGACCCAGGTTCAATCCCTGGGTCAGCAAGATTACCTAGAGAGAAAATGGCATCCCGCTTCATTTCCATGGACAGAGGAGCCTAGTGGCTACAGTGCATTGGGTTGCAAAGAGGTGGACACAACTGAGCGACTGACTGACTGATTTTAAATTGCATATTGTCAGAACTTGAATTTCACGTATTTTGAGTTGAAATAAATAAATCTTATGTAGTATCTATAACTAATAGTAAAATTTTAAGAATGACTTTCCTTGTCTTACATGGAAAACTTTTAGTAAATGCATACCACATCCCTAAGATTGAATAGTGACTTTTTTTCTAGCATTCAATACTTTGTATGAAATGGGTCACAGATATGCCATACAATTTGAGACATTATTGATATGACAATGGGCTCTAGAAAATTTTACACTGTACCTTCTTTAAAAAAACAATTTATATCTCTCAAACTTAAGTATCTCTTTCTTCTGCTTTTTTGCTTTAGCACCAATGTAATCAATATGTGAATTTTAACTATGTCAGAACAACTTATGACAATGAAATATAATGTAGCATAAGATTTTAATGATTAAATGTATTTATCAGAAATAGCCAAATATCCTTAAGAAGAAATGCTAAGTTCTAAATCTGATTTCAGTGAAACCAATGATGACACATAAAACTTGTGTTTGCTTTAGAATATTTTCACCCAGCTGTGGGCCAAGCCTATCAGAAGAGATTGCAAAATAAGAAAGAATGTCACTGAAGACTGAAAATCTTTCAGAAAGTGATATTTAAAATATAAGACAAAGTCATAACTGAAGAACTGAGATATAGGTAACAGGAAGAGAAGGATGAAACAATAAAATTGTAAAGAAAGATGGAAAAGAATTTAATCTTTTTAAAAGGGCCATTCTGTTAAGCAGTCAGGTTTGCAACTCTGTCAGATATTCCTTTTTATGATTTCCATGAATTGGGACCCACTCTGGTTACTTTCATTAGTGGAGATTCATCACATGTATGTAACAAAGTAAGAAGAATATAAAATATTATCAGTTGCTGCAAATCTAACTAAAGCTTACAGAAAATTTCAACAGAATAATCACCAGCAGGATGCAATGCAGCTCTAGCATACTGCAGCACTAATGGCTCTAAACAATTATTCCACTGTTCCTATTTGTGACCATACTGTGCATTTATCCTGTTCTTTATTCCTCTTTACATCGTACTGTGACACCAAGCATCTTGTCTCTCCTCTCTACATCCTCACGTCCCTTCACTCTCGACCAATAACACTTCACTTCTGCTTACTCACTCAGTTTTCTATATCTCTCCAAGGTTAACCATTCTACCCTCTGCTGCTGCTAAGTCACTTCAGTCATATCTGACTCTGTGAGACCCCATAGATGGCAGACCACCAGGCTCCCTTGTCCCTGGGATTCTCCAGGCAAGAACACTGGAGTGGGTTGCCATTTCCTTCTCCAATGCATGAAAGTCATTCTACCCTCTACTAATTTGCAAATGTGTCATGTCCATACTATCAAAAAGTCTCCTTGAACCAGCCGTTTACCACCCAGCTAAAGCATTTCTGATAGAGCATCTTACTGTCTCATAGACTACTCTTTAAGTATAAGGATTCCTGGGTCAATTATTGTCTGAACATCTAAGTTCATACGGTATAAAGCATAGCTTGATATGAAATTATCTTTGAAAAACTCTAAAATTGTAATGGACACTGAGAAATATATGACCTTTCCTCTGACCATCTTTCAGTACATCTGTCTGTGCATACCCAATGTCTAAAGAGAGTTGGTTAATTGGAGTAATTATACAAAGCCCAGATTCTTTTAAATTCCTGCTGTTTCTTTTCGAAAAGCAATATATATGTTTCATGTGAAAGTAAAAGTCACTCAGTCATGTCCCACTCTTTGTGACCCCCATGGGCTATACAGTCCATGGAATTCTCCAGATGAGAATACTGGAGTGAGTAGCCTTTCCTTCTCCAGGAGATCTTCCCAACCTATGGATTAAACACATGTCTCCCACATTCTCCCACATTGCAGGTGAATTTTTTTTATTGGCTTATTGACCAGAGAAGCCCAAGAATACATGAGTTGGTAGCCTATCCCTTTTCTAGTGGATCTTCCTGGCCCAGGAATTGAACCAGGGTCTCCTGTATTGCAGGCAATATTTTTTTACCAGCTGAACTACCAGGGAAACATATATTTTAATAGATAAATATAGATATGAAGATTGAAAATAAAAAGAGAAAATTCTCTGTAATTCATCCAAAGAAAATTATTCTTAACCATATGTTCTATTTTTCTTTCTTAAATATTAAGCATACTATAAAAGTAATATTTTCTTATATGGTATCATAAAACTATAATTTTATATAACTTGTATATGCATGTTCATTTAGTGGCTACATAATATTTACACAGTGTTATATATTTAATTATTTTACTTATATTTAATTATGTTTGCAAATAATGCTTTTATATATACCTATGTAGTTATGTTTATATATTTGTGTAAGAACTTCTACATTAAAAGTTTTCATATAAAATATTGGATCAAAATATTTTTATGGATAAATTTCTCATTAATTAGGTACTTAAAATGTATCATATTCTGTGTGAAATGATGGCAATACAAATGTAAAGAAAGTATTATATACTTTTTCTTCTCATGTTTCTCTTTCATTATCATCCTCTTGGTTTTTTCAGCTCCAAACTTCAATCCTTTTAGATTGCTCTCCTGCAAAACAACTTCACCCTCACTGTATGTAACAATCGCCATTACTGGGATTTTCTCAAGATTGAAATGTGCCATAGGGGAGAATAGAATGAATACATCAATGAGCTACTGTACTCTCATGCTTAGCAAATTCAATGGTTCCTAAATCCTATTGTCAAAATCCCCCTATTTTTTTCTTGTTGTGCTTTACTTCCTGGCAATTATTACTCATTCTTCATAGAAAGTATTCAAATGAACTCTGTTCTCTATAAATCTTGGAATCCATACCCTATTGTAGCAGATCATCTTGGCTCACCCATCACACAAAAGAAGCCATGTGATCAACTTGTCTTAAAATCCTGGTACTAAATTTCAGTTTGTTTTTTAATTCCTCCTGTAAAAACAAGAGTGTTATCATGTTCTTAATTTAAAGTTTTTTTAAATATCAAAGATCATGGTTTTATGTTTCTTGAAGGAGAAATGTGTTGGCTAGTAAAGGATAAGTGAGAAGAAGAAATCAACAGATTTCCCCTTCTGTAGACTGAGCATCTCAATCTTTCCACAATTCTTTAGATGAGCATTTCTGGAGTGCTGTCTTACACACAATCACACACACAGACACACAAACACACATACGCACACATACCTCAAAATAGAAAAATAAATAAACATAAAATCACAATGCATATTTACTAGTTTAGAAGTGTATATTTCCACAGTGACAACTTCAACAGCTGTGAGGATTAGAGGCTATTTGGGATCACTAATAAATGATTGTTTTCGCTTCCAGTGAAAAACACAGAAATCTGAACTAAAACCACGAGTTCACTTAGCAGAGAAACAGCAAATGAAGTTACCTGCATGCTTAAAATATCTGCTACATCTGTTGTCACAGTAGGAATATATAGAAGAAGGATACCTTTTTCATGCTTGTTCTTATTCTAACTTCTGTTTTTACTCTAATAGTTGAACAATTGTCGATTAAAGCTAATGCCTGTTTCACATATTTTGGGCTTTCCTCATAGCTCAATTGGTAAAGAATCTGCCTGCAATGCAGGAGACCCAGGTTTGATCCCTCAGTCAGGAAGATCCCTTGGAGAAGGAAACGGCAACCCACTCCAGTATTTTTGCCTGGAGAATCCCATGGACAAAGGAGCCTAGCAGGCCACAGTCCATGTGGTCACAGAAGTCAGAGACGACTTAGCGACTAAACAACAGCCTTCACATACTTCGTCTAAAGTACAGTTCAGTTCAGTCACTCAGTCGTGTCCAACTCTTTGTGACCCTATGAATTGCAGCATGCCAGGCCTCCCTATCCACCAACTCCCGGAGTTCACCCAAACTCATGTCCAACTAGTCAGTGATGCTATCAAGCCATCTCACCCCCTGTAGATTTCTTCTCCTCCTGCTCCCAATCCCTCCCAGCATCAGAGTCTTTTCCAATGAGTCACCTCTTCGCATGAGGTGGCCAAAGTACTGGTGTTTCAGCTTTAGCATCAGTCCTTCCAAAGAACACCCAGGAATAATCTTTAGAATGGACTGGTTGGATCTCCTTGCAGCTCAAGGGACTCTCAAGAGTTTTCTCCAACACCACAGTTCAAAAGCATCAATTCTTTGGCTCTCAGCTTTCTTCACAGTCCAACTTTCATATCCATACATGACCACTGGAAAAACCATAGCCTTGACTAGACGGACGTTAGTTGGCAAAGTAATGTCTCTGCTTTTGACTATGGCTATGTAGGTTGGTCATAACTTTCCTTCCAAGGAGTAAGTGTCTTTTAATTTCATGGCTGTAATCACCATCTATAGTGATTTTGGAGCCCAGGAAATAAAGTCTGACACTGTTCCCACTGTTTTCCCTTCTATTTCCCATGAAGTGATGGCACCAGATGCCATGATCTTAGTTTTCTGAATGTTGAGCTTTAAGCCAACAGTTCCACTCTCCTCTTTCACTTTCATCAAGAGGCTTTTTAGTTCCTCTTCAATTTCTGCCATAAGGGTGGTGTCATCTGCATATCTGAGGTTATTGATATTTCCTCTGGCAATCTTGATTCCAGCTTGTGCTTCTTCCAGCCCAGCATTTCTTATGATGTAATCTGCATATAAGTTAAATAAGCAGGGTGAGAATATACAGCCTTGACGTACTCCTTTTCCTATTTGGAACCAGTCTGTTGTTCCATGTCCAGTTCTAACTGTTGCTTCCTGACCTACATATAGGTTTCTCAAGAGGCAGGTCAGGTGGTCTGGTATTCCCATCTCTTTCAGAATGTTCCATAGTTTATTGTGATTGACACAATCGAAGGCTTTGACATAGTTAATAAAGAAGAAATAGATGTTTTATTGGAACTCTCTTGCTTTTTTCCATGATCCAGTAGATGTTGGCAATTTGATCTCTGGTTCCTCTGCCTTTTCTAAAATCAGCTTGAACATCTGGAATTTCACTGTTCATGTATTGCTGAAGCTTGGCTTGGAAAATTTTGAGCATTACTTTACTAGCATGTGAGATGAGTGTAATTGTGCGGTAGTTTGAGCATTCTTTGGCATTGCCTTTCTTTGGGATTGAAATGAAAACTGACCTTTTCCAGTCCTGTGGCCACTGCTGAGTTTTCCAAATTTGCTGGCATATTAAGTGCAGCCCTTTCACAGCATCATCTTTCAGGATTTGAAATAGCTCAAGTGGAATGCCATCACTTCCACTAGATTTGTGTGTAGTGATGCTTTCTAAGGCCACTTGACTTCACATTCCAGGGTGTCTGGCTTTAGATGAGTGATCACACCGTCATGATTATCTTGGTTCTAAAGATCTTTTTTGTATAGTTCTTCTGTGTATTCTTGCCACTTCTTCTTAATATCTTCTGCTTCTCTTAGGTCCATATCATTTCTGTCCTTTATCAAGTCCATCTTTGCATGAAATGTTCCCTTGGTATCTCTGATTTTTTTGAAGAGCTCTCTAGTCTTTCCCATTCTGTTGTTTCTCTCTATTTCTTTGAATTGACCGCTAAGGAAGGCTTTCTCATCTCTCCTTAAAGTAAAGTTAGGAGTGGCTATTCAGGCTCTTTGCATAAGACCTTAAAAAGATTAGACATCTACTGTTAAACAATCAGCCTGCCAAAAGAGGGGAAATAGGAGACATGGTTCAGTCCCTGGGTTGGGAATATCCTTTGGAGAAGGAAATAGAATCCACTGCTATATTCTATCCTGGAAAATTCCCATGGACAGAGGAATCTGGTGAGCTGTAGTCCCTGGGGTGACAAAACCATATGCAACTTAGTGACTAAACAACAATAACAATGTAGCAGATACTCTTTTAGTCATTAGAACAGTCTTTAGTATTATATCTGTATTTGACACATATATACTGCAACTATAAAGGAACTCTGTATCACAGATTCTGAAAAAAAATTGAAATATGTTTGCCTTTGTGTTTTAAAAAATCGTATTGTTTTCTTCTGATTATTGACCTATGTTGGTTCGGGAAAATAATGAATCTCTAAAATAGGGTTTTGTTGGTTGGATGAAAGCACCGAAGAAGAGACAGAACACACAGCAACATATTACAGTGAATTAAACTTCCTTTAAACTCTATGAGATCATAGGAACATTAAATCTTATCCTGCTATTACAGGAAGATCCGAGAGGCAAAAGCTGAAGTGTCTTGTTAGACAAAGATTTGTAAAACATTCAGTTCAGTTCAGTCCCTCAGTCATGTCTGACTCTTTGCATCCCCATGGACTGCAGCAAGCCAGGCCTCCCTGTCCATCACCAACTCCCAGAGCTTGCTCAGACTCATGTCCACTGAGTTGTTGATGCCATCCAACCACCTCATCCTCTGTCCTCCTCTTCTCCTCCTGTCTTCAATCTTTCTCAGCATCAGGGTCTTTTCCAATGAGTCATCTCTTCATATCAGGTGGCAAAGTATTGGAGTTTCAGCTTCAACATCAGTCCTTCCACTGAACACTCAGGACCAATCTCCTTTAGGATGGACTGGTTGGATCTCCTTGCAGTCCAAGGGACTCTCAAGAGTCTTCTCTAACACCACAGTTCAAAAGTATAAATTCTTCAGTGCTCAGCTTTCTTTATAGAAACTCTCACATCCATAAATGACTACTGGAAAAACTATAGCCAACTCTCACATCCACACATGGTACTGGAAAAACCATAGCCTTGACTAGCAGACCTTTGTTGACAAAGTAATGTGTCTGCTTTTTAACACTCTGTCTAGATTGGTCATAACTTTCCTTCCAAGGAGTAAGACATTACAGTTTTTAAAATAAAATTATCTTTATGTCCAATGCTAACAGAAAAGCTAAATGAGGTTTAAGAGTTTAGATTTGATAAAATATGTTGTCTACTGAATTCTTGCTTCCATTAGATAGCATAATCACTTAGCATAGCTTAGTGGCTAAACTACAAGATGAAAGAACAACAGGTCCTTTCAATAGAAGAAATGGAAGATGGACAGAAATTCATTTATTGATCCAAGGAATGGGTGTTTAAATGAATGAAAAGAAAAACTTTCTTTCATTATAATGATAAGAACACTTAACTTTGTCAATGTACAGTGCAGAATAGATAAAGAACTTGTGGTCATAAATACACTGAGATATTATTTATGCTTAATAAGAAAGGATTGCTGCCAAATACAGCAACATAGAAGAAACTTTAGAACATGATGCTAAGTGAAATAAGTCACAGGAGAAATGAATTTATTAACCATTGAAATCTGTGGGTTTGTTTCTTATAGCAACTAGTTTTGTCTTTCCTAAAGGTAAGTATGTACATTCATTTAAAATGTACATTGCTTATAAGGAGTCTTCTTGAAATAAAAATGGTAAAAAGAAAATGTAGGACTGGCCATCATGAAGCCTTTACTTTAATAGGAGAAGGGAGGCAAGAATAGCTCAAGCAAATGGAGGCACTTAATTTCTTAGGAATTTAAGCATCAATAACCAAAGTCAACTGAAAGACTAAGGATAACATAGGTGTATATTTTGGAGAGGATGTTGCAGCAACGCATATGTGAAGAGGTGGTGATCAAAGGAGGGCTTCCCTAGTGGCTCAATGGTAAAGAATCCACCTGTAATGCAGTAGTAGATGCAGGTTTGATCCCTGGTTTGGGAAGATCCCCTTGGAGAAGGGAATAGCTCACCACTCCAATACTCTTGCCTGGACAATTCCATGGACAGAGGAGCCTGGCAGGGTATAGTTCAGGGTACGTGTCATGAAGAGTCTGACATGACTGAAGCAACTAATTGCCCATGGTGATCAAAGGTGAATGATGTGGAGAGAACTGCATGCCAAAAAATGAAGGTGAAAAAATGCCTACAGCATGAGCGTTAAATTAATAAAAGTGTAAGGTTTTTTTTTAGATCATAATAAAATAAGAATCAAATAAGAAGATACTACAAACTGAGGTTTGACCTGTACCAAGAGACAACTCAAGCAATACTGTCCAGAAAAGAGATTGGAGTTTTATTTACAGGCAATGAGGAACCATTAGAATGTTAAGAAAGGATACTGTCCACTTTGACTTATGTTGTCTGGATCATTTCTGTCTGTCAACTAGTTGATGGTGAACTACAGTGGAACTTTGCTTAACAAGAGAATTCTGCACTCTTCCAGGCAGATGAAGATGACTACAGTCAGAGTACTCACCAGGAAGGTAAAGAGAAGTTGTTGATCATAAATTATATATGGAAAGTAGGTTCACAGTGGAATTTACAATTTCATTTCCTCAAGTTTTATCCAGACTAAAGGTCTATTATTAAGAAACAGAAGGAAATATTTACCAACTACTGATGATTTTCAGTAATATTTTGGTATAGATAGAAGAGTTAGGTATATTTGCTAAACTTCCTATATTGAAAACTAAATAATAAATTTCATAAGTGAGGATTATTATTGTTGTTCCACTGCTAAGTCATGTCCAACTCTTTGTGACACCACATGTGGATACCATTTTGCATAGGATTGTAAAACTCTCAAATGGGGACTTCACTGGCAGTCTAAAATTTAAGGTTCCATGCTTCCACTTTAGGGGGCACCACCATGATCCATATTGTTCATACTGTTCATGGGGTTTTCAAGGCAAGAACACTAAAGTGGCTTACAATTCCCTTCTCGAGGGGACCACGTTTTATCGGAACTTTTTTACCATGACCAATTCATCTTGGATGGCCCTACATGGCATGGCTCATAGTTTCATTGAGTTAGACACAGCTGTGGTCCATGTGATCAGATTGGATAGTTTTCTGTGATTGTGGTTTTCAGTCTGTCTGCCCTGTGATGGAGAGGGATAAGAGGGTTATGAAGCTTCCTGATGGGAAAGACTGACTGAGGGGGAAATGGGGTCTTGTTCTGACCATGCTGAGTAAATGTTTTCTGATCAGTATGGAAAGGCAAAAAGATAGGACACTGAAAGATGAACTCCCTTGGTCAGTAGGTACCCAATATGCTACTGAAGATCAGTGGAGAAATAACTTCAAAAAGAATGAAGAGAAAGAGCCAATGCAAAAACACCGCCCAGTTGTGGATGTGACTGGTGATGGGAGTAAAGTCCAGTGCTGTAAAGAGCAATATTGACCTAACTGGAATGTTAGGTCAATGAATCAAGGCAAATTGGAAGAGGTCAAACAGGAGAACATTGACAATTCAGGAATCAGTAAACTAAAATGGACTGGAATGCATGAATTTAACTCAGATGAGCATTACATCTAGTACTGTGGGCAAGAATCCCTTAGAAGAAATGGAGTAACCATCATGGTCAACATAAGAGTTCAAAATGCAGTACTTGGATGAAATCTCAAAAAACAACAGAATGATCTCTGTTTGTTTCAAAGGCAAACCACTCAATATCACAGTAATCCAAGTATATGGCTTGACCAGTAATGCTGAAGAAACTGAAGTTGAACGGCTTTATGAAAACCTACAAAATGTTCTAAAGCAAACACCCAAAAAAGATATCCTTTTCATTATAGAGGACTGGAAATCAAAAGGAGGAAGTCAAGAAATACATGGAGTAACAGGGAAATTTGGCCTTGAAGTACAGAATGAATCAGGGCAAAGGCTAAAATAGCTTTGCCAAGAGAATATACTGGTCATAGAAAACATCCTATTCCAACAACATGAAAGAATACTCTACACATGGACATCATCATATGATCAATACCAAAATCAGAATGATAATATTCTTTGCAGAAAAAGATGCAGAAGCTCTATACAGTCAGCAAAAACAAACCAGGAGCTGATTGTGGCTCAGACCATGATCTCCTTATTGCCAAATTCAGACTTAAATTGAAAAAATAGGGAAAACTACTAGACCATTCAGTTCAGATAAGTTCAGTCACTCAGTCATGTCCTACTCTTTGCAGCCCCATGGGCTGCAGCATGTCAGGCCTCCCTGTCCATCACTAACACCCAGAACTTGCCTAAACTCATGTCCATTGACTCAGTAATGCGTTCCAACCATCTCATCCTCTGTCGTTCCCTTCTCCTCCTACCTTCAATCTTTCCCAGCATCAAGGTCCTTTTAAATGAGTCAGTTCTTCCCATCAGGTGACCAAAGTATTGCAGTTTCAGTTTCAACATCAGTCCTTCCAATGAATATTGAGGACTGATTTCTTTTAGGATTGAGTGGCAGAATCTCTTGCAGTCCAAGGGACTCTCAAGAGTCATCTCCAACACCACAGTTCAAAAGCATCAATTCTTTGACAGTCAGCTTTCTTTATAGTCCAACTGTCACATCCATACAAGACTAGTGGAAAAATCGTAGCCTTGACTAAATGGACCTTTATTGGCAAAGTAATGTCTCTGCAGAAAAAGACAAACAAACACAATAAAAAAAAGTAAAACTCTCAAAGAAACAGCAAGTATAAATAGTAAATGGTTTATCAAATTTTGTACACCTTTATTGGCTATATTTAATTGACTTTGATGTTCACTTAGCTTTGATAGCATTTATGTCTGCCTTTTCTGGATTTTATTTAGTATGAAGTGCTTTTAGAAAATGATGGATTGGCAGACCTTGGAACCTGACACAGGAAGTTTCAAGTTACACATATTTTCCCCAACTAGGATACTATCTGTACTTTTATCTCTATGTGAAGTAAGCACTAATATTTTGATACTCTATTAAAATGGAGTGTCACTTTAATGAACTAGCTAATAGGCTGACATCAATACATCAAAACAATGAATTTCAGGACATATTCAAAAGGATGCATGAGCTTAAATCCAAGCTTCCTGAACACTGAATGCTAAGTAGTGATTATGAACAGAACATGGAATTTGAAAATGTTAATGTGTGCATATGAATTAAATCTAAGCTGACTTTAGAACTATTCCAAAGGGTGTGTTTAGAGGATACTATTTTACATATAATTTATGTAAAGTAAAAAAAGTTTCAAAATAATTATATACATATATGTCATGGAATTTATATCAAAGGTCTGCATTACTAAATTAGCTGTTTGCATCAGTTTGTTTTACAGGACACATTTGTGCAAATAGGAAATCAGACATTTTACTAAGTGAAAAACAGAATGAGGTAGACCTATAAAACAGTTCATTTGGATAAACAGATCCTGAATTTGGGGAATTATTATGCTTGTTGAACTACAGTGATCAAAAGAAGTCCTGATTCACAATTATTTTCATGATTGGGATTTCCTCTTTTCACTCCTCTTTTTGTTAGGCTTGTTTTAAGTTCTTCTGTATCTTAGTTTACTGGATATCTCAGCAGTTCTCTCCACTACACTGTTGTTGTTCAGTAGCTAAGTCCTATCTGACTCTAGGACCCCATGGACTGTAACACCCCAGGCTCCTCTGTCGTTCACTATCTCCCAGAGTTTGCTCAAATTCACATCCATTGAGTTAGTGATGCTATCCAACCATCTCACCCTCTGGCATCCCCTTCTTTTGTCTTCAATCTCTCTCAGCATTGGGATCTTTTCCAAGGAGTTGGCTCTTGGCAGCAGGTGGCCAAAGTATTGGAGCTTCAACATCAGTATTTCCAATGAATATTCAGGGTTGATTTCCTTTAGGATTGACTGGTTTGATCTCTGTGCAACCCAAGGGACTCTCAAGAGTCTTCTCCAACACCACAGTTCAAAAGCATCAACTCTTCGGCACTCAACCTTCTTTATGGTCCAGCTCTCACATCTGTACATAACTACTGGAAAAACCATAGCTTTCACACATAAGAATGCAAGAATTCACTCATAACTTTAGTCATTTGCAATTAACTAGATATGGTCCATAAAATTCTGAAGTGTAACTATGACATAGGTAACAACATTAGCAGAGGCAATGAGCTGTGATTATCCAGATGTAACTATTAATTTTCATATAACTGTGGTAAAATATAGACTATTTATATTTTTGCATGAGTATGTAGTAGTCAAGAACTCAAAGATATTTGTCACAAAATTAAAAAAAGAGATACCCAACTAATTCTCATTATCTAGAGTAGTTATGTCCTATAAAATCACTGTGAAGGCTGAATTGGTGGTTACTGAATCATAATTCTTAGGGGAAATACAGGGTTATGTTCTGGAAACTTTTAGTCAAAATACTTCAGCAACACCTTAATACAAACCTTGTTTGCATTTTGTGCGTGTGCTCAGTCATGTCTGACTCTGAGACCCCATGGATACATATTTCTTTTCAAAAACACCTTTTGTTTATGTGTTTATTCCCTCAGTCAAGTCCAGCTCTTTGCAAATCCATGGACTGTGACCCACCAGTCTCCTCTGTCCATGGAATTTTCCAGACAAGAATACCACCATTTCCTTCATCAGGGGGTCTTCCTGATCCAGAGATCAAACCTGTGTCTCCTGCATTGGCCAGAGGGTTCTTTAATATGGAACCCCCTGGGAAGATCTCAAGGACACGTTATTTAGTTTGTATTGTTGATTCATTAGCACTGAGCTCACAGCGAACATAAGCCTGACCTAAACTGACTTAACACACTTATTTTCTCTGTAAGGTACATTGTAGCCTTCCTCACTTACGAAAACTACGCAGCACTTCAGCACTACACTTGAGTCATTTAAATAGCTAGAATCACCATTGTCACCATCAACAAAAGACAGAAAAATATTGCATTAATAATAATACAAACAAGACAGAGTTACAGTGTGAAAGCTGAAACCAGAAGGCAGAGAATCACCTTGTTTGACCTCAGCTGAGAATGTGAGCATCAGGCTACCCACATTTTTCATTGTTTTGTGCATGTGCAAATGGAGTTGAGTATGGTTCCATGGTTCTTCCTATGTTGACTTATCAATTATAAGTTTCAGTATGGGGCAAAAATTGGAGGATGTGTGCTACACATCACTTCAAGAAACAGTGATAAAGCATCTATGTTATATCAGGCAATTATATATTAACTGCAAGTATGTAGCAGTGAACAAAATAACCTGTGGTCTGCTGTCTTTGGGGAGTAACAACTTACAGTGCCTCATCAATTACAGTGTTCAAACAGCTGCTGGGTTTTGTACATATACCTGCATGGATCTGCTACGATTTCTCTAGTGACTATTCAAGAAAGTTATTTTATTTTAACAAAAATATCCATTGGCTTTCAATATTTTGTGATGAAAAACATAGCTGTCATTTTTTAAATCATTTGAGCAAAGGAAGGGCAAGGCAACTCTCTTTCATCACTAAAATAGTCTGATAACAACATTGTTAGTCAAATACTAATTATTGAATTAAAATAATTCTTAGTTCTGTAAAGTGTTGTAAATAGGACTGACTGCTATAGATAGCATTAACAGAGTGTAAAATGCTTTTATAATCTGCATGGGAGGTAAAGGACACACTGCCTATATTTCAGATTTAAAATTTAAAGAGAGTAAACTGATCTGGAAACAAAAATTGAATAGCATATAAATCGCACACACGCACACACACACTCCCCCACCATATACATACTAAGTAAACACAGATACAGCTATGTGTGTGTATAGCAGTTTAATATGAGTTTTTATGTTTGTCGAACATATTTTGGCAACCCATAGTATGTATGTCAGTTAAGCTTTTCTCTTTTTATTGATATACAGTGTACCCGAATTAAGGCAGGAGGACACATCTAACTCTATAGTTATACTTTGACCAAAACGTTACCTCTTTCTCCATTTATATATTTTGCTAAGTCATGAAACAGAATATAATTATTATATGTGAAAAATCACCATTATTTCATTATTAATATTGAAAAACTAAAATTAAAAATGATAATATTCTGAGGGTCAGTCAATGCTATCACCATCTTAATTAAATGACAGAGGCCAAATGAGAAGTCACATGCTTGAGGCATTTTTCAATCAAGCAACACAGTCATTTTTGGAGTGTATAAAGGAAATGTTTGGAAATATTTGGAACATTTAAATATTTTTTCAAAGTCTATCTTGAAACTTAATTGACAGACCCAGAAAGCTAAA
>SJYF01000097.1:12882441-12899037 GCA_006410515.1 Procapra przewalskii | reverse complement strand
CTCCTAGGTTCAATGTTTTTTTAATATTCTTAGCTTACACTGAAATACAGAAGAAAAACAAAATATTTTTGTCACTCATTTGTATTTTGTCAAACTTTATCTTTGAAAATATATTTATCTAATAAAATATTGTTTGTAATTTCACATAGTTGGTGAATTTCATTTTTGTCGTTTGCAAACCTGTAAGCAATCACAGTATCTGCAGGGATCAAGGAAAAGTTATCATGGGCTGTGAACTTTACTAGTTACATTCATCATTTTTCTACTCACATCCATTTCCTTTTTGTGTAGAAACTGAATTAGAACACCCTATGTAGTATGAGTTCAGTTGTCTGGCAATACATGACTGATTCATGGATAAACTCTTGTTTCAAATTGAGAGGAATTAATACCTTAGAAATGTCTATAGCTGCTCTCCCTCTAGCATTATGTTTGCATTTCAGTTACAAAGAGGAAAAAATGACATTTTCCCAAGCTTTTTCCCCCCCCCCCCAAAAAAAAAAGAATTCCCATCACACTTTGTGTTTCATGGGGCATAAATATTTCACATGACAGTTCTTAAAAGTAAGTGAGAAATGATTTTCTTGACTTTTTGGTCTCCATAGTACAGAAAGAAAATTGAGAAAAGAATCAAGACTTTATTCTGAATGATTCAATTCATAATATCTAACCAAATAGCATGGAGATTTGGAGGTAAGAAACAGAAAGCTACTCAGGAGACATAGGAGATGTGGTTTCAATCCCTGGATGGGGAAGATCTACTGGAGGAGGAAATGACAACCCACTCCAGTATTTTTGTCTGGAGAATCCTATGAACAGAGGAACCTGGTGGTTTACAGTCCATGGGTTGCAAAGAGTCTGATCTGACTGAGGCAACTGAGCACAGAGGATTTTTAAGGCAACTATATTACTTCTTTAAGTCACAGGCCAACTCAGTAACCAGTGCAGAAAGTAAAAATATTGCAGAGGAACGTGGTGTATGGAGATAAGACTGAAAAAAAAAAAAAGAGCAAAAAGAATCCAGGCCATGTGGCCCCAGAGTAAAGACAAAAAGAGAACAGCTGTCTCATGTTCCATTTGCTGAGTAGCCAATGATTAGCTCAATTCAGTTCAGTCACTCAGTTGTGTCTCACTCTTTGAGACCCCACAGACTGCAGCATGCCAGGCTTCCCGGTCCATCACAAAGTCTGAGAGCTTGCTCAAATTCACGTCCATCGAGTCGGTGATGCCACCCAACTATCTCATCTTCTGTTGTCCCCTGCTTCTGCCTTCAATCTTTCCCAGCATCAGAGTCTTTTCCAATGAGTCTTATCTTCGCATCAGGTGATCAAAGTATTGGAGATTCATCTACAGCATCAGAACTTCCAATGAGATTTCAGGACTTATTTCCTTTAGGATTGACTGGTTTGATCTTGCTGTCCAAAGAACTCTCAAGAGTCTTCTCCAGCACCACAGTTCAAAAGCATCAGCTCTTCATGCTCACTTTCTTTATGGTCCAACACTCACATCCATACATGACAACAGGAAAAACCATAGCTTTGACTAGATGGACCTTTGTCAGCAAAGTTATGTCTCTGCTTTTTAATATGATGTCTATATGCCAGCAAATCTGGAAAACTCACCGGTGGCCACAGGACTGGGAAAAGTCAGTTTACTTTCAAATCCCAAAGAAAGGCAATGTCAAAAAATGTTCAAACTACCACACAATTGCACTAATCTCACACACTAGCAAAGTAATGCTCAAAATTCTCCAAGCCAGTATTCAACAGCATGCGGACCATGAACTTCCAGAAGTTAAAGCTGGATTTTGAAAAGGCAGAGGAACCAGGGATGAAATTTTAAACATTTACTGAATCATAGAAAAAGCAAGAGAAAACCAGAAAAACATCTACTTCTGCTTTATTGATTATGCCAAAGCATTGACTGTGTAGATCACAATAAACTGTGAAAAACTCTTCAAGAGTTGGGAATACCAAACCACCTTCCCTGTCTCCTGAGAAATCTGTATGCAGGTCAAGAATAAATAGTTAGAAACAGACATGGAACAATGGACTCGTTCCAAACTGGAAAACGAATATGTAAGGGCTGTATATTGTCACCCTGCTTATTTAAATTATATGCAGAATAGATCAAGCAAAGTGCCATGCTGGATGAAGCACAAGCTGAAATCAAGATTGCCTGGAGAAATATCAATAACCTCAGATATACAGATTACACCACACTTATGGCAGAAAGTGAAGAGGAACTAAAGAGCTTCTTGATGAAAGTGAAAGAGGAGTGAAAAAATTGGCTTTAAACTCAGCATTCAGAAAACTAAGATCATGGCATCTGGTCCCATCACTCCATGGCAAATAGATGGAAAAGCAATGGAAACAGGGACAGACTTTATTTTCTTAGGGCTCCAAAATCACGGTAAATGGTGAGTGCAGTCATGAAATTAAGACAATTGCTCCTTGGAAGAAAAGCTATGACCAACCTAGACAGCATATTAAAAAGCAGAGTCATTACTTTGCCAACAAAGGTTGGTCTAGTCAAAGCTATGGTTTTTCCAGTAGTCATGTATGGATGTGAGACTTGGACTATAAAGAAAGTGGAATGCTGTAGAATTGCTTCTTTTGGACTCTGCTAATTAAAACAAAAAGAAAACAGAAAAACAACATAGCTTTGACTAGACAGACCTTTGCTGACAAAGTAATGTCTACTTTTTAATATGCCATCTAGGTTGGTCATAACTTTCCTTCCAAGAAGTAACAGTCTTTTAATTTCATGGCTGAAATCACCATCTGCAGTGATTTTGGAGCCCAGGAAATAAAGTCTGACACTGTTACCACTGTTTTCCCATCTATTTTCCGTGAAGTGATTGGACCAGATGCCATGATCTTACTTTTTTTAAATGTTGAGCGTTAAGCCAACTTTTTCATTCTCCTCTTTCACTTTCATCAAGAAGCTCTTTAGTTCCTCTTCACTTTCTGCCAGAACGGTGGTGTCATCTGCATATCTTAGGTTATTGATATATCTTCTAGCTATCTTGATTTCAGCTTGTGCTTCCTCCAGCCCAGCATTTCTCATGATGTACTCTGCATATAATTTAAATAAGCAGGGTGACAATGTACAGCCTTTATGTACTCCTTTTCCTATTTGGAACCAGTCTGTTGTTCCATGTACATTTCTAACTGTTGCTTCCTGACCTGGATACAAGTTTCTCAAGAGGCAGGTCAGGTGGTCTGGTATTCCCATCTCTTTCAGAATTTTCCACAGTTTATGGTGATCCCCACAGTCAAAGGCTTTGGCATAGTCAATAAAGCAGAAGCAGATGTTTTTCTGGAACTCTCTTGCTTTATCCATGATCCAGTGGATGTTGGAAATTTGATCTCTGGTTCCTCTGCTTTTTCTAAAACCAGATATAACATCTGGAAGTTCAAGGTTCAAGTATTGCTGAAACCTGGCTTTGAGAATGTTGAGGATTACTTTACTAGCATGTGAGATGAGTGAAATTGTGAAGTAGTTTGAGCATTCTTTGACATTGCCTTTCTTTGGGACTGGAATGAAAACTGATCTTTTCCAGTCCTGTGGCCACTGCTGAGTTTTCCAAATTTGCTGGCATATTGAGTGCAGCACTTTCACAGCATCATCTTTCAGGATTTGAAACAGCTCCACTGGAATTCCATCACCTCCACTAGCTTTGTTCATAGTGATACTTCCTAAGTCCCGCTTAACTTCACATTCCAGGATATCTGGCTCTTGGTGAGTGATAACACCATCACTTTACATGATACAATATTTGGTGATACAGAATATCAAGTGTGCAATTCTGTTTTTCCAAAATTTTGCTTATTTTGTATCCTTTTCAGTAATACTAGGTGATATCATGCTGAATTTGTTTAAATTAATCTACTCATTACTCAAGCAATAAATGCATCTTTCATATACATCTGTGTGTATAATACATATCACATGCCATATGTAAATGCATATACATATATATATATATATATTTGATTAAAATATCTTAAATAATGAGAATCTACTGTAAAATTCATCTTTGCTTCAACTTATAAGCATGAAAACAATTTTGGATTTAGAGAAACACATATACACCTTCCATTTTTATTGAGACTAATAAAATTGTCAACACTAACAGTGATACAGTCATAGCAACCCTAGATTTTTAAATTATGTTCATCACCTTAGCTGAGATGGTGAATTATTCTATAACATTTACTTTCTCATTCTTGTATGGCAATAAAATTGTTAGCTGAGGCTGAACACATGAATATACAAGTAAAGATTGTCTTACTAGTAAATCATGTGACTACGATCTGACCATTGGGATGAACTGGAGATGGTTTAGGCAATTATATTGTTCTACCCTTAAAAGGGGCTTCCTAGGTTACCAGGCAGTGATAGTGGTAAAGATTCCTCCTACCAATACAAGATACATTAGAGATGTGGGTCTGATCCCTGGCTCAGGAAGATTACCTAGAGGAGAGTATGGTAACCCACACCAGTATTCCAGAATCGCATGGGCAGAGGAGCCTGGCAGGCTACAGCCCATGGGGTCACAAAGAGTAGGACACAATAGAAGCCACCTAGCATGCACATAATCTTAAAAGAAAAAATGAATCAATGTTTTTCTTCTTATCTCATTCCTGCCAGCAGAAATACACATATGGTAATGTGCCTTTTTGGATGATGGGGAAAAAAGATAAAAATCGATAGATGGATACTAAATATAAGCAAAAAGTAAATGAAAAAACCTTGGATCTTTAATGCCATGCAGGTATTATTCTAGACCTTATTTATTAATGTTTGGAATGCTAATAGAGAAAACAAACCCCACACTATTTAAGACAATTTTTAGTGAGATTGTTTTCAACCAAAATGGTACCCTAAATAATTTACTGTTCTCCTATGTTTATCAGTTACTGTTGATATGCAATTAAATTGAAATGCAATGGTAAAAACAAGAGGTAAAAAAGACTTTTCTATATTTTTAAATTTGAAAATTGCTTTTAATCCTATCTAGTAAGAGTTGCTGATTTCATGGCCAGATTTTAAACGATAATTATTATTATTTTATGCATTTATTTATTTTGGGTCGGGGAGGTAGGAAACTTATACTGTCTTACACTGTCCACAATAATGTTAATATTTACAGAAAATCCATTAGGAGCATTATGTTGTCTGATTTGCACAGTTCATGCCTGTCTCATTTAATCTTTACAGCAATCAGATAAGAATTACAACGTTCTAAAAGTTTTTCTTAAAAATTCTGAAGCAAAGTGAGAGGTAGAATAATAAGTGAGAGGTAGAATTCTCACCCAGGTCTTCATTTTTCTTTTAATTTCTTGATGCTTCTTAAGAAACAGTAAATAATGCTCTGCTAGCCAAAATAAGTTTATTTATTCTGAATTGAATATAATACAAAGATGAATTTTAAAATTTATATTAAAATTTTCAATGAAGATTTTTACATAAAAATGTTATTTCTAGACATTTGGGCAATGATCTAATTGTCCAATGGAACATCACCTGGTCATTAATAGGACCAAAAATACACACTTATTTATTTAAAATGTTGTTTGTGCCATGTTGATAAGTATAAAAAGGGAAAAAAAATAACCTTGAGAATGCATACTGATAAGCTATTCAGTTTTATTTGTTTCTTTTGGTAAAAATAAATTTTTTGTGTTCATGTTTGAGGAAGTATATCAAAGATGTCCTGAAAATTCTAATTCTTAAAAATTAATTGTTAAATATTTGAATAAAATACTTGAATAACAATTATCAAATCTTCTATCCCATCTGATTACTGCAACCATGGGTTTACCCCATTTTTCCTACCCAAATCATTGGGGAGTCTTTAAGGGATACTGAGAAGGCTCACATCGTCATTTCAGCCCCAATTTTAGAAAGTCATTTTGCTTTATTCTGATGCTCCATATTTCTTTGGTCACTATTCTTTACTTTTCCTACATATTTTTCAAATTTGTCTACATAATTTCATCTCTAATGCTATCACCATTCTCTACTTCACTTTCTCCACCCATTTGAGCTATGCTAATAACTTCATAATGACCATCTTGTCTTTAGTACATCATCCTGCAGCTGTAGTGACTTCCATAAATGCAAAGTTCAGCATACCACAATTTCTTATACTCCCCAGAGACTTACTAATACTCTTAAAAGAAGGTTTAATTAAATATTTTAACAGCCGTGTCCATGTCTTCCATAACTTGGTTTTCATTTTTTTCTGTGTTATCTCACGTCCTGTACCTTTTACAACTCAGCCACATTGCACTTGCTTCAACTCTCTCTAGCATTAGAAAAATTGTTAGCTCCTTTCCAGTGCTCATATCATCCCAAATCATAGAAGAATCCCAGGAAGAGGAAATTACATGCACCTTGAATGAACAAGAGGCAAAGTTATCTCAGATTGTCAAGTCTGCCAGAACTGGTAGACATAACAATGACTGTAATAAGAGGTAGTGCTAGGAGTATTTGTAGTTGTTTCATGTGTCTGTGATCAAGTTATGCACATATTTTTAGACATATTTTGTAGAATTCACACTCCATTTACTGTTATACTTTTTGTTATTATTTTTTCTCCCACTGCCATAATATTGGTTCTCCATTTGATGCAAATCTTATTTTTCTTTTTTACATTTTATACACATTTTCTTAACTCTTTTTTTTTTCTCAGCAACTGACCTAAACTTTGCCAGAAGAAAATATTTTATTTTATTAATAAGCTTTTAGATCACACATTTTAATTTCTTACATCTTTCTGAAGTAAATATTGATTAAGAAATCTCAGAATCAAAGTAAATTTAGGAAGACCCAACTTGGCCCTTATTGAAAACTCTTATGAGTGGGTTGCCATTTTCTACTCCAGAGGATATGCCTGACCCTGGGATCAAACCCATCCTATGTCTCTTGCATTTCCTGCGTTTGCAGGTGGATTCTTTACCACAGGAGCCACCTGGACAGCCCTCTACTTAATGTTATAAATAGCAGTTCCTTACTTCTGTCTTTTCATATAATGAAAATGTTATTGTTGAGTCACTTAGTCATTTCCAACTTTTTGTGACCCCATGGACTGCAGTATGACCAGTTTCCCTGTCCTTCATCATCTCCCAGAACTTACTCAAACTCATGTCCATTGAGTAAGTGATGCCATCGAAAAATCTGGTCCTCTGTTGTCCCTTTCTCCTGCTGCCTTCTATCTTTCCAAGCATCAGGATCTTTTCCAGTGAAATGGCTCTTTGCACCAGGTAACCAAAATATTAGAGCCTCACCATCAGTTCTTCCAATGAATATTCAGGGTAGATTTACTTTAGGATTGATTGGTTTGATTTCCTTTCAGTCCAAGGGACTTTCAACAGTCTTCCCCAACACCACAGCTTTAAAGCATCAATTCTTTGGCACTCAGTCTTTTTTACAGTCTATCTCTCACATCCATACATGACTATTGGAAAAACCATAGCTTTGACTGTATGGATCTCTGTTAGCATAGTAAGTCCCTGCTTTTTAATATGCTTTCCAGTTTGGGCATAGCTTTTCTTCCAAGGAGCAAGTGTCTTTTAATTTCATGGCTGCAGTCACCATCTGCAGTGATTTTGGAGCCTCCCAAAAATAAAGTCTGTCACTGTTTCCATTGTTTCCCCACCTATTTGCCATGAAGTGATGAAAGCTTTACCTTTAAGCAATAAAATAAACTTGTTCAGCTATTTTAAATATCTCATCAGGAGAGAGCAATAGATTTAGACCAAATAATCTGCAGAGGATACCAGGCCACATTAGACAGATGTATTTTCAATCATCATCAGAATACTTGAAACTTTTTGTGGTTAGTTTTTTTTTTTTTACCTAATAGCACTGTATTTTAACTCTCTGGTCCTTGTACATTACTTATCTAACACATAACTTGTATTATTACATTATTACATCATCTCCTATATTTCACCCTATTTCCTGATAGATATTTTGGCTAGCATCTGGTCTATTAAAATTGATATAGTCTCAGTTATTTATGCATTCCACAATTTATCAGCTATATGATATGGACTAGATCATGTTATATACTATTCTGTTTTCATATTAATTAATAATAGTATGAAATTATTATTTATTATAATATATTATAATTATATTATGTCATAATTATTAACATTATAAATTATATAATATGATATATTATTAAATTTATTATAATAAATTTAAATTTATCATTGGTATATGTTGTTATATGTATTATTAATAAACATACATAAAATACAATACTGTGCTGTATAAAAGTTTAGAATAAGACAGGATAGCAAAACAGCATTTTCATTAGATAAGATTTGGGGTTTGATAGAGTTAATTATTGGGAATATAATGGGAAGCCATTGAAATTAGCCTGGGAAAAATGGTATCCTGTTAAAAAGAAATAACACTAAATGGAATTTTCAATGATAATTTGACATTATTGATAAAAATGTAATTTTGTGTTTTATTATCAGAGGTACAAGCAACTTCATTTGATTTGTCATAAAAGTCAGATAAAGTAAAAAATGGAACAAGTGAAGTAAAAAGAAATATAAATATGGTGAATCATTAAAGAATTTTAGATAGATAAAAGACATAATAAAATTTACAATAGGAAGTTTAGCAAAACTATGAATGGTGTATCAGTGGGCTCTGAGTGAGGTAAGTTAGATCAGTTAGGTAACCATTTAAGCAATCCAGAAGACAAGTAATCTAGACCTTACTTTAAGAAGGATTAAAGGACATCCTCATTTGAAGAACATTTATAAAGCAGAATTGAGGTAAAATATTGAGTTCCTCAAAATATTGAACTCTTACCAGGCCTTCCCTGGTGGCTCAGATGGTAAAACATTTGCCTATAATGTGGGAGATCTGTGTTCAATCCCTAGGTCCGGAAGGTCTCCTGGAGAAGGAAATGGCAACTCACTCCACTATTCTTGCCTGGAGAATCCCATCGACAGAGGAGCCTGGCGGGCTACAGTCCATAGGGTCATAAAGCGTTGGACATGACTGTGCAAATTCTCTTTCTTTCTACTGAGTTCCTTATTATACATAAGAATGAAGAGAGAAAGAAGGAGGCGGAGAGACACTTACTCCATGAAGCATGAATCACTCCACAAAGTGTGGTCTCATTCACTGAGCTAATCATGCCATCAGACATCTGCCCCATGGGTGGGAAATGTTCATAGCTATAGGCTTATGTTCTGAGTTTTGTTTTGATGGGTGGGGCCATGATTAGCATAACTTTATTCCAATTTTCTTTTGATGGGTGGAGCTGTCTTCACTGGCTATTATTTCAGTTCAGTCGCTCAGTCGTGTCTGACTCTTTGCGACCCCATGAGGTCAGGCCTCCCTGTCCATCACCAATTCCAGGAGTTCACTCAGACTCATGTCCATAGAGTCCTTGATACCATCCAGCCATATCATCCTCTGTCATCCCCTTCTCCTCCTGCCCCCAACCCCTCCCAGCATCAGAGTCTTTTCCAATGAGTCAGCTCATCGCATGAGGTGGCCAAAGCACTAGAGTTTCAGCTTTAGCATCATTCCTTCCAAAGAACATCCAGGGCTGATCTCCTTCAGAACGGACTAGTTGGGTCTCCTTGCAGTCCAAGGGACTCTCAAGAGTCTTCTCCAACACCACAGTTCAAAAGCATCAATTCTTCAGCACTGAGCTTTCTTCACAGTCCAACTCTCACATCCATACATGACCACTGGAAAAACCATAGCCTTGACTACACGGACCTTAGTCAGCAAAGTAATGTCTCTGCTTTTGAATATGTTATCTAGGTTGGTCACAACTTTTCTCCCAAGGAGTAAGTGTCTTTTAATTTCATGGCTGAAGTCACCATCCACAGTGATTTTGGAGCCCCAAAAAATAAAGTCTGCCACTGTTACCACTGTTTCTCCATCTATTTCCCATGAAGTGATGAGACCGGATGCCATGATCTTTTTCTGAATGTTGAGCTTTAAGCCAACTTTTTCGCTCTCCACTTTCACTTTCATCAAGAGGCTGTTTAGTTCCTCTTCACTTTCTGCCATAAGGGTGGTGTCATCTGCATATCTGAGGTTATTGATATTTCTCCCATCTTGATTCCAGCTTGTGATTCTTCCAGTCCAGCGTTTCTCATGATGTACTCTGCATATAAGTTAAATAAGCAGGATGACAATATACAGCCTTTGACGTACTCCTTTTCCTATTCAGAACCAATCTGTTGTTCCATGTCCAGTTGTAACTGCTGCTTCCTGACCTGCATACAGAGTTCTCAAGAGGCATGTCAGATGGTCTGGCATTCCCATCTCTTGAAGAATTTTCCACAGTTTATTGTGACCTACACAGTCAAAAGCTTTGGCATAGTCAATAAAGCAGAAATAGATGTTTTTCTGGAACTCTTGCTTTTTTGATGATCCAGCGGATGTTGGCAATTTGATCTCTGGTTCCTCTGCTTTTTCTAAAACCACCTTGAACATCTGGAAGTTCACGGTTCATGTATTGCTGAAGCCTGGCTTTGAGAATTTTGACCATTACTTTGCTAGCATGTGAAATGAGTGCAATTGTGTGGTAGTTTGAGCCTTCTTTGGCATTGCCTTTCTTTGGGATTGGAATGAAAACTGACCTTTTCCTGTCCTGTGGCCACTACTGAGTTTTCCAAATTTGCTGTGATATTGAGTGCAACACTTTCACAGCATCATCTTCCAGGATTTGAAACAGCTCAACTGGAATTTCATGACCTCCACTAGTTTTGTTCATAGCAATGTTTTCCAAGGCCCACTTAACTTCACATTCCAGGGTGTCTGGCTCTAGTGAGTGATCACACCATTGTAATTATTTGGGTCATGAAGATCTTTTTTGTACAGTTCTGTGTATTCTTGCCACCTCTTCTTAATATCTTATGCTTCTGTTAGGTCCATACCATTTCTGTCCTTTATTGAGCCTATCTTTGCATGAAATGTTCCCTTGGTATCTCCAGTTTTCTTGAAGAGAACTCTAGTATTTCCTATTCTGTTGTTTTCCTCTATTTCTTTGCATTGATCACTGAGGAAGACTTTCTTTTCTGTCCTTTCTATTCCTTAGAAATCTGAATTCAAATGGATATATCTTTCCTTTCCTCCTTTGTTTTTCACCTCTCGTCTTTTCATAGCTATTTCTAAGGCCTCCTCAGACAGCCATTTGCCTTTTTTGCATTTCTTTTTCTTGAGGATGGTCTTGATTCCTGTCTCCTATACAATGTCAGGAACCTCAGTCCATAGTTCATCAGGCACTTTGTCTATCAGATTTAGTCCCTTAAATCTACTTCCCACTGACACTGCATAATTAAAAGGGATTTGGCTTGGAGTACAGACTGAAGCAGGCCAAAGGCTAATAGAGTTTTGCAAGAGAATGCACTGGTCAGAGCAAACACCTTCTTCCAACAACACAAGAGAAGACTCTACACATGGACATCACCAGATGGTCAACAGCAAAATCAGACTGATTTTATTCTTTTCAGCCAAAGATGGAGAAGCTCTATATCATCAGCAAAAACAAGACCGAGAGCTGATTGTGGCTCAGATGATGAAATCCTTATTGCCAAATTGAGATTTAAATTGAAGAAAGAGGGGAAAACTACTAGACTATTCAGCTATAACCTAAATCACATCCCACTGGTTCATTGAAAAAGCAAGAGAGTCAGAAAAACATCTATATCTTTTTTATTGACTATGCCAAAGCCTTTGTGTGGATCATAGTGAACTGTGGAAAATTCTGAAAGAGATGGAAATAACACACCACCTGACCTGCCTCTTGTGAAACCTGTATGAAGGTCAGGAAGCAACAGTTAGAACTTAACATGGAATAACAGACTGGTTCCAAATAGTAAAAAGAGTATGCCAAAGGCTGTATATTGTCATCCTGCTTATTTAACTTATATGAAGAGTGCATCATGAGAAATGCTGGGCTGGATGAAAAACAAGCTGGAATCAAGATTTCTGGGAGAAATATCAATAACTTCTGATGTGCAGATGGCAGCACCCTTATTGCAGAAAGTGAAGAAGAACTAAAGAGCTTCTTGATGAAAGTGAGTGAGGAGAGTGAAAAAACTGGGTTAAAACTCAACAATCATAAAACTAAGATTGTTGCATCCGGTCCCATCACTTCACGTCAAATAGATGGGGAAACAATGGAAACAGTGAGAGACTTTATTTGGGGGGGCTCCAAAATCATTGCAGATTGTGATTGCCACCATGAAATTAAAAGACACTTACTCCTTGGAAGGAAATTTATGACAAACCTAGGGAGCATAATAAAAAGCAGAGACATTACTTTGTCAACAAAGGTCTATCTAGTCAAGCCTATGGTTTTCCAATAGTCATGTATGGATGTGAGGTTTGGACTATCAAGAAAGCTGAGTACTGAAGATTTGATGCTTTTGAACTGTGGTGTTGAAGAAGACTCTTGTGAGTCCCTTGGATTGCAAGGAGATCCAACCAGTCCATCCTAAAGGAGATCAGTCCCAGGTGTTCATTGGAAAGACTGATGTTGAAGCTGAAATTCCAATATTTTGACCACCTTTTGTAAAGAGCAGACTCATTTGAAAAGACCTAATGTTGGGAAAGAGTGAGGGCAGGAGGGGAAGGGGATGACAGAGGATCTGATGTTTAGATGGAACACCAACTCAATAGACATAAGTTTGGGTAAACTCTGGGAGTTGGTGATGGACTGGAAAGCCTGGCATGCTTCTGTTCATGGCATTGCCAAGAGTTGGACATGATTGGCTGACTGAACTGAACTGAACTGAACTTAATGGTCTAGTATTTTCCCCACTTTTTTCAATTTCAGTTATAACCTATGTCAAACCCTTTATGATTATACAGTGGAAGTGAGAAATAAATTCAAGGGATTTGATCTGACAGACAGAGTGCCTGAAGAACTATGGATGGAGGTTCCTACATTGTACAGGAGGCAAAGATAAGACCATCCCCCCAAAAAAGAATGCAAAAAGGCATTATGTTCATCTGAGGAGGCCTGACAAATACCTGTGAAAAGAAGAGAAGTGACAGGCAAAGGAGAAAAGAATGTAGAGTTCCAAAGTAATAAAAGGGGAGATAAGAAAGCCTTCCTGACTGATCAGTGCAAAGAAATAGAGGAAAACAATAGAATGGAAAAGACTACAGATGTCTTCAAGAAAACTAGAGATACCAAGGGAATATTTCATATGAAGATGGGTACAATAAAGGACAGAAAATGTATGATCCTAAAAGAAGAAGAAGATATTAAAAAGAAATGGCAGGAATACACACAAGAACTATGCAAAAAGATCTTCATGACCCAGATAACTATGACAGTCTGATCACTCACCTAGAACCAGACATCTTGGTATGCAAAGGCAAGTGGGCCTTAGAAAGAATCATCATGAGCAAAGCTATTGGAAATGACGGAATTTCAGTTCAGCTTTTTCAAATCCTAAAAGATGATTCTGTGAAAGTGATGTGCTCAATATTTCAGCAAATTTGGAGAATTCAGCAGTGGCCACAGGACTGCAAAAGTTTAGTTTTCATTGTAATCTAAAGAAAAAGCAATGACAAAGAATGCTTAAACTACTGCACAGTTGCACTTATCTCAAACACTAGTAAAGCAGTACTCAAAACTTTCCAAGCCAGGCTTCAACAACACATGAACCATGAACTTCCAGATGTTCAAGCTGGATTTAGAAAAGGCAGAGGAACCAGAGATCAAATCCATTTATTTGATTTATTGCCAAAATCCGTTGGATTATAGAGAAAGCGAGAGAGTTCCAGAAAAGCATATACTTCTCCTTTATTGCCTATGCCAAAGCCTTTGTCTGTGTATCACAATAAAATTCTTAGAGATATAAATACCAGACAACCTGACTTGCCCCCTGAGACATCTATGTGCAGGTCAGGAAGCAACAGTTAGAACTGAACATGGAATGGCAGAACTGGTTCCTAATCAGGAAAGGAATACATCAAGGCTGTACATTGTCATCCTTTTAATTTAATTTAAATGCAGAGTACATTATGAGTAATGCTGGGCTGGAGGAAGCACAAGTTGGAATCAAGATTGCCTGAAGAAATATCAATAACCTCAGATATGCAGATGATACCACTCTGATGGCAGAAGGCGCAGAAGAACTAAGGAGCCTAACGATGAAAGTGAAAGAGGAGAGTTAAAAAGATAGCTTAAAATTCAACATTCAGAAAACTAAGATCATGGCAACTGGTCCCATCACTTCATGGCAGATAGATGGGGAAACAATGGAAACAGTGATAGACTTTATGTTTTTGGGCTCCAAACTCCCTACAGTTGATGGCTCTTCAGTTCAGTTTAGTCGCTCAGTTGTGTCCAACTCTTCGTGACCCCATGGACTGCAGCAAGGCAGGCTTCTCCGTCCATCACCAACTCCCAGAACTTAATCAAACTCATGTCCATTGTGTCAGTGATGTCATTCAACCATCTCATTAACTGTTTTCCCCTTCTCCTCCTCAATCTGTCCTAGCAAGAAGGTCTTTTCAAATGAGTCAGTCCTTCATGTCAGGTGGCCAAAGTATTGGTGTTTAACCTTCAACAACAGTCCTTCCAATGAATATTCAGAACTTATTTCCTTTAGGATGAACTGGCTGGACCTCCTTGCATTCCAAAGGAATCTCAAGAGTCTTCTCCAGCACCACAGTTCAAAAGCATCAAAAGCACCTCGGCACTCAGCTTTCTTTATATAGTCCAAATCTCACATCCATCCATGACTACTGGAAAAAAAACATAGCCTTGACTAGACATACCTTTTCTGGCAAAGTAATGTCTTGGCTTTTTAATATGCTATCTGAGTTTGTCATAACTTTCCTTCCAAGGAGTAAGTAGTCTTTAATTCCATGCCTACAGTAACCATCTGCAGTGATTTTGGAGCCCAATAAGATAAAGTCTGTCACTCTTTCCACTGTTTCCACATCTATTTGGCACAAATTGATGGGACCAGTTTCCATATCTTAATTTTCTGAATGTTGAGTTTTAAGCCAACTTTTTCACTCTCCTCTTTCACTTTCTTCAAAAGACTCTGTAGTTTTATTTGCCTTCTGCCATCAGGGTGGTGTCATATGCATACGAGGTTACTAATATTCCTCCAGGCAATCTTGATTTCAGCTTATGCTTCCTCCAGCCAACATTTCTCATGATGCACTCTGCATATAAATTAAATAAACAGGGTAACAATATACAGCCTTGACATACTCCTTTCCCAATTTTGAACCAGTTCTGTTTTTCCATGTTCAATTCTAACTGTTGCTTCCTGACCTGCATACAGATTTCTCAGGGGGCAGATCAGATGGTCTGGTATTCCCATCTCTTTAAGAATTTACCATAGTTCATGGTGACCCACACAGTGAAAGGCTTTGGCATAATTAATAAAGCAAAAGTAGATATTTTTCTAGAACCCTCTTGATTTTTTGATAATCTAGCACAAGTTGGCAATTTGATCTCTGGTTCCTCTGCCTTTTCTAAATCCAGCTTGAACAACTGGAAGTTCACATTTCACATACTGTTGAAGCTTCGCTTGGAGAATTTTGAGCTTTACTTTACTAGCATGTGAGATGAGGACAATTGTATGGTAGCTTGAACATTCGTTGGCATTGCCTTTCTTTGGGATTGGAATGAAAATTGACCTTTTCCAGTCCTGTGGCAAGTGCTGAGTTTTCCTAATTTGCTGACATATTGAGTGCAGCACTTTCACAGCATCATGTTTTTGGTTTTGAGATAGCACAACTGGAATTCCATTAGCTCCACTAGCTTTGTAGTGATGCTTCCCTAAGTCCACTTGATGACTGTAGCCACGAAATTAAAAGATGCTTGCTCATTGGAAGAAAAGTTTTGTTCAAGCTAGCAGCTTATTAAAAAGCAGAGACATTACTTTGCCAACAAATGTCCGTCCAGCCAAAACTATGGTTTTTCCAGTAGTCTTGTATGGGTGAGATTTGAACTATAAAGAAAGCTGAGTACCTAAGAATTGATGCTTTCAACTGGGCTGTTGGAGAAAACTGAAGTGTTGAGAGTCCCTTGGTGTTGGTGTGGAGAGTACCTATGGTGTTGAGAGTCCCTTGGACTGCACAGAGTTCCAATCAGTCCATTTTAAAGTAAATCAGTCCTGAATATTCACTGGAAGGACTTATGTTGAAGCTGAAACCTTCAGTATTTAGCCAATCTCATATGAAGAACTGACTCATTTGAAAATAACCTGATGTTGGGAAAGACTGAAGGTGGGAAGAAAAGGGGACAACAGAGGGTGAAATGGTTGGATGGCATCACTGACTCAGTGAACATGCATGGAGTAAACTCCAGGAGTTGGTAATGGACAGGGAGGCCTGGCATGCTGCAGGGAGGCCTGGCATGCTGCAGTCCATGTGGTTTCAGAGTCTGACATGACTGAGCAACTGAACTGAACTGAACTGATAGTCTTATGTAAACTCTGTTCTTTTGGAAAAATTATAAATCTATTTTCATTTGTTCATATTAGCTATTTTTTTAAATTTTCTTTAAATTTAACTCACTAAATATTACAATTTAATTCACTAAATACTAAGGTA
>SJYF01000097.1:12847084-12863278 GCA_006410515.1 Procapra przewalskii | reverse complement strand
TTCTAAGGGAGAAATATTTTCAGAATAGTTAAAATGACATTAAAAATAGAGCTGGAAGGATAATCGACATGACCCAATGTCAACTTTCACTAGAAAGCAACCAGTGAGGCAATATAATATTAGTGAAAAAGAAGTAAAACAGATCAATAAAAAAGAATAGAGAGACCAGAAATAGACCCACACAAATACAGTTAACTGATCATTGACAAAGGAGCAAAGGCCATTGGCTGGAAAAATTTTAAAAATAGAACTAGAATAAGAAAATATCTAAATACAAAAGGGGAAAAAACAAGACTAACATGTCTTACAAAAATTAACTAAAAAATTAGCTCATAGACCTATACATAAAATTATAAAACTTTCAGAAGATAGCATAGGAGGAAATCTAGGTGATCTTGAATTTAGAAATGAGTTTGTACATGAAACACCAAAAGACCAAAATAATGACCCATGAGAAAATTAACTGATGTTAGTCTTCATCAAAATGAAACATTTCTGCTGTATACAAAATTTAAGAGAATAAAAAGAGAAGATACAGGTAGGGAGACTATTTGAAAAACTTAAATATAATAAAGGATTTGTACACAAAACACATTTTTTTTTCAATTTCGAAAACCTGATAGTAAAAAAATAAACAATTGAAAATTGGGCAACAATCTGAGCAAACACCTAGCCAGGGAAGGTAAATCACTGGCAAACAAGCATACACAAAGATTTCAATATTATATAAGATGTCATTACAGTATTGCAAATTAAAACAAGATGCCAAACTCACTTATCAATCTAGTATTTCTAAATTCAAACACAGTGACAATAACAAATTCTAGTGAAGGTGCTGACCAATAGCAATTCACATTCTGTGCTGAGAGGAATACAAAATCATACAGCCTTTTTGGAAGATAGTTTCTTATAAAACAAAATATAGTTTTAGTGTATAATACACTCCTAGGTATTTGTTCCAATGAGTTCAAAACTGAAGTCCATAGAAAAATATGCAAACAAATGTTTACAATCAGTTTTTATCATAATTGCCTAAAATTAGATCACTTCATCGGAAATAGATGGGGAAACAGTGGAAAGTGTCAGACTTTATTTTTGGGACTACACAATCACTGCAGATGGTGATTGAAGCTATGAAATTAAAAGACACTTACTCCTTGGAAGGAAAGTTATGACCAGCCTAGATAGCATATTCAAAAGCAAAGACATTACTTTGCCAACAAAGGTCCATCTAGTTAGGGCTATAGTTTTTCCAGTGGTCATGTATGGATGTGAAAGCTCAACTGTGAAGAAAGCTGAGTACTGAAGAACCGATACTTTTGAACTGTGGTGTTGGAGAAGACTTGAGTCCCTTGGACTTCAAGGAGATCCAACCAGTCCATTCTAGAGGATATCAGTCCTGGGTGATCTTTGGAAGGACTGATGCTAAAGCTGAAACTCCGATTCTTTGGCCACCTCATGCGAAGTGTTGACTCCATTGGAAAAGTCTCTGATGCTGGGAGGGATTGCAGGCAGGAGGAGAAGGGGAGGACAGAGGATGAGATGTCTGGATGGCATCACCAACTCGATGGATATGAGTTTGGCTAAGTTTTGGGAGTTGGTGATGAAGAGGGAGGCCTGGTGTGCTGCAATTCATGGGGTCTCAAAGAGTCGGACACGATTGAGTGACTGAACTGAACTGAGATGCTTTCCATTAGGAGAAAGGATAAACAAACTTGCATCCATGCAACAGAGTATTATTCAGTGATGTAACAAAGTGAGCTCTCCAACAACGGAAAGACATGTGCTTTTTGTTAAGACACCTCAGTCCTGTCCTACTCTTTGGAACCCTATGGACTATAGCCCACCAAGCTCCTCTGTCCATAGGATTCTCCAGGCAAGAGTACTGGAATCAGTTGCTGTGCCCTCATCCAGGGGATCATCCTGACCTACAGATCAAACATGCCTTTCCTGCATTGCAGGTGGATTCTTTATCACTGAGTCACTGGGGGAGCCCTTAAAAAGACAAGAAAGAAATTGCAAATGCACACAACTAAGTGAAACAAAAGTGCCTGAAAAATTGTTCGACTGTAACTATTTGACATTTGGAAAAGACCCAGCTATAGAGAAAGCAGTTGCCAGGGGTTGGGCATAAGGGGAACTGACAAATAGGTGCTGCACAGATAATTATTAGGGCAGTGAATCTATTCTATGTGACATTATGATGGTGGACACATGATATTATGCATAAAAGCAGAAAAAGTGAACCCTAATGTAAACCATGGGATTAGTTAATAATATATCAGTATTGGTTCACCGGTTGTAACAAATGCACCTCAAGAATAAAATATGTTAATAACAGGGAAACTGAAGACAGGGAAGGAAGCAGTATTTGGGAACTTTTTATATGTGTGTCCAATATCTTGATAAACCTAAATGTACTCTAAGTAGTAAATTCTATTAATTAAAAATAAAAATCACCAACTTTTCCACCTCCCTCACTTTCAAAAACATATGTCTGCCAGAACAAGCATCCCAGCATCATGGCCTTTTCAAATGAGTCAGTTCTTTGCATCAGGTGGCCAAACAATTGGAGTTTCAGCTTCAGCATCAGTCCTTCCAATGAATATTTAGGACTGATTTCCTTTAGGATTGATGGTTTTTAACTCCTCACAGTCCAAGGAACTCTCAAGGGTCTTCCACGAAGGTGATGGACTTTAACTCAGTGAGGTCTGAAGGTCTTATGCTTGAGACCCTTTCACAGTTTATCTTGTGTATCTCTTCATCTTGTATAATCTCTACATTATATAATAAAGTAGTAAACTTAAATTAGATGTTTCCCTGAGTGTGAACTGAACTTGAAAATTACTGAACCCAGGCAGGTGATGCATGGGAAATTCTAACTTAAAGATGACAACTTAGACTTGCAACTGGCTTCTGAGGTGTGGGGCCAATTTTGTGGGGCTGACTCAAACTTTTCAGTCTGTCCTAACTCCAGTTAGTGTTAGAACTAAACTGAATTATAGGAGAAGATCCAACTGGTATAGCAGAGAATTACTTGTGAAAGTGAAAGCAGCTCATTGATGTCCAACTCTTTGAGACACCATGTACTGTAGCCCGCCAGGCTCCTCTGTACATGGCATTCTTCAGGGAAGAATACTGGAGTGGGAAGCAGTTACCTTCTCCAGGGGATATTCCCAACCCAAGTATCAAAGCCAGGTCTCACATATTGCAGGTGTATTCTTTACCATCTGAGCCACCAGGGAATCCCACAAATACAGGAGTGGGTAGCCTATCCCTTCTCCAGGGGATCTTCCCAACCCAGGAGTTGAACTGGGGTCTCCTGCATTGCAACAGATACTTTACTAACTGAGCTACCAGGGAAGCAGAGAATTGCATAGTAGGGGAAAAAAGCCCACATGCTCAGTGTCAGAAGTGTTGTGAGTGTGGTGACAGAGTGTAAATACAGGAGAAACAAAGAGGTTTTTTTTTTTGAGACAGGGTAATTTTTACACACTTAAGACTGTTCAAAGGAAGGGATGAATTAGGACTGGTCTTTAAGTGATTTGTAAGATTTGGAATGAAGCAGAAGAGGACAAAAAAGATCACACTTGGTGGTAATACTACAATTAAAGGCAAACTGATAAATACTGGGTCATATGGACCTGAAAGAAATTTGGATTAAGTGGCATGTGAATACAGACATAAAGCATCAAAAAATCAACCCCTATCATCTACAAAGGGCACAATTCCAAAATTTCATGATAAGAGACTTGTATACACTCTGGGTTAAAAGGAGACTCTAATTCCTAATAGCAATGCATCATGAAGTCTCCCATAAAGTTTACACACAAAATCAACCAGATCTTTGGATAATCAGTGCTTAAGTTTTTTGAGAAGTATTCATCCACCATCCACTATGTGTTTTTCTCATCACCATATAATTTTTCAGTATTTTTTCATTTCAGTGTAGGAGACAAATACATTGTCATATATATATTTCAGGGCTTCCCAGGTAGAACTAATGGTAAAGAACCCTTGGTCAGTCTTTCCCATCAGGAAACTTCCATAAGCCTCTTATACTTATCCATCAGAAGGCAGACAGAATGAAAACCACAATCACAGGAAACTAATCAAACTGATCACATGGGCCATAGCCTTGTCTAACTCAATGAAACTATGAGCCATGGCTGTAGGCCCACCCAAGACTGACAGGTCATGGTAGAAAGTTCTGACAAAATGTGGTCCATTGGAGAAGGAAATTGCAAATGACTTCAGTATTCTTGCCTTGAGAATCCCATGAACAGTATGATAAAGCAAACACATAAGACACTGAAAGATGAACTCCCCAGGTCTTTAGGTGCCAAATATGCTACTGGAGAACAGTGGAGAAATAACTCCAGAAAAATGAAGAGACACAGCCAAAGCGAAAACAACACCCAGCTGTGGATGTGATTGGTGATGGAAATAAAGTCCAAGCTATAAAGAACAATATTGCATAGGAACCTTGAATGTTAGGTCCATGAATCAAGATAAATTGAAAGTGGTCAAACAGGAGATGACAAGAGTGAACATCGACATTTTAGGCATCAGTGAACTAAAATGGACTGGGATAGGTGAATTTAACTCAGATTAAAAGTATAGCTAGTACTGTGGGTAAGACTCCCTTAGAAAAAATGGAGTGGCCCTCATACCGAACAAACGAATCTGAAGTGCAATACTTGGATGCAATTTCAAAAAAGACAGAATGGTTTCTGTTTGTTTCCAAGGAAAATCACTCAATATCACGGTAATCCAAGTCTATGCCCTGACCAGTAATGCTGAAGAAACTGAAGATGAATGGTTCTATGAAGACCTACAAGACCTTCTAGGCCTAACACCCAGAAAAGATGTTCTTTTCATTATAGAGGGTGGGAGTGAAAAGTAGGAAATCAAGAGATACCTGGAGTAACAGGAAAATTGGCCTTGGAGTACAAACTGAAACAGGTCAAAGGCTAACAGAGTTTTGCCAAGAGAAGGTAGGGGTCATAGCAAATAACTTCTTCCAACAATATATGTGGATATCATATGATGTCCATATACATGGACATCACCTGATGGTCAATGGTGAATACATTCTTGAATATATTCTTTGTAGCCAAAGATGGAGAAGCTCTATACAGTCAGCAAAAACAAGACTGGGAGCGGACAGTGGCTCAGATTGTGAACTTCTTATTGCAAAATACTGACTTAAATTGAAGTAGGGAAAACCACTAGACAAAGCAAGTATGATCTAAATGAAATCCCTTATGATTATACAGTGGAAGTGACAAATAGATTCAAGGGATTCAATCTGATACACAGAATGCCTGAAGCACTATGGATGGAGGTGCATGATAGTGCACAGGAGGCAGTGTTCAAGGTCATCCTCAAGAAAAAGAAATGCAAACAGGCATTCAGGAGTTTTAGGAGTTCTTAGAAATAGCTGAGAAAAGAAGAGAAGGGAGAGGTAAGAGAGAAAAGGAAAGATATACACATTTGAATGCAGAGTTCCAAAGAATGGAAAGGAGAGGTAAAAAAAGCCATCTTCAGTGATCAATGCAAAGAAATAGAGGAGAACAATAGAATGGAAAAGACTAGTGATCTCTTCAAGAAAATTAGAGATAGCAAGGGAATATTTCATGCAAAGATAGGCACAATAAAGGACAGAAATGGTAGGGACCTAACAGAAGCAGAAGACATCTAGAAGAGGTGGAAGGACTACACAGAGCTGTACAAAAAAGGTCTTCATGACCCAGATAATCAAGACGGTGTGATCAATCACCTAGAGCCAGTCATCCTGGAACGTGAAGTCAAGGAAGCATCACTATGAAGCAAAGCTAGTGGAAGTGATGGAATACCAGTTGAGCTATCTCAAATCCTAAAAGATGGTGCTGTAAAAGTGCTGCACTAAACAAGCCAGAAAATTTGTAAAACTCAGCAGTGGCCACAGGACTGGAAAAGGTCAGTTTTCATTCCAACCTCAAGAAAGGCAATGCCAAAGAATGCTCAAACTACTGCACAATTGCACTCATTTCACATGCTAGCAAAGTAATTCTCAAAATTCTCCAAGCTAGGCTTCAACATTACATGGCCCATAAAATTCCAGATGTTCAAGCTGAATTTAGAAAAGGCAGAGGAACCAGAGAACAAACTTCCAACATCCGTTAAATCATTGGAAAACCAAGAGAGTTCCAGAGAAAAATCTACGTCTGTGTTATTGACTATGCCAAAGCTTTTGTGTGGATCATTACCAACAGGATAATTCTTAAAAAAATGGGAATATCAGACCACCTGACCTGCCTCTTGAGAAATCTGTATTCAGGTCAAGAACAATAGATAGAACTGGACATGGAACAACAGACTGATTCCAAATTCGAAAAGGAGTACATCAAGGCTGTATATTGTCATCCTGCTTATTTAACTTTTATGCATAATACTTAATACAAAATGCAGGGCTGGATGAAGCACAAGGTATCGAGATTGCTGGAAGAAAGTAATAACCTCAGATATGCAGGTGACACCACACTTATGGCAGAAAGTGAAGTAGAACAATAGAGCCTCTTGATGAAGGTCAAAAACAGAGTGAAAAACCTGGCTGAAAACTCAACATTCAGGAAACTAATATAATGGCATCTAGTCCCATCAGTTCTTGGCAAATAAATGGGGAAACAATGGAAACTGAGAGACTTTATTTTGGGGGGCTCCAAAATCACTGCACATGGTGACTGAAGCCATGAAATTAAAAGGCGCTTGCTCCTTACTATAAAAGCTATGATCAACCTAGACAGCATACTAAAAAGCAGAGATGTTTACTTTGTCAACAAAGGTCCATGTAGTCAAAACTACGGTTTTTCCAGTAGTCATGTATGGATGTGAGAGTTGAACTGTGAAGAAAGCTGAGCAACAAAGAATTGATGCTTTTGAACTGTGTTGTTGGAGAAGACTCTTGAGAGTCCCATGGACTGCAAGGAGATCCAACCAGTCAATCCTAAAAGAAATCAGTCCTGAATACTCATTAGAAGGACTGATGATGAAACTGAAATTCCAATATTTTGGCCACCTGATGTGAAGAACTGACTCCTTGGAAAAGACCCTGATGATGGGAAAGATTAAAGTTGAGAGGAGAAGGGGATGACAGAGGATGAAATGGTTGGATGGCAACAATGACTTGATGTACATGAATTTTTACCAAGTCCCAGGAGTAGGTGATGGATAGGGAAGACTAGCATGCTGTAACCCATGGGGTCACAAATAGTAATACAAAACTGAGCGACTGAACTGAACTGAGCTGAAAGAACCCTCCTGCTCATGCAGGAGACATAAGGGACACAGGATCCATTCTTGGGTCAGGTAGATCCCCTGGAGTGGGAAATGGCAACCCACTCCAGTATTCTTGTCTGGAAATCCCATGGACAGAGGAGACTCGTAGGCTACAGTCCAAGGGGTCACAAAGGGTCAGACACCACTAAAGCAACTTAGGAGGTATATATAATGCAACTAGGTAATTGTGCTTTCAATTATATCTTTATCAGATACATTTTTGAGGACATGTAAGAGGACCAAAAATATGAATGATATAAAGAACAGGATATACACTTTATAAGCACAATTAAATTGCAATCAGTTTTGGTGCACGCATCACAACAGGCATCAATTCTTAACAATGAAGGAGCAAAGCAACACCTTAAAAACAGAACCAAAATAAGACCAGCCAAAGGGAGAAATAATACGTAATTACAGAAAATCTATAGGAGTAAAAAAGACATTTTGTGCCCCAAGTGGCAGGTATATTTCATAGTCAACAGATTTTAAGCCAGTACAAAAAGACAGAAAGAAGTAAGGTACAGAAATGTAGGAAGCTGCTCCTGAGAGAGTTCGATTCACTACTTAAGACTTACTCCTTTTTCTTTTTGCTGTACTGTGCAGCATGCTTCCCAACCATGGACTGAATCCATACCCCTGCACTGGGAATCTTATCCACTGGACCACTAGGGAAGTCCCTCACCAGTTAAAATTCAAGTCATGCTTTTACAGCTCTTCCCACTTCTATCTGATCTGATACACTTCACTTTATAGCAGAGCTGTAGTTAGCACATGTCTCAGAACTCTTAAAAATGATTGAATTATTTAACTTAGAACCATCAGTTCTTAGCACTGTGGTTTTGAAAATTCCTAATTTGAGTCTAATGAATGCATTAACTTAGGGAACTCAAAGACATTTTAAATAATTAAAACCTCACTAGGAAGATATATTTTGGAGCTAAAATATCTTGCAGAGAGTCCCAAAGCCATGTAAAGACAGCTTTTTAAAAATTGTTTATTTTTTATTGAAGGATAATTGCTTTATAGAATTTTGTTGTTTTCTGTCAAATCTCAACATGAATCAGCCATAGGTATACATATAACAGCTCCCTTTTGAGCTTCCCTCCCATTTCCCTTCCCCATTCCACCCCTCTAGGTTGATACAGAGCCCTTTGAGTTTCCTGAACCATACAGGAAATCCCCCTTGGCTATTTATTTTACATACGGTAATGTAAGTTTCTATGCTACTCTTTCCATACATTTCACCCTCTCTTCCCCTTTCCCCACATCCACAAAGCTAATTTCTATGTCTTTTTCTCCACTGCTGCCCTATAAGTAAATTATTCAGCAAAATTTTTCTAGATTCCATATATGTATCTTAGAATAAGATTTTTACCTTTCTCTTTCTGATTTACTTTTCTCTATATAATAGGTTCTACATTCATCCACATCATTAGAACTGACTTAAAGGCATTAATTTTTATGGCTGAATAATATTCTATTGTTTAAATGTGCTACAACTTTTTTATCTATTCATCTATTGATGGACATCCTGGTTGATTTCATGTTCTACCTCTTGTAAATAGTGCTGCAATGAACAATGGGATTACAAACAATAAATGCTGGAGAGAGTGTGGAGAAAATGGAACACTCTTATACTGTTGGTGGAAATGCAAATTGATGTAGCCACCATGGAAGATGATATGGAGATTCCTTTAAAAACTAGGAATAAAACCACCGTATGACCCAAAAATCCCACTCTTAGGCATATACCCTGAGAAAACCAAAATTGATAAAGACAACTTTTGAAACAGGCACTGCTCTAATTCATCATCTAACTTGCTCTAACACTATTTCACATTGAGGGGAAAAAAAGTGTGTTTTACTTTTTTTCAGAAGAGCCAAGAAATGCATTATCAAAGAGCGAGATAAAAACATTTATTGAAGATTTATAATAGTTATTAAAATTTTGGCAACCAATTCCTAAGGTAGTTTTTACAATCTCTTTTTTAGATTTAAGGAAACAGTAGCCCAGGGTGTTTCCACTACTTGCCCAAGGTCACACAGTAAGTAAATGGCAAAAAATATTTCCATTTCTCCAAAGATTCTTCTTTTCATACATCACATTAACTAGTATAGAACAGCAGAGGGGCAGAAATTACTTTTTCTAAGCCATGGGAGTATTTTGTGTCACTCTCTATGAAAAATTTTCAACCATGTATTTCCAACCCAGAGTCATAAGGAATAAAGATAAGCCTCTAAAATAGCACTGAATTGCAGAAGAACATGAAATTTCTTGTGCACAATTCCCAACTCTATCAATCATCAGTTGTGTAACCTTATATAGGTCATGTTAACCTCTCTAAGCTACCAAACTTTCATCTGTAAAATGGAGATTAAAATATCACTTCCATAGTGATGCTATGAAGATTAAGTAAAATGATACTTTAATATGTTAGGGTCTGGCACACAGAAACATTTCCTGGGCATGCCAGATGCTTTTTTTTTTTTTTTTTTTTTACTTTTCAAACTACTCCTTTAACCCCTAAACACAGTTACTGAACAAAGGTTAATACAGTGTTTTTTATGTGTCAGACACCATATCAAGATACTTGATGTGAAAGTCGCTCAGTTGTATCCGACTGTTTACAACCCTATGTATTATATAGTCCATGGAATTCTCCAAGCCAGAATACTGGAGTGGGTAGCTCTTTCCTTCTCCAGGGGATCCTCTCAACCTAAGGATTGAACCCAGGTCTCCTGCATTGCAAGATCCTTTACTAACTGAACTATCAGGGAAGCCAGATACTTAATATATTATGATCTAAAAAATGACAGGATCTTATGCCTAATCCTTTAGAAAACAGCCTGAAGCGAATCAAGATGCTGCTGATAAATGTAGGAGGTGAGGATCTAGGGCACCATGGTGAGAAACAATACAAAATGAGGTAAAGAAAGATGCAAACAAATGTGCATTGATGCATACCTTTGGCTGGTGGGTCTACAGTTATAGTAGCAGATAGACTATACAGCATAAGTACTGTGCTGCTTGGCCCCCAAGAAAAACATCTCTGGACAGGCTGCAAGGTGAATGCATGCCTCAGATTTGTCAGTCTCAGGAAAGTAGGATAGGAATTATGTGCTAATTTCTTTCTTCTCTATTATTTCTTATTGACAAAAGTTTGACCCACAGGAAAGTACATCACATGTATTCTGAAACGCAGTACCTAGGGACTGGGCATCCATTCTTGGAGCCTATATTCCCCTGTTTGTGCTATGGTGTTTCCTCCAAATGTACCAAGTGAGCAAGAAGACATAAATTCAATGATTTCACTGGTCAACCAACTCTAGAAGTGGCTGGAGGGAATGGATCAAGATTCCCATGACAAGTGGCCCTCAGAAATGGTAGCATCTTACAGGAGAGGAAAGTAAATTATCAAACTTTTATATCATGGGCACCAAAAGGGAAACATGGTTAGGAAAGGAGGAAACATACAGAGGAAAGGAAAAAAATTGCTTGGGAAATAAGAAAATGTGTCCATTGCTGCCAAACAAGTCACAGCTAGAGAAGCTTCCATTGAGCTGAATACTATGAACAACCTAGATGACATACAAAAAAAAGCATATTGTTTAAGAGGCTTTCATGGTGGTTCAGATGGAAAAGAATCTAGCTGTAATGCAGGAGCCCTGGGTTAAACCTCTGGATTGGGAAGATACCCCAGAGGAGGGCAGGGCAACTCACTCCAGTATTCTTGGCTGGAGAATTCTACTGACAGAGGAGCCTGGTGGCCGGCAGTCCAAGGGGTCGCAAAGAATCAGACATGACTGAGCAACTGAGCAGACATGCACATATTGTTTAGAGGAGCTCAAAAGACATGTTAGAGCAAACAAGAAGTATAAGTGGTATCTCTCCAAAATTCAATGTGGGCAAGAAATGAAAAAAAAAACAAAAACCTATGAAATGCTAAGAGACTACAGGATTGGGCTCATAAAATAGCAATGGTATTTTGATATATCAGAAATATTAAGGCTTCTGCTAATGGACTGAAAATACATTGACTTTGGTCAAGAGAAAGTTTCAGTGGAACCCATTAATTGAAGACTATGTAGAATATGATAAAATTCAGAATACTAACACTATAAACATATAAAATATGAACAGAATTATTGGTAGAAAACATAAAGATGTTAAAAACCTATGGAACGTAGAGTATCTATCTATCAAATCCCACTAGTCATTAGATTAAGCCCGTGAGAACCAGAGCTATATTAGGAAAAAAAGATATGCAACTAAAAATAAGACTTTACTAATAAGTATGAAAACTAAATTTTCAATGTTACACTTAAAATATTGGAATTCAGTGTCTATCTTTCCAAGTATTAATAGTAGAAAGAAAATACATGATTAATGGAAGCAATCAATACAAAAAGAAAAGATGACTAAATAAAAAGAAGGATAAAGAAAAGACAGGAAAAATAGAACACATAATAAGAGAATGGAGATATCTCTAGATATCTAGATATAAAAATGTATTAAATTGATTAAATTTATATTTCTTAATGAAGGTAAGAGGAGAATGAAAAAGCTGGCTTAAAATTCAACATTCCAAAAACGAAGATTATGGCATCCAGCCCCATCACTTCATGGCAAATAGATGGAGAAACAATAGAAACAGTGACTTTCTTGGGCTTCAAAACCACTGCAGATGGTGACTGAAGCCATGAAATTAAAAGATGCTGCTTTTTTAAAGAAAAGCTATGACAAACATAGACAGCATATCTGAAAGAGCAGACGTTACTTTGCCAACAAAGGTCTGTATAGTCAAAGCAATGTTTTTTTCCAGTATTCATGTATGGATGTGAAAGTTAGACCATAAAGAAGGCTGAGCAATGAAGAAATGATATTTTTGAACAGTGGTGTTAGAGAAGACTTCAGAGTTCCTTGGACTGCAAGGAGATCAAACCAGTCAGTCCTAAAGGAAATTGGTCCTGAATATTCATGGGAAGGACTGATGCTGAAGCTCTAATACTTTGTCCACCTGATGCAAATTGCTGACTCATTAGAAAAGACCCTGATGCTGGGAAAGATTGAAGGCAGGAGAAGAAGGGGACACCAGAGGATGAGATGATTGAATGGCATCACCAACTCAACGGACATGAGTATAAGCAAGCTCCAGGAGATGGTGAAGGATAAGGAAGCCTGGAGTGCTGCAGTCCATGGGGTTGCAAAGAGTCCCACATAACTGAGAAACTGAACAACAACAGCAACAACAATGTGTGTGTATATGTGTGTGTGTGTGTGTGTGTGTATGTGTATACATCCACATATGTACAAATGTTTAAGTAATCACAATAATTATAACTGGGTTAAAATTTTTGTTAGGATACATGCTAATTTGATACATACAAATTAAATAAAAATATAATGATATTTACAAAGCACACAAAAATAGAAAAAAGTGAATGCTGTAGATGAAAGAAAAAAATTGGTGAATGAAATTAAAGAGATGATATGTATCAAACAAAATTAATGTTAATGCAAACAACATTAATAGACTGAAGAAACCTTCAGTTGATGATGTCTACACTCAAAATACAACTAAAAAGCCAGGTAAATTATGGCTGACTCATGTTAATGCTTGGTAAAAACCAACACAATATTGTAATTATCCTTCAATTAAAAATAAATTCAAATTAATTAAGGCCCTCCCCTCCCAAATAAAGACAGGTAGAAGGAGTAAATTCTTTAAAAAAAATCCATAAAGATTAGAAAGGGTTAAGCAAAAAACATAGTTATGCATAGATAGAAACTACAGAGAAATTTTAGAATTAATGAGAGTAGTCATGCTGCTATAAGTAGGATTTTCAAAATCAACTGAATTCTTTCTTTATAACAAACACTGAAAAATCATATTGGATAACATTTATAATAGCAACAAAACATAGTATGTCTTCAAATAAATCTAAACAGGATGTACAAGAACTCAATATAAAATATTATAAAATTTTATACTTAAGTAATTTAGAAACCACTTAAATTAATAAGAAGATGAAGAATTTGATCCTGTCAAACCATATATTAAGGCTCACTTTAAATATGGAAAAATTTAAAATCCTGAAACACAAACATAATAATACATGCAGAGGCCAGGAGGATAAAATAGAGACCCTATTATTTGGCAAAGCAGACAATGATATGAGAAAAGTATCACTATATTGATAAACAAAAAAAGAAAAAAATTTAAAATTCTACACGATGTCATGATCACCATGGTTCCAACTGCACAGAAAAAATATATAACCAAAGGAAAACAGTAGTTAGATCATGATGTGTCAATGCAGGTTCACCAACTGTAACAAATGTACCACTGGTGGGAGATGTTGGTAAACGCTGGAAATTATGCACGTGGAGGCAGAGGCACATGAGAAGTCCTTGGACATCCCAGTCAATATTGCTGTGAACCTAAAACTGCTCTAAAAAATAAGATCTATTAAAGAAGAAGAAGAAAGAAAAAGGGAAACAGAAAAAAAAAGAGGTGGGGCAAAGATAAAGCCATATAACTCACTGCTTCTGTAAAAAATCTGAATGTATTCTCCCACCTCCAGTATTCTTTTCACTGGTTAATGCCATATTACATCATTCTAAGGTTGTAAAACCAAGAGAAGTGGATGTTCTTGCCTCTCCTGTCAGCAAAGAAACATTGTAATGATAACTAGGATGTCTCCTTCCAATTTATGAATTAAAAAAAAAAAAACTTTCCAGGAATATTGGGATATTTTGGTGGTGGTTTAGTCATTAAGTCGTGTCCAACTCTTGTGACCCCATGGAAGGTAGCCTGCCAGTCTCCTCTGTCCTTGAGATTTTCCAGGCAAGAATACTAGAGTGGCTTGCCATTTCCTTCCCCACGGTATCTTCCCAACCCAGGAACTGAGCTTGGGTCTCCTGCATTGCAGGCAGATTCTTTATCAACTGAGCTATTAATCAACTAGTATTTTCCATTGGTAAAACGAAAATAATTGGTTTGCTAACATCATCTATTAAGTCTAAAATTTTATAGAATTGATTTATTTCACTATCTAATATTTTATGTTATTTAATATTTATGTTAAGCTATAAGATACATTCTGCACTCTTTCAAGTGCAGAAAATAATTTGTTTGGCTAATGTCATCTATTAAACCTCAGGTTTTATACAATTGATCTGTTTAACTGATTAAAAGTAGTCCTAACAAACAAAATGCATAATAAGTAATTAAATCTTATTAGGACTACTTTTAATCACTTAAATAGATCAATTGTATAAAACCTGAGGTTTTATAGATGACATTAGCAAACAAATTATTTTCGAGTTTTATCAATGGAAAATAGTCAATTATCTTATTGTGCCGGAAACATGTTCATAAATTAACCATTACTTTCTACTTGTATATCCTTCAACTATTCTCATCCTTCTCTTAACCTTATTTTGAGGAGTTAGGCTTTCTTTATTCATTGATTCAGCAAAGGGCTAAGCAAAGAAGAATCACAGTCTTACCTTTTGTGTTAAAAGCTTACCAGTTAGGGTATAGTCACTAACTTTGGAAGATGCTCTTTATCAGAGAAAGGTTTTTCTATCACTCCACACCACAATTTCCTCACATCTCCCCATACTCCACACATATACACACATGTACGCACGCACGCACACACACACACACCCTTTAATCATTTGATTTGGTGACAATGACGAGGAAGAAAAACAAAGAGAATGTGGACATGGAAGGATCTTTGAAAAAGCACCCTACACTGCATCCTACACTCACTGGGGTGGCCATCAGCAAGGTAAAGAATCCTGATAGAAATGAGGTCCAAAGAGCTGAAGAAACCTCTACCCCTGGTACCCAAGTGTTCAGATCCCTGAGTTTTCCTTGGTCTATCAGGCCTCAAAAGTCTCAAAATTAACTAAGGTGCTTCAATCTACAGGCCAGTGAGAGCTCCTGTAGGTATGCAGTATCCTCTCCTGTGTTGAGAGCCACATGAAGCTTGGACCGAGGGACAGGAAGCCTGAAGAGGAAGTCACAGCAGTGAACTGCTTGGCCCCAAAATGAGAGGTTCACCTTATGTAACAAGCTCACTCAGCAAATGGCAGTGTGTGTGGCTGACAACTGGACCTGATGTAATATACCTCTATCTCCTTATACACAAAGGCACACACAGTTGCCATGAGAATGTCTGATTTTTCCAATTACTCTCAGTTAGAATTTAAGTGTTGGCTCAAAAAATGAAGCAAGGAACATGAGCTAAGTGAGACTGTGAGCCAGTGGAATGAGAAATTTAATTAAATTCTGGTTACAGATGAATAATTTTTGCATATGTGAATTTGTAACTGTGCATATGTGCATTGTACACATATTCAGATGGATACAATCTTATCATCCCTGTTCTCTGGATAAAGAAAACAAGGAAAGCCCAGTATGACATTAATTTTTCAAGGCCACATAGTAGAAAGATCTACAGTTAGAACTGAAATGCTTGTAGACTGATTCTGTACCCTCATTTTTATAAGACAGGTCTTCTCTCAGTTCACTGGGATGACCTGGAGGGAGGGTACGAGGACGGAAGTGGGTGGGGGTTTCAGGATGGGGAACATGTATGTGTCCATGGTGGATTCATGTTGATGTGTGACAGAACCAATACAATATTGTAAAGTAATTAGCCTCCAATTAAAATAAATGAATTTAAATTTAAAAAAGTTATATTTACAGTAAAAGTGGCTCAGAATTTTATTATTTTTTTGGGGGTGGAAAAATGGCATTCTGCCAACCAAGCATTATATGGGTGGATTATGTCAATAAATCGTCCCATAAGATCTTTCTATCTATTTGAAATTAGATGAGTTTTGCTTAAATGCTT
>SJYF01000097.1:12797033-12807436 GCA_006410515.1 Procapra przewalskii | reverse complement strand
CACACTTCTCCTATAAGTAACTATATGGTTTATAGGCAGATATATGTGAAATTGCACAGAATTAATTCCATGTGTATACAATATGGAATACATTACTATGTAATAGTACTTTCAATCTTACATAAAAATTTCAAAATAGGGAAAGAATCAAGTTCACATAACTTTAGCTTTAAGAAATGTATTTAGAAAAATCTTTCTCTTTGTATATCCATTCTGCTGGTGCTCTCTATTTCTTTTCATCATTAATAGCCACCTCCCTAGCTACATGTTATAGGGATCATTCTTAAAGAATCATTTAAACTCTCTGATCTTTGGTTCCTGCTGTAAATTGATTCTATACACAGCAGTCTAATGAAACCATACAAAAATAGTTTTGTGATTCTAAATCATAGAAACATGTGGATATTCCTTCACTAAAAGATGAACTTAAACCCTGGTATGATTCTTTATCTGTTCACATTCTTTTTCATGAATCAGACAGCAAAACCACAAAGCCCAAAGAGAGTGTCTGGGTTAAGTGTTTGTATAACTCTTTTTCTCAGCATGCAATTTCTTATTCTCTGTCTGTATCTCTTTAACTCCCTCTCACAGTATGTTCTCATTATATCTTACTGGAGCAATACTTCAATATACTGTCCTTAGTGAAAAGACTGCTCTGAGAGTAACTGATGAAGGTATAAATTACATGAATAGAAGAAGAAAAGATGTGCCCTAGAGATTAAAACCATTTTGCCTTCATGATTTGGACAATTTCATTCAGTGAGCTAATGAGCTATGACAAACAAGTTATGTTTTAAACACATTGTTGAGCATAGTGAATGTTTTAGTAGGCTTCATTCTATCATTAGAGTCTTGTGGTTCAGTACACTGTATTAAGAAATTCAGAATACATTTAACTAACAAGTCTTGTATTTTAAGAAAAAGTGATTAAACGAGTGGGGATTATCAAGGAAGCAGTGTTTTGTTTTAATATGATATATTTAATGTGCCTTTTTATCACTAGTAGTATTTTACTTTTTACGTATATTTTACACTGCTTGTTTTTATTCAAAATAATACATTGTGGATAAAGGAGAAGAGCATAGCAGAGGATGAGATGGTTAGATAGCATCACCAATTCAATGGATGTGAGTCTGAGCAAAATCTGGGGGATAGTGGAGTACAGGAAAGTGTGGCCTGCTGTAGTACATGGGGCCACAAAGAGTTAGACATGACTTAGCAACTGAACAACATTGTGGCTGAAGAGAATTTACAAGCAGAACCTGTTTGAGAATTGGAAATGGTGACATTCAGCAAAATAATTAGGATGACAGTGAGACCAAAGCTTAGCACATAGGTTAGTGATAGGTACCACATATGAATAAAAATGTGAACGAAATGCAGGGAAACAGAGTATTACAAAAAGACTTTCTTGATAATGTCACACATTCTACAGAAGGAATTCTTCATGTTTATCAAAGATTATTTTAGAAAAACATGGAAAAGCTGCTGCTCCATATATTCAGGGACGTCTGAAAGAAAGCAACAATCTTCAACCTGCAGCAGTGGGATTCTTTTTTTTTTTTTTTTTTAACAAAGATAGCATTATTTGACTTCAAAGTGACATGACTTGATTCCATTATTTCTGTATTACTGGGGCCATATATTTGCACAAAATAGTATTTTCTTAAGGGCTTCCCAGATGGTGCCAGTGGTAAAGAACTTGCCTACTAATGCAGAAGACATAGAGACATTAGTTCAATCCCTGGGTCGGGAAGATCCCCTGAAGGAGGGCATGACAACCCACTCCTGTATTTTTCCCTAGTGAATCCCCACGGACAGAGGAGCTTGGCAGGCTATAGTTCATAGAGTCACAAACAGTCAGGCATGTTTGTAGCATGCATGCAGTATGCTTTTAACCACGACAAAACATCATTATAATTTTTCTTATTCATTTTCAAATAATTGTGTGGAAATTTTCAGATACATAGTTTACCATTTCTAGATAACTGAAAATGACCAATAAACATGAAAAAAAAATATTTGATCTTATCCCCAAGTCATGAAAACTAAGATCCAGATGCAGTCGTGGCTTCATCAAAATGTAATGAGAAAATACTGAGAACACGTTATTCTTAAAATATCACAAATAAATAAAACTTTGAGTTTTATATGTTTTAGGAACAAGCATTTCTTGCCATTTTATGATCTTTTTAAGCTAATGCACTATTTTTCTCTTTCATAAACTTTTTTGATTTTGGCTAATAATAAAATAATAGTTGATATTTATTGAGAGTCCCTTGGACAACAAAGAGATCAAGCCATTTAGTTCTAAGGGAAATCAACCCTGAATACTCACTGGAAGGACTGATAATGAAGGTGAAGCTCCAATACTTTGGCCACCTGGTGCGAATAGTCAACTCACTGGAAAAGACCCTGATACTGAGAGGGCAAAAGGAGAACAGGGCATCATGGGATGAGAAGGTTGGATAATATCACCAATTCAATGGACTCATGAACTTGGGTCAAATCTGGGAGGTGATGAGGGACAGGGAATTCCGGCATGCTGCAGTCCATGGGGTCATAAAGTGTCAAACACGATTTAGTGACTAAGTAACAACATTTACTGAACATGTACTATGGTAGAATTTTTAGCTCTCCACTGAATCCATTCTCCTTTCCTTACCTAGCAAGAGGGTTGTTCCTAGGCCTGAGCCTTTCTAGCTAAAGAATTCATTTATTAGCCCCACGTTTCAGATAGACAGAATCTATGAGATTCAATATTTCCCATGCTGTGAATAGCACTGCCAACTTGAGGCCTGGGTCTATAGGACTGTGGCCTTTCCCATATCCTCTTGCCCTGCTTTATGGAACCAGACTTGAAGAACCACTGTGCAGATTATCACAGGCTGTTTGTTCCTGGCTTCTAGGAAAATGGCCATGTGAAAGAAGTATGCTTCTTTGTTGTTTTCTCTCTCTCTCTCTCTTTTTTTTTTTAATGTATAACATTGCTTTTAAAAATATAAGAAGTTGATTATTTTAAGTAAGCTAGTAATTTCAACACTTACTAGCTGTAGATGAGGAAACAGTGGAAACAGTATCAAACTTTATTTTGGGGGGCTCCAAAATCACTGTAGATGGTGACTACAGCCATGAAATTAAAAGACGCCTACTCCTTGGAAGGAAAGTTATGACCAACCTAGATAGCATGTTCAAAAGCAGAGGCATAACTTTGCCAACAAAGGTCCGTCTAGTAAAGGGTGTGGTTTTTCCAGTGATCATGTATGAATGTGAGAGTTGGACTGTGAAAAAAGCTGAGCACTGAAGAATTCATGCTTTTGAACTGTGTTGTTGGGGAAGACTATTGAGAGTCCCTTGGACTTTAAGGAGATTCAACCAGTCCATACTAAAGGAAACCAGTCCTGGGTGTTCATTGGAAGGACTGATGCTAAAGCTGAAAGTACAAAACTTTGGCCACCTCATGTGAAGAGTTGACTCATTAGAAAATACTTTGAGCTGGGAGGGATTGGGGGCAGGAGGAGAAGGGGACAACAGAGGATGAGATGGCTGGATGGCATCACCGACTCGATGGACGTGAATTTGAGTGAACTCCGGGAGTTGATGGACAGGGAGGCCTGGTGTTCTGTGACTCATGGGGTTGCAAAGAATTGGATACGACTGAGTGACTAAACTCAACTGAACTGAATGTTATGTAATATAAGAAATTTATGTGAACTCTATGCTTTAATCATCTAGTTTCAATAGGAAGTGCTTTTATTAATACTCTTTCTTAAAATAAAAGTTTAGTTTTATTTAGAAGAAGTATTTGCCCATGTTCACTCTATTGCCAAGTTTCATCTGCTTCAACCACGCATTTGTTCATGTTGCAATATTTCTGAAATAAAGATGTGTCTTGAAATAGTAATGATGAGTATCCAATAAGTTATCTGTATAATTTTGCTGTGTGTCAAGAGGATGAAATATAAAATAGTGATTCACATTTTTAAAATGTACTACTTTTGATAAAATACATAAACATGTTGGTAGCCATTCCAACCCAGGCAGCTCTGCTCCAGAACTCTTAATCTGAAATACTACTTCATGAAATAATTAAAACTATTTCTATGTAACACAAAACAGCATCTAACAAGGCAAGTATTGTATGTTTTCCAAGATGATTGATTCTGATTATTTTCAGTTTCCCATGTTCCCAAAAATTTTGATTTAATAAGTAAATGACTTTTAATCTTCTAGCATAAATAAACAACTCTTCTGAAATAGCCAAACAAATAGTGATAGGCAGGCTGATCATTGTAACATTCATTTCCTTGTAATACATGAATACAAGAGAGGACTAAATCTTGTCTCCAAGGATATGTCCTGCTGCAAGGGATTAATAAGTCAGACAAAACACATGGTCCACAACTAAGATATATTTGGTAAATAATCTGTCAAGAATATGAGGCCCTTCTCTCAGTTGCTGCCAAAATGTCAATGCATGTTTCCTTTTCTCTTTCTTTCCTCATCCTTTCAATATCTCTCACACTTTGGCTCTCTCTCTCTTTCTCTCTCTCTGACTTTTATTTTGGGGGGAGCAGGGAGATTAGTTAACTTTAGTAATTTGAAAGGTTTTAAAACAATCAGAGGTGATAAAACTGTCTCATAATTTGGTTTATCAAACAAATTATGAACTTCTTGAAGATATGGTCTATGATTTTTATCTCTGTGCTCCAGCCCCTGTTATAGAGGGCTGGAACATAGAGATAAATTAAGTTATACTTTAACTTTCACTGTGTTTTGGAAGAATGAGGTAGCAAATTTTTTTCAATTACACATCTCAATAATATTGAGCATCAACTGTACCAATGAGTATTCTTGGCAGAGTTCAACTGTAAGAAACACATTTATATCTACTTCATTGTTGCTTTTTAGTATATCTACTTGGGTAATGATTATTTATATAAATCATAAAGGTAATGCTTATTTATGGAATTACTTTAAAGGACTGAAATTTTCCATTGTATATTTCTCCTAGTGTGTTTTCTTCCCTCATAAATTTTGACTATGCTCATAAAAAAGAAACATAATACCTAATAATACATTTATATGTGACTTAAACCTATAGATACATGATTCCAAAACAACCATTTTTTTTAGAAAATTTCTCCAAAAGAAACGACCCTAAATCTGAAAACTGGGTTTTACAAAGCAGAAAATTGGAAATAAGAAGTAACTATATCACAATAAAAGAGCTGTCTTTGAGTTTTTATAACGGGATGTATTTTTCCCTTAATTTTATTTTTTGGTGATTATAAGAGTATGTTATGTATAGATATTTGTACAAGGAACAGTATGAAAACTACAGACTGTGATGTAATGCTTACTGAAGAGTTATAAAGACCAATCATTATGTAACAGGGTTGAAAAGAAATTATGACTTTATTATTCAGTACAAGATTATGAGATATTATACTATTCTCATTTTATTTCCAGGGAAACAGGCCAAGCATATAAATTTATAAAAATGCTACAAATATGAGAGACAGGAATGGAACCCATGCAATTCCAAAATTGCTTCTTGACTGATCAGTTATATTAATGTCTCCTGAAAAAGATGAACAAATACTGTCTCTCTCCTTAAGTAGCAGAGACAATATTATATACCTAAGGGAGAATATGAAACACTGTCTATAAATGGGAAAAAAATCAGTTTAGATTGAAACAGGCACACACAAAAAAGCCTCTTTCTCATTAATTAGGCTTGGAGAAGAGGGGGTGGCTATGCACAGAAAATGACTGCTGAGTTATTAGGAAGCATTGACTCTCCCAATGTCACACGCAGAGCAAAATGCCAGAATAATCTCCTCTTTCAGTGACTACTGTTTTTATCACACCTTCTTTGCCTTCTTCATTTATAGCTAAAGATACACAATTACTAAGCAATCTCTACTTTATTGACAGTCTCCAATGCCTAGTTAATCTCCATTTCTCTTAAACTGGCCTCAGGGAGTGACCTCCAAAACTAACCACTACTTTCCTTGGACCTTTCTCAAAATCATTCCATAGTATGCCAAACTTTTCAAGAGGTACTTGTCTGAAATGTCACTCTTGACAGAATGTGGTCCACTGGAGAAGGGAATGGCAAACCACTTCAGTATTCTTTCCCTGAGAATCAAATGAACAGTATGAAAAGGCAAAATGATAGGATATTGAAAGAGGAACTCCCCAGGTCAGTAGGTGCCCAATACGCTACTGAAGATCAGTGGAGAAATAACTCCAGAAAGATTAAAGGGATGGAATCAAAGCAAAAACAATACGCAGTTATGGATGTGACTGGTGATAGAAGCAAGGTCTGATGTTGTAAAGAGCAATATTGCGTAGGAACCTGAAATGTTAGGTCTATGAGTCAAGGCAAATTGTAAGTGCACAAACAGGAGATGGCAAGAGTGAATGTCGACATTCTAGGAATCAGCAAACTAAAATGGAATGGAATGGGTGAATTTAACTCAGATGACCATTATATCTACTACTGTAGGCAGAGATCCCTTAGAAGAAATGGAGTAGCCATCATAATCAACAAAAGAGTCCGAAGTGCAGTACTTGGATGCAATCTCAAAAACAACAGAATGATCTTGGTTTGTTTTCAAGGCAAACCACTCAATATCACGGTAATCCAAGCCTATGCCCCAACTAGTAATGCTGAAGAAGCTGAAGTTGAACGGTAATATGAAGACCTACAAGACCTTTTATAACAACACCCTGAAAAGATGTCTTTTCATTATAGGGGACTGGAATGCAAAATTAGGAAGTCAAGAAACACCTGGAGTAACAGGCAAATTTGGCCTTGAAGTACAGAATGAAGCAGGGCAAAGGCTAATAGAGTTTTGCCAAGAGAACACACTAATCATAGCAAATACCCTCTTTCAACAAAACAAGAGAGGACTCTATGGATATCACCAGATGGTCAATACCAAAAGCAGACTGATTATATTATCTGCAGCCAAAGATGGAGAAGCTTTATAAAGTCAGAAAAAAAAAATAAGACTGGGAGCTGACTGTGGTTCAGATCATGAAAACCTTATTGCCAAATTCAGACTTAAATTGAAGAAAGTAGGGAAAACCATGAGACCATTCAAGTATGACCTAAATCAAATCCTTTATGATTCTACAGTGGAAGTGAGAAATAGATTTAAGGGACTAGATCTGATAGACAGCGTACATGATGAACTATGGGTGGAGGTTCTTGACATTGTACAGGAGACATGGATCAAGACCATCCCCATGGAAAAGAAATGGAAAAGAGCAAAATGGCTAGCTGCTGAAGCCTTACAAATAGCTGTGAAAAGAAGAGAAGCAAAAAAACAAAGAAGAAAAGGAATGATATAAGCACCTGAATGCAGAGTTCCAAAGAATAGCAAGAAGAGACAAGAAGGCCTTCTTCAGTTATCAATGCAAAGAAATAGAGGAAAACAACATAATGGGAAAGACTAGAGATCTCTTCAAGAAAATTAGAGATATGAACGAAACATTTCATGCAAAGGTGGGCTCAATAAAGGACAAAAATGGTATGGACCTAACAGAAGCAGAAGATATTAATAAGAGATGGCAAGAATACACAAAAGAACTGTATAAAAAAGATCTTCATGACCTGGATAATCATGATGGTGTGATCACTCATCTAGAGCCAGACATCCTGGAATGTGAAGTAAAGTGGGCCTTAGGAAGCATCATTACAAACAAAGCTAGTGGAGGTGATGGAACTCTAGTTGAGCTATTTCAAATCCTGAAAGATGATGCTGTGAAACTGCTGCACTCAATATGCAAGCAACTTTGAAAAACTTAGCAGTGGCCACAGGATTGGAAAAGTTCAGTTTTCATTTCAGTCCCAAAGAAAGGCAATGCCAAAGAATGCACAAACTAGCACACAATTGCACTCATCTCACATGCTAGTAAAGTAATGCTCAAAATTCTCCAAACAAGGCTTCAGCAATACGTGAACTGTGAAATTCCAGATGTTCAAGCTGGTTTTAGGAATGGCAGAAGAACCAGAGATCAAATAGCCAACATCCACTGGATCATCAAAAAAGCAAGAGAGTTCCAAAAAAACATCTATTTTTGCCTTTGTCTGTGTGGTTCACAATAAACTGTTGAACATTCTGAAAGAGATGGGAATACCAGACCACCTGACCTGCCTCTTGAGATACCTATATGCATGCTAAGAAGCTACAGTTAGAACTGTACACGGAACAACAGACTGGTTCCAAATAGGAAAAGGAGTATATCAAAGCTGTATATTGTCACTCTGCTTATTTAATTTATATGCAGAGTGCATCATGAAAAATGCTGAGCTGGATGAAGCACAAGCTGGAATCAACACTGCCAGAAGAAATATTAATAACCTCAGATATGCAGATGATACCACCTTATGGCAGAAAGTGAAGAGGAACTAAAATGTCTCTTAATGAAAGTGAAAGAAGAGATTCAAAAAGTTGGCTTAAAGCTCAACATTCAGAAAACGAAGATCACGGCAACTGGTCCCATCACTCCATGGGAAATAGATGGGAAAACAGTGGGAACAGGGGCAGACTTTATTTTTTGGGGCTCCAAAGTCACTGCAGATGGTGACTGAAGTCATGAAATTAAAAGACGCTTACTCCTTGGAAGGAAAGTTATGACCAACCTAGATAGCATATTCAAAAGCAGAGACATTACTTTGCCAACTAAGGTCCTTCAAGTCAAGGCTATGGTTTTTCCAGTGGTCATGTATGGATGTGAGAGTTGGACTGTGAAGAAAGTTGAACACCGAAGAATTGATGCTTTTGAACTGTGGTGTTGGAGATGACTATTGAGAGTCCCTTGGACTGCAAGGAGATTAAATCAGTCCATTCTAAAGGAAATCAGTCCTGGGTGTTCATTGAAAGGACTGATGCTAAAGCTGAAACTCCAGTATTTTGGCCACCTAATGTGAAGAGTTGACTCATTGGAACAGACACTGAAGGTGGAGGCATTAGTGGCAGGAGGAGAAGGGGATGACAGAGGATGAGATGACTGGATGGTATTACCGACTCGATGGACATGAGTTTGAGTAGACTCTGGCAGTTGGTGATGGACAGGGAGGCCTGACGTGCTGCGATTTCATAGGGTTGCAAAGAGTTGAACACGACTGAGTGACTGTACTGCACTGAACTGAACATGGATTTCCTTAATGGATATCAAGATGTGATAAATGCTATTAGACAAGTTTAAATATTTGCATTTAGAACATTGGAGAGGAAATGATTAAATTTAGTCAAAGGACCTATGAGAGTGTTTCTAAGTTTAGACCAATTTGATTGTGTCTCTAGGTCATGATGAAGGAATGGGTTGAACATGGAATGATACTGTCAAAAAACATCAAAATGTTCTGCTTGGTTTTAATTAGGATTAAGGATGTTGTCTGGAAAGGAAAGTGGAAGATATTATGTGGACTATAATACTCAAATGTTATACATATTCAAATCCCATAAAATAGAAGTTAAACTTACCTGTAGGCTATGAGGCTGGAAACAAAGGTATTTACACAGCATATGATGGGTAGAACTTTGAACTAGAAGAAACAAACAAACAAAAAATGTAGTGTCAGTTAAAAAATGGATTGAGTATGTAAAATCTGAGGCAGAGAAAACATTCATGATTTTATTACAAAAATTTGAGTGCACATTTCAGGAATGGGCTTCCCTGATGGCTCAGCTGGTAAAGAATCCACCTGCAATGAGGGAGGCATGGGTTCAATCCCTGGGTTGGAAAGATCCCCTGGAGGAAGCAACGGCTACTGACTTCAGTATTCTAGCATGGAGAATTCCATGGACTTTCTAGTCCGTGGGGCCACAAAAAGTCAGACACAACTAAGCGATTTTCACTTTCCTTTCCAGGTATGGGCCAGTGCCAGATTGATTAAAGTAAGGAGATGATTTTGTGCTGCAATATTTGAAGAGAGATAAAAGAGGAGTACAAAAATGTGGTAAGATTTCAATAGAAGACAGTGGCAGGGATTTCCCTGGTGGTCTAGTTAGTAGTTAAGACTCTGTGTTTTCAATGTAAGGGACTGGGTTCAATCCCTGGTCAGGGAACTAGATCCCACATGAAACCAAAGATCTTGTAGGCTGCAACAAAGACAGAAGTACAGTCATGCCACAACTAAGATCTGGCATGAACAAAAAATAATATATTTTTTAAGACAGTGGCAGACTCAGAAGTTGGCTATATTATCAAAGACAGGAAGACAGATAAATTTTTGTTTGACAGGCTAGCAAAAGCAGGCACTATATTAAGATAGAGCTACAAACTAACATCTGGAAATAAGTATCTACAATAAGAGGAGAGTGGCTGAACTAGAAAAGGCAATTTAAGACTTGTCAATATGGAAGCAATTTTTCAAAGTCCAT
>SJYF01000097.1:12782196-12794454 GCA_006410515.1 Procapra przewalskii | reverse complement strand
TTATTTATTTTTTAAATTTTATTTATTTATTTATTATTATTATTTCCCTACATTACAATACTGTATTTGTTTTGCCATACTTTAATGTATTTTTTATTGAAGGATAATTGCTTTACAGAATTTTGTTGTTTTCCATCAAACCTCAACATGAATCAGCCATAGGTATACATATATCCCCTCCCTTTTGAACCTCCCTCCCATCTCCCTCCCCATCCCACCTCTCCAGGTTGATACAGAGCCCCTGTTTGAGTTTCCTGAACCATACAACAAATTCCTATTGGCTATCTATTTTACATATGATAATATAAGATTCCATGTTACTCTTTCCATACATCTCACCCTCTGTTTCCCTCTCCCCATGTCCATGAGTCTATTCTCTATATCTGTTTCTCCATTGCTGTCCTGTAAATAAGTTCTTCACCATCATACTTCCAGACTTTATATATATGGGTTAGAATATATTATTTTTTCTGACTCTCTTCACTCTGTGTAATAGGTTTTATGTTTATCCACCTCATCAGAACTGACTCAAATGTGTTCCTTTTTACAGCTGAGTAATATTCCATTGTGTATATGTACCACAACTTTTTATCCATTCATCTGTCAAGGGACATCTAGGTTGCTTCCATGTTTTAATTATTATAAATAGTGCTGCAGTGAACAATGGGATACATGTGTATTTTTCAGTTTTGGTTTCCTCAGGGTATATGCGTAGGAGTGGGATTGCTGGGTCATATGGTGGTTTTATTCCTAGTTTTTTAAGGAATTTCCATACTGTCTTTCATAGTGGCTGTGTCAATTTACATTTCCACCAGCAGTGCAAGAACATTCCCTTTTCTCTGCACCCTCTCCAGCATTTGGTGTGAGGTCATTGTAATTTAAAACCTCATTATAGTTTTGACTTGCCTTCCTGTAATAATGAGCAATGTTGAGCATCTTTTAACGTGTTTCTTAGCAATCTGTATGTCTTCTTTGGAGAAATGTCTGTTTAGGTCTTGTTTCACTTTTTGAGTGGGTTGATTTTTTCTCTAGCATTGAGCTGCATGAGCTGCTTGTATATTTTGGAAATTAAGCCTTTGTCAGTTGTTTCATTTGCTACTATTTTCTCCCATTCTGAGGATTGTCTTTTAACCTTGCTTATAGTTTCCTTTTTTGTACAAAAATTTTAAGCTTCATCAGGTCCCACTGGTTTACTTTTGTTTTTATTTCTGGTACTCTAGGAGGTGGGTCATAGAGGACCTTGCTTTGATTTATGTCATCGAGTGTTCTGCCTATTTTTTTTTTCCTCTAAGAGTTTTATGGTTTCTGGTATTACATCTAGGTTTTTAATCCATTTTGAGTTTATCTTTGTGTATGGTGTTAAGAAGTGTTCTAATTTCATTCATTTACATGTAGCTGTCCAGTTTTTCCAGCACCATTTACTGAAGAGGCTGTCTTTGCCCCATTATATAGTCTTGACTCCTTTGTTAAAAATAAGGTACCCATAGGTGCATGGGTTTATTTCTGGAATTTCTGTCTTGTTCCACGGTCTATATTTCTGTTTTTGTGCAGTACCAGACTGTATTGATGACTGAATCTTTGTGGTATAATCTGAAATCAGGAAGGTTGATTCCTCCAGCTCCATTCTTCTTTTTCAAGACTGCTTTGGCTATTCGGGGTCTTTTGTGTTTCCATATGGGTTGTGTAATTTTTTTTTTGTTCTAGTTCTGTGAAAAAAGCAATTGGTAATTTCATGTGGATCACACTGAATCTGTAGGTTGCATTTGATAGTATAATCACTTTCACAATATTGATGCTTCCTACCCAGGAGCATGGAATATCTCTCCATCCGTTTATGTTATCTTCTCATTTTCTGTGAACAGTTCTTTTTTCTCCTTAGGTAAGTTTATCCTTAGATATTTAATTCTTTGTGTTGCAGTGCTGGATGGAATTGATTTCTTAATTTCTCTTTCTGATTTTTCATTGCTAGTATATAGAAACGCAAGTGATTTCTGCGTATTGATTTTGTTTCCTACAACTTTGCTAAATTCACTGATTAGCTCTAGGAACTTTCTAATACTTCTTTAGGGTTTCCTACCCACTCCAGTGTTCTTGCCTGGAGAATCCCAGGGACAGGGGAGCCTGGTGGGCTGCCATCTATGTGGTCACACAGAGTCAGACACTACTGAAGCAACTTAGCAGCATGTACACTATCAGGTCATCTGCAAACAGTGAGAGCTTTCGTTCCCCTCTTCTGAACTGAATTCCTTTTATTTCTTTTTCTTCTCTGATTGCTGTAGCTAGGACTTCCAGAACTATGTTGAATAATAGTGGTGTAACTGGATGCTCTTGTCTTGTTCCTGATCTTAGGTGGAATGTTTTCAGTTTTTCACCATTGAGAAAAATGTTTGCTGTAGGCTTACCATATATGGTCTTTATTGTGTTAAGGTAGGTTTCTTATATGCCCACTTTTTTGAGAGTTTTAATCATAAATGGGTGCTGAATTTTCTCAAAAGCTCTTTCTGTATTTATTGAGATTATCATAGGTTTTTAACTTTTAATTTCTTAATATGGTATATCACATTGATTGATTTACATATATTAAAAAACCCTTACATTGCTAGAATAAATCCAATTTGATCATGGTATGTGAGCTTCTTGATATGTTGTTGAATTCTGTTTTCTAAAATTTTGTTGAGGATTTTTGCATCTATGTGATATTGGCCTATAGATTTCATTTTTTGTGTTGTCTTTTTCTGATTTTGGTATCAAGGTGATAGTGGCCTTGTAGAATGAGTTTGGAAGTGTTCCTTTCTCTGCAATTTTTTGAAAGAGTTTTAAAAGGATAGGCATTACTTTTCTCTAAATGTTTGATAAAAATTTCCTGTGAAGCCATCTGATTGTGGGCTTTTGTTTTTAGGGAGATTTATGATCACAGCTTCAATTTCAGTGGTAGTAGTTGGGTTATTCATAATTTCTATTTCTTCCTGGTTCAGTCTTGGAAGTTTGAACTTATCTAAGAATCTGTCTATTTCTTCCAGGTTATCGATTTTATTGCCATAATGTTGTTCATAAGAGTGTCTTAAAAATCCTTTGTATTTTTTCATTGTCTGTTGTAACCTCTGCTTTTTAATTTCTAATTCTGTTGATGTGATTCTTCACTTTTTTAAAAATTTTAATAAGTGAGGCTAATAGCTTGTTAATTTTGTTTTTCTCAAAGAATGAGCTTTTAATTTTATTAATCTTTAATATTTTTTCTTTCATTTCTTTTTCTTTATTTCTGCTCAGACCTTTATGATTTATTTCCTTCTGCTAATTTCAGGTTGTTGTTGTTCTTCTTCTTTGTCCAGTTGTTTTAGGTGTAAAGTTAGGTGGTCTATTTGTTGTTTTTCTTATTTCTTGAGCTAGGATTTTATTGCCATAAACTTCCCTCTTAGGACTACCTTCTCTACACCCTATAGGTTTTGAGTTGTAGTTTTCTCATTGTCATTTGTTTCTAGAAATTTTTTGATTTCCCTTTTGATTTTTTTCAGTAACCTGCTGGTTATTTAAAAACGTGTTGTTTAATCTCCATGTTTTGGCATTTTTTTACAGGTTTTTTTCTTGTAATTAATATCTAGTTTAATAATATTGTGGACTAAGAAGATGCTTGATATAATTTCAATTTTCTTAAGTTTACCATTTTCTGAGGTAAATTTTTGTGGTTTGTTTTGTGATCCAAGATGTGATCTATCCTGTAGAATGGTCCGTGTGCATTTGAGAAGAAGGTGTTTTCTTCTGCATTTGGATGGAATGTCCCAAATATATCAATGAGATCCATCTCATCTAATGTATCTTTTAAGACTTGTGTTTCCTTACTAATTTTCTGTTTTGATAATCTGTCCATTGGTGTGAGTGTGGTGTTAAAGTCTCCTATTATTATTGTGTTACTGTCAATTTATCCTTTCATGTCTGTTCATGTTTGTCTTATGTTTTGTGGTCCTCCTATGTTGGGTGCATAGATATTTATAATTGTTATGTCTTCCTGTTTGATTTGTCCCTTGAACACTATGCAGTGTACTTCTTAATCTCTTGTAATCTTCTTTATTTTAAGGTATATTTTGTCTGATATGATGATTGCTACTCCAACTTTCTTCTGCTTCCAATTTGCAGGCAATATATTTTTCCATCCTCTCACATTCAGTCTATATCTGTCTTTAGGTCCGAAGTGGGTTACTATTAGCATATATATGGGTCTTATTTTGTATCCATTCAGCCAGTCTGTAAATTGGAGAAATAGTGATGAAAACTGATGGAAATGCATGATGTTGATGATAGAGAATAGCAAAACACATCTGCAGGCCTTGCTTTCCATTGTAATGTAGTCTCTCAGTAGGTAGTCAACACTGAGACAGAGTTAGGAGTGGATGTGACTTTGTGGGTGACAGTGCCTGTAAGATAAATGCAGCAGAAAGCAGAACTAGGCAGATAGCCTCAGAACACATCACACACCTTTCAGTGTTTCAGCCAATACAGCAGGAAATTCTAGAGCCAAGTCATGGAAGATCCCTTGGAGGAGGGCATCACAACCTACTCTGGCATTTTTGCCTGGAGAATCCCATGGATAGAGGAGCCTGCCAGGCTACAGTTCATAGAATAACAAGGAGTTAGCCATGACTGAAGCAACTTAGCATGAGCAAAGTCAGAGTGGTCTGTACTGAGCAACCATGAACACGCTGTAATACACCTACCATGCTCAGACACGGATTTAAGGCTGCCCTGGAAAAGTGTGCTCTGGGCTTAACTACTCAGGGGAATCACGAAGACATGGCCTCCTTCAGATGAATGTAAGTTCCTTTGTGAAGCAAAGTATCTTCAAGGCAACTACCATTTATAGAAAAATATAATTGCCACAAGTAAGTGAAGGCAAGGAATTCAAAGAGGAATATTACAATATAAATATTACAGTATAAAAGACTAGGAAATGAATGAATATTTGGACACTCCAGAAGTATGTGATTTAACAAAGAGATAAAGTTATGACTGATGAAATAATACCAACATACATACAAGATATTTTCATCAGAAACATAATACACAGGCATTTTGAGGGATATTAATGTACCATAGGAGATAAAACTCTATGTTTCCAAATGGTGATATAGTTTTGCCTGAATGTATGCTCAATTACTTCAGTCAATCCAACTCTTTTTGATCCCATGGACTGTAGCCCTCCAGGCTACTCTATCCATGAGATTGTCCAGGCAAGAATAATGGAGTGGTCTGCCATACCCCCCCCCCCCAAGGGATCTTCCTGATCCAGGAATCAAACCTGCATCTCTTACTTCTCCTGTGTTGTCAGGTGGCTTCTTTACCACTAGCACTACATGGGAAATCCATTTTGCCTTGCATAAAAGTCTTTATCTGTTACCCTCACAAGTGATTTTTAAATCCTCTGCTGCCTAAATCTCTTCACACATACAGGATATATGTTTTTCCATCCTCGCATGTTCAGTCCATAACTGTCTTTAGGTCTGAAGTGGGTTACTTTCAGACAACATATATATGGGTCTTATTTTTGTATCTACTCAGCCAGTCTGCATCTTTCTTTCAGTTGGATCATTTAATCTGTTTACATAAAAAGTAATTATTTATATATATATGCTCTTATTGCCATGATCTTAATTGTTTGGAATTGATTTTCTATATATTTTTTCTTCTCTTGTATTTCTTGCCTATAGAAGTCTCTTTAACACTTGTTGTAAAGCTGGTTTGGTTGTACTGCAATCTGTTAAGTTTGCTTGTTGAAAAGCTTTTTATTTCTCCATCTATTTTGCGTGAGATCCTTGCCAGGTACTGTAATCTTGGTTGTAGATTTTTCCCCTTCAATACTTTAAATATATACTGTCATTCCATTATGGCCTGTAGCATTTCTGCTTAAAGATCAGCTATTGAGAAAATGGGGTTTCCCTTGTATGTTGCTTGTTTCTTCTCCTTTGTTGTTTTTATTTGTTTATTTAGTCTTTAGTCTTTGCTAATTTGTATTTGTTTTGGCATATTTTTCCTGGGTTTATCCTGTATGGGACTCTTTGTGCCTCTTAGACTTGATTGACTACTTCCTTTTCCATGTTGGCGAATTTTTCAGCTATAATCTCTTCAAAAATGTTCTCATAACATTTATTTTTCTCTTCTTCTCCTGGGACCCCTATAATTTGAATTTTAATGTGTTTGATGTTGTCCCAGGGGTCTCTGAGACTATCCTCAGTTCTTTTCATTCTTTTTATTTTATTCTGCTCTCCAGAAATTATTTCCACCATTTTATCTTCCAGCTCACTGATTTGTTCTGCTTCAGGTATTCTACTATTGATTCCTTCTAGAATATTTTTAATTTCAGTAATTGTGTTATCTCTGTATGTTTATTCTTTAATTCTCTAGGTCTTTGTTAGTTGATTCTTGTATTTTCTCTATTTTGTTTTCAAGGTTTTTGATCATCTTTACTATCATTATTCTGAATTCTTTTTCAGGTAGTTTACTTATTTCCTCTTCATTTATTTGGACTTCTCTGTTTCTAGTTTGTTCCTTCATTTGTGTGGTACTTCTCAGCTTTTTTTTTTTTTTAACTTATTCTGTTTGAGGTCTCCTTTTCACAGGATTCACGGTTGAATTCGTTCTTCCCTTTGGTTTCTGCCCTACTAAGTTCGGTCCAGTGGTTTGTGTAAGCTTTCTATAGGATGAGATTTGTGCTGAGATTTTGTTTGCTTCTTTTTCTTCTGATTGGCAAGGCAGAATGAGGTGGTAATCCTGTCTGCTGATGCTTTGGTTTGTATTTTTGTTTTATTTCTTGTTTAGATGAGGCATCCTACACAGGGTGTTTCTGGTAGTTGGGTGACTCCAGGTCTTGTATTCAAGTAGTTTCCTTTGTATGAGTTCTCACTATTTGATACTTCCTGGGGTTAGTTTTCTGATAGCCTATAGTCTTGGAGTCAGTGCTCCCACTCAGAGGCTCAGGGCTTAACCTCTGGTCAGAAATGGAGATTGTTTGCTATGGCATTAAGTGAGATTAAAATAAATACCCAGAAAGGAGACATCAAAGATGAATTCTCTGATGTAAATCATGGAAGGATCCTCTATGACCCATCTTCCAAGGTAATGAAAATGAAAGCAAAAATAAACAAATGTGACCTAATTAAACTTAAAAGTTTTTGCACAACCAAGGAAACTATAAGCAAGGTGAAAAGACAGCCTTCAGAATGGGAGAAAATAACATCAAATGAATCAACTGACAAAGAACTAATCACAAAAATATACAAGCAAATTATGCAGCCCAATTCCAGAAAAATAAGCGATCCAATCAAAAATTGGGCCAAAGAACTAAGCAGACATTTCTCCAAAGAAGACATACAGATGGTTAACAAACACATGAAAAGATGTTCAACATCATTCATTATCAGAGAAATACAAATCAAAACCACAATGAGGTACCATCTCATGCTGGTCATAATGGCTACTATCTAAAAGTCTACAAACAATAAGTGCTGGAGAGGGTGTGGAGGAAAAGGAACCCTCTTACACAGTTGGTGGGAATGAAAACTAGAACAACCACTATGGAGAACAGTGTGGAAATTCCTTAAAAAACTGGAAATTTAACTGCCTTATGACCTAGCAATCCCACTGCTGGGCATACACACTGAGGAAAACAGAATTCAAAGAGACATGTGTACCCCAGTGTTTATTGCAGCACTGTTTATAATAGTCAGGACATGGAAGCATCCTAGATGTCCATCAGCAGATGAATGGATAAGAAAGTTGTGGTACATATACACAATGGAATATTAGTCAGCTATTAAAAAGAATGCATTTGAATCAGTTCTAATGAGATGAATGAAATTGGAGCCTGTTATACATAATGAAGTAAGTCAGAAAGAAAAAGAGCAATACATAATATTAATGCATATATATGGAATTTAGAAAGATAGTAATGCTGACCGTATATGTGAGACCGAAAAAGAGACACAGATGTAAAGAATAGACTTTTGGACTCTGTGGGAGAAGGCGAGGATGGGATGATTTGAGAGAATAACACTGAAACATGTATATTATCATATGTGAAATAGATCACCAGTCCCGGTTCGATGCATGAGACATGGTGCCTAGGGCTAGTACACTGGGATGACCCTGAGGGATGGGATGGGAAGGGAGGTGGGAGGGGGGTTCAGAATGGGAACACATGTACACCCATGGCTGATTCATGTCAATGTATAGCAAAACCATCAAAATACTATAAAGTGATTGGCCTCCAATTAAATTTTTTTAAAAATAAAAAAAGTGAAAAAAATATAAACAGAAAAAAAAAACAGATGAACCCAGACAAATGGCAGTTACAAAGTCAGTCAAATAACAATTAAAATAATGGAATGTACAAATGTACATATACATCCATGAACAGTCTAAACAGTCCAACAAAAATATAAGTACAGTGGATTGACTTGGCAAAAGAAGGAAATCAAAAATTATGTTTACCTCTTAAGAACAAAACTAACTAAAGCACAAAGTGGAAAACAAAGCTAAAAAGATGCCAAGGGAGGAATATAGCAATGAAAACAAAACTAACAAAACTGTTGAGAGGAAAGGAAAGAAAGAATAGATATGCAAAGTTAAACAAAGGTAGATATATATTTATATACATTAAAGATTAACTGCAAAGGGAAAAGCATATTAAGAAAAGCAAACAAAGGAATAAATGTAGAAAAATAATAATAGGTTTAAAACTTAAAGTTAAAACAAGAAAAGAAAAAAGAACAAAAAGAGAAAAATTCCACAGAACCTCAAAAGCCCAGTGAAGAGGCAGAGGTTTATAACATCAGTAACATATGTGACTGAGGAAAACAGAACACTCAAAAGCTTAATTAGATTTCATAGTGCCAATAAAATTGACAACTACAACAGAGGGGGAAAAAGAGGTAAAGAAAAGAAAAACAAAATCCAAAAGAATCTACAGAACAAGTCAAAACAAAAATAATAAATGTTCTTCATGCGTCACTGCTGTCAGTCCTTTCCCATGCTGAGAGTCACAGTCCATCTCACCTCCCTAGGATGGCCTCCAACATCGTGCTGATTCCTGAACCTGCTGTGGGGGCAGCTCAGATTCTAATCTGGTCCTACTCCTGTGTGTTCTTGCCTCAAATGTCCACAGCTATCAGAACTAGTGAATTTTCTTTTGTGGGAGCTCTCAACAACATTTTATATATTCCATAGACACAGAGTCTACCTAGTTGATCATATGAATTTAATCTATAGCTTGAATAGCCAGTGGGAAGGTTTTGGGTCTTCTTCCTTAACCACACTGTCCTTAGATTTCAACTATGATTTTATTTCCATTTTTGCATGTGGGGCATCCACTGGGGTTTGCTCCTGAGGCTGCCCTGGACAACCTAGATTTGTCCCTGAGAGGGCCAGATATGGAGGTGGTACTTGGGTCACAGGGCTTCTGGCAGCACCAGGTACTCAGGGGAGTTGGCAGCTAAGACAGCAGGAAATACAGTGCTCTAGAAGAGTATGGCAACCAGTATTGGCAAATACACTCCAGTATTCTTGCCTGGTGAACACCCCTCCTTGACAAAGAAGCCTGGCAGGCCACAGTCTACAGGGTTGCAAAGAGTCAGACATGACTGAAATGACCCTGCACGCATAGACACAAGACATTTTTTGCCTGTGGGATCTCTGCCCCAGTGAGAGTTGAGTGTGAAGGTGGTCCAGCTGCTTGGCTTGTGGGGACCCTGGGGCACCAAGTGTGCAGGAACACAGACTGTCTCTGCTGCAGGAGTTATGGCCCTGCTGCTGCTGCTGCTGCTAAGTCGTTTCAGTCATGTCTGACTATGTGTGACCCCATAGACAGCAGCCCACCAGGATCCTCTTTTCCTATGATTCTTCAAGCAAGAACACTGAAGTGGGCTGCCGTTTCCTTCTCCAGTGCATGAAAGTGAAAAGTAAAAGTGAAGTTGTTCAGTCCTGTGTGACTCTTAGGGATCCCATGGACTGCAGCCTACCAGGCTTCTCCATCCATGACATTTTCCAGTCAAGAGTACTGGAGTGGGTTGCTGTTGCCTTCTCTGGTTATAGCCCTATCAGAGTCTTTTTTCGAGTCTCTTGTAGCTGGCAATCAGAAGGCCTCTTTGGCAGGTCTTTCTCTGTAGTTCTGCCCATCCAGGCACTTATAGTGCTCCCTTGCCTGGGTCCTTCTCTGTTGTTCAGTGTGTCAGGCAAATAGAGAAGCCCCCTGGCTGGGGTTCTACTCTGTAGATTGGCTTGTCAGGCACTTAAAGGGGTACCCTAGGTGGGTCCAACTCTGTAGTTTGGCACTGCTGCTGCTGCTGCTGCTGCTGCTGCTAAGTCACTTCAGTTGTGTCCAACTCTGTGCGACCCCATAGATAGCAGCCCGCCAGGCTCCCCCGTCCCTGGGATTCTCCAGGCAAGAACACTGGAGTAGGTTGCCATTTCCTTCTGCAATCCATGAAAGTGAAAATTGAAAGTGAAGACGGTCAGTCGTCTGACCCCTCAGCGACCTCATGGACTGCAGCCTTCCAGGCTTGACCGTCCATGGGATTTTCCCCATCATTCACTTAAAGGAGCATCCTGGGTTGGGTGCTATTCTGTAGTCTAGTGAGTCAGACATTTGATGGGCCAGCCTCTATACTGTTCAGCTGTCAGTGCTGGCATGTACGGAGAGGGAGATGGCTCCAACTTCTATGCATGACTTAGCAATATTGCCTTGCTTCCATGGCTGCCGGACTTACATTTACAGCCATTTCCCACCATAATCCCCTCCCTCAGGTCCCCTCAATCTGCCTCTCTGCAGTCAAGAGTAGCCCTCACCTTGGGATTGTTCCATAATTCCTAAACCCCAGCCCCCAGCCGCTGCACCTTCCAAGGGACTTGCATCCCTGTTGGGGTATGTATGGCTGCAGCAAGAAGTATATGCTTCTCCTTCCATTAAGGCTGCCACAGACTAGCTGTTTCATTCTCAACCATAAATGTTTCTCCTTTGGCTCAGACTAATTGCCCTGCTGTGGTGAGCAGACCCCTGCTTCAGTTACCCCACTGGCCAAGGAGTGGTCCAGTCCTACTAACACTGCTGTTTTTTCCCCTAGTTTCTTTTTCCATGAGTTTTGCATGGTTCTATAAATTATTTTCCACTGGTCAGGTAGGTACCCTTGTCTGCTCTCAGCTGGTATTATGCATGCACTTCCGTGTCTGAAGGTGTATTCCTGATATATCCATGGAGAGAGATGTACTCCATGTCCACCTACTCTGCCAACTTGTTCTCCTAATTGAAAACTTTCAATAGACATGAGTTTAAGTACACTCTGGGACATAGTGAAGGACACAAAAGCCTGGCACAATGCAGTCCATGGGGTCTTAAAGCATTAACACAACTTACCAACCGAACAACAAGAACAACATAGAAAAATAGAATGCTAATTAGCTTTTACATTTTTTCTTTTAACCTCCAAATACTATTTAAAGTAGATCCTTGAAAAACATCTGGGTTGAGGGTGCTGACTGCACTGCTGAAAATCCACGGATTACTTTACCTGTCAGCCCTCCATCTACATAGTTCCACAGCTGAGGACTCAATCAACCGGGGATCCTGTAGTTTCAAAGAACTTATTTAGTTAAAAAAAAAAATCTGCAGTAGACACTGACAGTTTGAATCTGTATTTTTAAAAAGACCACTAAAATTGGAAATTCAGTCATTCTTTGGGAGGAGCTAATCTAAAGACCCATATGAGACTTAATGACATTTCACTGATGATATTAATTATCATGCTTTAATGCACTTTTACTGGCATTTGCCCCTATCTCTACTTTTAATAATACTTAGCAGTATCTTCAAACTATTTTGGCTTCCCTGGTGGCTCAGCTGGTAAAGAATACACTTGTAAGGCAGGAGACCTGGATTTGATGCCTGGGTTTGGAAAATCCCCTGGAGAAGGGAATAGCTACCCACTCCAGTATTCTGGCATGGAGAATTCCATGGATTGTATAGTCCATGGTGTCTCAAGTCAGACACAACTGTGCAAATAATTAGTGATCAGTTCAGTTCAGTTCAGTCGCTCAGTCGTGTCTGACTCTTTGCAACCCCTTGAATCACAGCACGCCAGGCCTCCCTGTTCATTACCATCTCTTGGAGTTCACTCAGACTCACATCCATCGAGTCCATGATGCCATCCAGCCATCTCATCCTCGGTCATCCCCTTCTCCTCCTGCCCCCAATCCCTCCCAGCATCAGAGTCTTTTCCA
>SJYF01000097.1:12727474-12750624 GCA_006410515.1 Procapra przewalskii | reverse complement strand
TTTGATAACCTAAAAAATTGCAAAATCTAAAAGGTGAGAATTATAATTTATTACATGGACATATTGTGGAGTTAATCCTTATGGCAGAAAGTGAAGAGGAACTAAAAAGCTCTTGATGTATGGCAAAAGCAATACAATATTGTAAAGTAATTAACCTCTAATTAAAATAAATTTATGTTTAAATAATTAATTAAAAACAATAAAAAGCCTTTTGATGAAAGTGAAAGAGGAGCATGAAAAAGTTGGCTTAAAGCTCAACATTCAGAAAACTAAGATCACGGCATCTGGTGCCATCACTTCATGGGAAATAGATGAGGAAACAGTGGAAACAGTGTCAGATTTATTTTTGGGGGGGCTCCAAAATCACTGCAGATGGTGATTGTAGCTATGTAATTAAAAGATGCTTATTCCTTGGAAGGAAAGTTATGACCAACCTAGATAGCATATACAAAAGCAGAGACATTACTTTGCCAACAAAGGTCCATCTAGTCAAGGCTATGGTTTTTCTAGTAGTCATGTATGGATGTCGGGGTTGGACTGTAAAGAAAGCTGAGTGCCAAAGAACTGATGCTTTTGAACTGTGGTGCTGAAGAAGACTCTTGAGAATCCCTTGGAATGCAAGGAGATCCAACCAGTCCATTCTAAAGAAGATCAGCCCTGGGTGTTCTTTGGAAGGAATAATGCTAAATCTGAAACTCCAATATTTTGGCCACCTCATGCAAAGAGCTGACTCATTGGACAAGTCTCTGATGCTGGGAGGGACTGGGAGCAGGTGGAAGAGGGGATGACATAGGATGAGATGGCTGGATGGCATCACCAACTCGATGGACTTGAGTTTGAGTGAACTCCAGGAGTTGGTGATGGACAGGGAAGCCTAGCATGCTGGAATTCATGGGGTTGCAAAGAGTTGGATACAAGTGAGTGACTGAACTGAACTGACTGAGGATTCAAATCTAGCAGACAGTCTCTCAGAGAGTTCTGAGAGACTGTTCCAAAGATGTAAGGGAAGAGCCAGGATATACAGGAGTTTTTGCATAAATAACAACAACCAAAAAAAAGAACAAAACAAACAGATGATTGGAATATCAAATGACTACTGTCAGTTAAAGAAACCAGACATCTCAACTTAATGAATTTAGTATCTTTCTTGTACAGGAAGATGTAAGAGTCTGGGCTCACTGAAATCATTCCTGGCACATGCACCTTAACTATTTAGGGTGAGGTTGTGCAACCTTTGTGTACAGAGAGATTTGACAGGAATATGTCTGCGGGGCCTGTTAATCTTGGAATCAGCTGATGGGGGGAGGTGCATATTCTGCATCTTAGTCTTTTCCCCATGGAGGAGGATAAGCCAAAGTTCAGGGACCTGTGGGGAAAGAGAAGCCAGAATAAAGTTTGGTCAAGACAAAACAAAGGAGAATATAGGCAATTGTGAATACTTGGTCAGGAGTTATAACAGTACACTATGTGTGTGTATGTGTGTGTGTGTGTGTGTGTGTGTGTGTGTGTGTGTAAGTACATTTATTTGTGGCTGAGTATTTCACTTTGTTTGTTATAAGCTAATTTGATGGCTTGGTATGTAGTTGTGATATCATAAAAAGGTATTTGATCTGAGTCTCTCCCTTCCTGTCTCCTAAAAACAGAGCTCCTAAAAAACTGAATTTTCTGAGTGCTAACTATGATAGAGGCTTTTTAAAGTCTTTGTTGAATGTATTACAATTTTTTTTTCTTTTTTATGTTTCAGTTGACTCCAAGACATGTGGGATCTAAACTCTTGATCAGGGATCAACCCATACCCCCTGCATTGGAAGCCCAAATATTATCCACTGGACAACCTGGCCTTTTTTTCTAACAAGGCAACCCTTGGTAACTGGGCCTCTAGATAGCTTCAGGTAGGGGGCTGGTTGCCAGAAAGATCATGTCTTGATTGGAAGTTTGAGGTTTTCAACCCCACCTCCAAATTGGTGGAAAGGAGAAGAAGCTAGAGACTGAGACAATCACCAAAAACCAATGATATCTTCATAAAAATATCTAAATGATAGGATTTGAAAACCTCCAGGTTCATGAACACACTGAGAAACCAAAAGGATGATGTCCTTGGAGAGGGCACAGAAGCCTCATGACCCCTCTTTTCATAATTTTCCCTTTGAATCACTTTCATTTTGGCTACTTAGGAAGTCTATCCTTAATAACACTGGAAAATGCAAGTAAAAGGTTTTCCTGAGTTTTGTGAACCTGAGGAGGTTGAACCTCGTATACAGTCGCTGGGTCAGAAGTATGAATGGCCCATCATTCCTGATTAGAATCTGGAACTGAGGCAGTCTTGGACTGAGCTTCTTATCTTGTGAGATCTGATGCTAGCTCCAGGTAGAGAGTGTCAGAATTGATCTGAATTGTTGAACACACTGGGTTTAGAAAATTAAATAAGTGGTGCTAGAAAAAACACCATGTATTTAGTGTCAAGAACCAGGAAAAAAAAAAAAAAACAACTCTCTTTTGGTGTTAGTAAACAAATTTAATTTTCTAGAACAGCCTTGGCTCAGAGTAATATGTGGTTTATAAAGAGAAAGAATATGAAGATAGATGATGAGAAATCCCTTCCCTGGATGGCTACCTAGTATCCATCTTATGAAAATTCAGCTGCATTGTGATCACTCACTAAAAGTAAAATTTACCAGTGGTATTTCAAAATGGTTGCAGATAAGACTTGCAAAGACTTCACTCATTGGATAACTAAAGGAAATGCAAAACAATAAGAAGCATGATAAACATACAATCCATTGCTGGGTATTATTACCTGTAATAGGTAAAATGTAAGAAAATGCTGAGTCAAACCTTGATGCTAGACCAAGCACAGATTTCACATGGTGAGAGTTGAGGGACTTATCCTGGAAGGGTGAAAACTTTTAAAAGATTACTAAGAAATGGGGTAAGTAAAGGAAACACTGCCAGAAGTGAAAAAAAAGAAGAAGAAGAAGAAGAAGAAGAAGAAAAAGAGAGTCAAAACGGCCATTCCAAAAGGGTGGGACTTCTTAGATAATTTATTTAAAATGGGATGAATAAAATGGACATTGACATTGCTGAAACAAAGGTCTTAATAGACCACTGTTGAAGATAACATTCAATAGTGGTATATTAAGTGAACCAAGAGTGGACCAAAGAAAATCTTTGCTGGCTTCCCAGCATTAAAAAAGACCCAGAACAAGTCTACATGCTCATGTTTGGAGAAATTAAAACAAAATGAAGAGACAAATATTTCAATGAGAAACTGAACCTGGAAATACTTGATGCCATAATTGGACAGATTAATCAAGATAATGACTGCCAAAAGGACCTGGGTGTCTCAGCAAGAAACCCTGCTGGAAACGCAAAGCCTTTCGTACTTGAGTGGACATAATTTTCAAGGGGTGAAAAGAAAAGTTTCTGGGATTTCTTGACATAGGAGCCACTTGCACTTTGGTACCAAAACTCATGGAACCAGCACTAACATGGGCTTCAATCAGATTTAACAAATACAGAAGTAAAAGAGCTGATAAGGATTAAGGTGGAGGGTTCAAAGAAAATTACAATGCTTAAACAGTTCCTGTGTGAAGAGGTTGTATCTGCTTTTCCGAAATGTTCTGTTAGGATGGATGTCTATGGATATTATGTCTGACTGTGGAATGCATGCTGTACCTAGTATTCTGAAACAAGAAACTGCTAATAAATGCTAGATGAAGGCTACAGTTAGGAATATAAGGGTTGATGAGATTAAGGTGAAAACTAGAAGAGGTGGTAAACTTGAACAGGCTTTATTTGAAATGGTTACAGCTTTCTCAACAGGCTTCTCTGGTGCCTCAGCCATAAAGAATCCACATGCAATGACTCAGGAGATGTAGGTTCGATTCTCGGATTGGGAAGATCCCCTGAAGGAGAGCATGCAACCCACTCTGATATTCTTACTTACAGAATCCCACAGACAGAGAAGCCAGGCAGGCTATGGTCTATAGGATCGCAAAGAGTCAGACACAACTGAAGTGACTGAACGTGCACAGCTTTCTCAAATGAATTATCAGGACAGACACTGTCTGAATAGGAACATACCCTATCTAATATTGTAAAATACAAACCATGTAAACCTACCCTTCAAGCAATACTAATGCTAAATGAGAACCAATAAGACTGGCTGAGTCCAAATATTACAGAATAAAAACTGTAGAGATAGTAGAGCCAAATTCTCTTGAGGTACTCATATGTTGAGTGTATGCGCTGTTCTCTGTTGTGCCCAACTCTTTTGTGGACTACAGTCCAACCCATGGACTGTAGCCTGAGAGGCTCCTCTGTCCATGGGATTTTCCAGGCAAGAATGCTAGAGTTCTTTTTTCTCCAGGGAATTTTCCTTACCCCGGGATTGAACCCAAGTCTCTTGCATCCTCTAAACTGTCAGGTGAATTATTTACCACTGAGCCATCTGGGAGTGCATACTAGGGTTTAAACAGGAAAATCTGAGAATACTTCTCTGCAATGATTGGGGCTTTGGCCCAGGTTTGGCTCTCTTTATCTTCAGGTTCCGCATCCACAGATTCAACCGAGCATGGATGGAAATATTTTATAAACACCAGAATGTTTCAAAAAGCAAAATTTGAATTTGCCATATGACAACTATAAATATACATTTATGTCATATTAGGTATTACAAGCAATCTAGAGATGACTCAAAGCATACAGAAGGATATTCATAATTTCCATGCAAATACTACCATCATCTTATCTCAGAGACTGGAGTATTCTCATTTTGGTATCTGTAGGTATCCTGGAGCCAATCTTCTATGGATACTCAGGAATGACTGTGTATAAGATCTTGATACTAGGGTAATCTGTCAAGACACCCCAGGGTAGGGAGCTCTTTCCTCACGACTGAATTTGTAACTGTGTGAAGAGTTTCTGGTTTCTATTTTCACATGCACAGAGTTCTATAAATAGCACACAACTGACCAACAAAGAGGTGCCTGGATTATGGATGATATTCCAAAGGTAAATGGACAGCATCCTGTGTAGATGGCCATCACTTTGACTGAAAGAGGTAGAAACTCAGTAGGCTGCCTTGCTTGCTGCTTGCCACAACATTTTAGCTTTCACTAACTGATGGGTTGTACCCATCACGTCTGCAAGTCCTGTTCCTTCCCAGCCTCAAGACTAAATAAAGAACTAAGAATAAGAAAATATCTATTTCTTTATCCTTGGCTATTATTCCTTCTTATCCTCATTTATGCCCAAATGATTACATCTTTGGAAGGAATGTTAGAGTTGGACCATGGACTGGTCTACAGTATAGGCAACTGTAGTAGTAGTCTAGCAAGTACTTCCCCTCATCCAAGGAGGGGTTGTCGGAACCTCCTGATTTATAGCCATTAAGTCAGAAGTAAGGATGGTTCCTGTTATGGTGGCTGAAGTGAAGGATTTGAATCCCTTTAACTGTTGGGGTCTGATGCTAAGTCCAGGTAGATGGTGTCAGAATTGAGTTGAATTGTTGGACATTCTGTTGGTGTGTCAGATAATTCAAGGAAGTGATTAGTATCAGGAGACATGCTAAGTCATTTCAGTGATGTCTGACTCTTTGTGACCCTATGGACTGTAGCCCATCAGGCTCCTCTGTCCATGAGGATTCTCCACGCAAGTATGCTGGAGTGTGTTTCCATGCCCTCCTCCAGGTGATTTTCCTGACCCAGGGATCAAACTACATCTCATTATGTCTCCTCCATTGGCAGGAACTTTCAGTAGCATAAAATTAAGGGTTAGGTCTCTATTAAAGTTCATTCAACACATTAGCTTTCTTTCTGTCTACAAGCCCATCATTAATCTGTCTCATTATATAAGTCCTATTGGTCATAAGAGGGATTGAAGAAAGGAAGAGTGTTTAAAATTAATAAAAGCTATTGTCATCACTGATAAAAAGAATTTTAAGTACAAGTTCAACACATGATGGGCTGGTAGTGCCAAATTTGCATGTGAAAGTAAAGAAAGTGAAGTTGTTCAGGCGTGTGCAACTCTTTGTGGCCTTATGGACTGTAGCCCACCAAGCTCCTCCATTCATGGGGATTCTCCAGGCAAAAATATTGGAGTGGGTTGCCATTTCCTTTTCCAGTGGATCTTCCCAACTCAGGGATCGAACCCAGGTCTCCCACATTGCAGGCAGACTTTTTACCCTCTGAGCCACCAGGAAAGCCCATGTGAAGGATAGCATATGATTTCCACCTTTCAAGTACTTGAAATTATTATACCTTTAGACAACTGATGCTTAACTAAAGAGTATGTTTTCTGCTCCTGTAATTTTTTTTTTCTGTAATTCAGTGAGTTGAGTCAATTAACTATTTCCCCTCTCTTCAAAACTCTCCAGATATCAGGTATATATGGATATTAAAGTAAATAAAGCAGAAAAATGAATCTAATGTCATCTGAGTCACAAACACCAGATAATTGTTGCACTTTTTTTCTTTTTTTTAATGTTATTACTTTATTGTGCTGATATATACATCTTTTAATCTTTTTGGAAACATTGTAGAGCTCATGAGGTCTTTGTCTCCTGACCAGGGTCTAACCTGTACCTCCTGCATTGGCAGTGTGGAATCTTAACCAATGGACCACCAGGGAAGTATAGTACACCATTTATATGTCAATCTTTAAATACACATTTCATAGAGACCGAAGGGAAGGGAGCAGGGTACAACTTTCAAAAGGATGGCATAGCCTTTGAGGATACAACAAAACTGGTTAGAATCCGTCAAACTCAAGACGGTATAAGATCTGAAGACCTCTCAAGGTTCCAGAAGACCTTGAGCCTTTTTATACACCCACTGTAATACATTAACACTTTAAATGATACACCCACAGGTGCCAGGACAGTTCCAAGGCCAACCATAAAAGGCCAAAAAGTGGATGGTGGTCCACCTCCTGGAAATTCTCTTCCATTCCCCAAAATAGCTGGACTACTCCTCCCATTCATTAGTCTATGAAATTACCCAGCCCATAAAAGCTAGCCACTTCATACTCCAGAGTGGCTCTCACTCTGCTAGATGGCTTACAGTCTGCCTATGGAGTATGTTTCTCCCACTACTGCTCTCACTTTCTGACATGACCCCACTTCCAGGGGCCACTGTTGTCTTCTGAGAGGGACCACACTCAACCTATGGAATGTATACCTCTCTAAATAAACCTACCTTCACTTTACTATGGGCTTCTCTGGTGGCTCAGATAGTAAAGAAATCTGCTTCCAATGCAGGAGACCCAGGTTCGATCCCTGTGTCAAGAAGATCCCCTGGAGAATGGAATGGCTACCCACTCCAGTGTTCTTGCCTAGAGAATTCCATGGACAGAGGAGGCTGGTGGGCTACAGTCTATGGGGTGGCAAAAGAGTGGGACATGACTTAGGGACTGCTGCTAAGTCACTTCAGTCATGTCCGACTCTGTGTGACCCCATAGATGGCAGCCCACCAGGCTCCCCTGTCCCTGGGACTCTCCAGGCAAGAACACTAGAGTGGGTTGCCATTTCCTTCTTCAATGCATGAAAGTGAAAAGTGAAAGGGAAGTCGCTCAGTCATGTCCGACTCTTCGTGACCCCATGGACTGCAGCCTACCAGGCTCCTCCTTCCATGGGATTTTCCAGGCAAGAGTACTGGAGTGGGGTGCCATTGCCTTCTCCAGACTTAGGGACTAAACAACAAATCATTGAAATGGGTAGAATTAAAACAACAACAACAGCAAAAAAGTATGTAATGGCTACTTTTATGTTACTATTATGTAACACATTTGCAGAAAATTCCCCATATACAGGAAGTATCTGTACACTTAGGCCAATTGTGGGTTTTTTTGGTGTCACTCTATCCTCATTCTTATTTTATGGGTATTTACTTTTATTGTTGAGTGAATGACAGAGTCATAGAAAAAAAAATTTTAAGCAAAAGCAGTGATATCATCTGATTCAATTACTTTATTTTACGAAAACTATGTCCTAAAAAAAAAATAATAATCAAGGCCATGTGCCTTTTACTGGATTTCTGAAAGTAGGCTGTCCCAAGCACTGCCCCAGTGCATACTTCACTCTGTATGCAGTTTTTTCCCCTAAAAATAGTAGAAGATGCTGGTAACTGAACTCAAGTCATGAGCCTAGCACCTTACTCAATTATTTCCCTATATGGATGCTATTCCAAATGCAGTGTTCTGAAATACAGGTTATACTGAAGAATGGGCCTTTTCTATTTGGACATTTTAACTGTTCACATTTTCTGAAAATCCCATATACTTCTGGGAGATTATTTTTCCTTAACTTTCTTTAAAAAGGAGGCTTGCAATTCTGAATAAGTATTGCAGGCCATGAAAGAAGTACTAATAATTGAAGGATATCTTTCAAACAAAGGTCAAGTTTAAAAAAAAATCAGGAAAGGATAATGTTTACAGAGGACAAAATGCTTTAAATTGGAGATATGTGATATTTTTACCTTAGGTTTACAGTAAAAGTATATCTTTCTCACAAGTCAAAACTTCTGTTCATGATTAGAGGGAAAAAATGTATAGTTTGATATACAGAATTAATTTTGATCACTGTTTTTAATATATGTAGTACAACTATTTGAAGAAAATATGCATTTTCTAAATCATTTAAAAATATTTATGCCAATGCATAACTTATAAACAGATGATCTCTGACAATGGTACATATCATTCACTGAAAATCTAATTTTTAGTATTTTTTAAAGATAAAAATAAACAAATGTTCTTTAAACAATTTCCAATGTGCTTTGGGGGCCTGTCTTAATATAAAATTGTCCAGTGCTGGTTTCTGTTCTAAACTCTCTGTGGGAATGCTCAGTCAATTGTTGCAGTGATTAGATCTTAGTTTTGTGGCATGCTGAAACTCCCTAAATCAGGACAGAGGAGGTGAAGAAAGCTCTCTTAGTTAAACAGATAACTTGTGTACTGCAAGGCATTCTTTTGTTTATGGACTTCAGAGAGAGCTCTTTGTACATTATACAAGCCTATACTGTGAAGAACAAAGATGGGATTTCAAAGGCTGGCCTCTTTTGTGATAGAACAAAAAGCATTTTTCCTCTCCAGGTGAATATATCTAAGAAAGATTAATAGATAGAGAAAAAAATCCTCTTCAAAAAAGATCAGAGTTGAGCTATGCTGTTTGTGCTTCATGGCTTTATATATCCCTTAGTAATAGTGGGCTATGCGTGGAAAAAAAAATTTTCAAACTCTCCATTGCATAAAATTAATTGATGAACATAATCATGTATGACAACGAAACCTGCAATTTAGTGGGCATATACTGTATGGCTTCTACTTTGTGCAAATATTCCTCAGCTGCTTTCATTTTGCTAGTAAGGACATTATGGTCCTCTTCTACTCTCATTCTTTCACTCTTCACTGAGTCATTTCTATACCCCTATAGGCACATTTTCAAGTGCTTCTGAAGAAGAATTTGGTCTCCAGTGTGCCTCTTTGCTACGTGATATCTCCAGGTTTCTACAATCAGAACAGTCTACCTTTTTACCACTCACTTTGTTTCCTTTGCCTGTGAAGATTTTAAATATTCCAAGTAATTTCATATTTCTATGAAATCTATTAAAAATCAAGCTTCCCCTGACAATTTCTATAACACAATGTTCTATTTCCATCTCTTAATATAATTACCAGCATGAATTATCTCATGCCTGACATTTGTACCTGTAAAATGTATGCCTAACAGAATTGGACTTTTAAATATATATACTCAATAGAGTTTAACCTACTGTAAAGTAAGTTGCTTAGCACTGCCACTGCATCTCATTTTACACACATTATTCATAAATAATTATGAAGAACACTTAGGTAGACCAAGAGCAATTTATAGGGTTTAGAAAGAACTTAGGTGAGTAAATAATGTTTTGAATACATTAAACAGTCAGAATACGTATTTTAACTTTTTTTGGAAAATGGAATTCTAGTAATTCTCAAAAATTCTAGGAAGTCTCATATGCAGTCCTAAAAATCTTCAAATTAGTGAAATAAAAATGCGTCCTGATTTTTGTTTGTATAAAAAAAAAGCACAAATTTAGAAATAATTTCATTATTATGTAGCATGGAGCATTTGCAAGCAAAAAAAAATCACAAAATTAGATACACAAAATCAAATTACTATCTACAAAAATAATGTGGCCAGATTATATTGGGTATAAGATCTTAAGAAAGAGGTGTTGGAATTGGAGCAACATGTATTAGCTGTTAGCTTTTTTTCTTTAAATTAATAAACATTTTCACAGGGGACATTGTTGTTCCTGTTCCCCATTTTTCTTGGTAATAGGCAGTTGTCTCAGCAGCAGAAGGCATTTAAATCTTCCAAAATTTTTTGAAAATAAGTTAGTATAATAAATTAAATATATAAAATATTATGTTAAGGAATTCAGGAAAAACTTTGTAAAATAAGAAACAAAGGCAGGGTGGGGGGAGGAAGTAATTTTCAAGTTCAAAGATTTTCCTGTACACTGTAGGGGCAGAAACATGTTCCTTCTATCCTTCTAGGTTCTGAGAGAGTCAATTCCTAGGCAGGTTGATAAGAAGTCCGGGTTCTCAAGGAGGAAAGAAGATTAAGGGAGGAAGACTGCTATAATAAAAGCAGGGCGATCCTTGCAACTGGGACAGAGGAATTACTCAAGTGTCGATAATCTGCCAGGAGATGCACAGATTTATCAAATGGCATCAGAAAAGGGCTTTTGTTTTATAGGGAGAAGTAAACAAGACTAGAAAAACCAGATGTGGGTGAACAGGACAAGAGGTGGTATGATAGAACCATTAATGAGGATTTGTTTAAATACATACTAAAGGGTGTTTTTTTTTTTTTTTTTTTGCAGTCAGGGAACACAGAAGACCTAGGCTAATTTCTGGACTATTTCTGTTTTGGGGGATCAAAGGAATCTGGTAAAGTTCAATATTGTCAACCAAGTGGAACTTAGCTGGCAAGTGCTACAAATGTCCCTTTTTAGTGATCTTGAGGTGTCCCCCTTCTCAGTGCAGTCAGGTCTGAACAACTACTATCCAATGGCTTGGTTTCTTATTGCTTCTCATTGGTGCTAAAAACCACAGTGAGCATGTTAATATGATTCTAGTACCATTTACAGAGTGGGAATAAAAGGATTTTCCCATCCAATTCTCTGACACCAGTTGGGTGCCCTATGATTCAGCAAGGCTATCCAACCAGTCCATACTAAAGGAAATCAGTCCTGAATATTCATTTTTTAATATAAGTTTATTTATTTTAATTGGAGGTTAATTACTTTACAATATTGTATTCATTTTGCCATATATCAACATGAATCCGCCACAGGTATACACATGTTCCCCATCCTGAATCCCCCTCCCTCCTCCCTCCTTGTACCATCCCTCTGGGTCATCTCAGTGCACCAGCCCCAAGCATCCAGTATCATGCATCGAACCTGGACTGCAGATTTATTTTCATATATATTATACATGTTTCAATGCCATTTTCCCAAATCATCCCACCCTCACCTTCTCCCACAGATCCAAAAGACTGTTCTATACATCTGTGTGTTTTATTCATTAAAAGGACAGAGGCCGAAGCTGAACCTCCAATATTTTGGCCACTTGATGCAAAGAACTGACTCATTGGAAAGGACTGTGATGCTGGGAAAGAGCGAAGGCAGGAGAAGAAGGGAATGACAGAGGATGAGAAGGTTGGATGGCATCACCGACTCGATGGAAATGAGTTTGAGCAAGCTCCGGGAGTTGGTGATGAATAGGGAAGCCTGGTGTGCTTCAGTCCATGGGGGTGGCAAGGAGTCAGGCATGACTGATCATCAAAACCACAACACAATTCAACTCAGTTCTGACACTGTATCTGGAAATAACATCAGATTCCATAGGTGAAGGGCTCAGTCCCACAGGATTTCCTTCCCATTTCTTACGTTAATTGCAAGCCCAGGTTGTCATCTTTGCTTCTGACCCAGCTAGTACAAATCAGAGGTTCCAATAACCCGCTTCTTGGGTATGAATAATTTTCAAGAGCAGCTCACAGGACTCAGAAACACTAGATCACCAGTTCATTATAAAAGAATTTAGCTCAGGAACAGACAGATGGGAGAGATGCATAGGGAGGTATATGGAGAAAGGGTATGAGGCTTTCCTGTGCTCTCCAAGCTCATCACTCTCCCCAAATCTCCACTGTTCACCAATGTGGAAGCTGTTGGAACCCTGAATTTTAGGGTTTTAAGAAGGCACCATTACATAAGCATGATTGATAAAAATCATTGGCCGTTTACTCTATCTTCAGCTCATCTCACCTTCCCCAAGGTTGAGGAGTGGGGCTATAAGTTCCAACCTCTAATCACATGGCTAGCTCTTCAGGCAGTAAGCCCCTAACTTTAGGTTAAGTTTTTTGCTCTCTTCTCTTTGGAAATCCCAAGGGTTTGGGGAGCTTATCCAGCAGTGGAAACAAAGACCAAATACACATTTCTTTTTATAAATCATGTTTCCACAAGGCCATCTCCTCACTTCAGCTCTTGGTCTGGGCGGTCTTCTCCCCAGAAACCACACTTCACACGGAGAGAATTATAAGTCAGGTCTGTAAACTTTCAGCTCAACATAGACACTCTGAAGAAACAGAAGGGATACAAACCAAAGAGCTGGCTGCCTTACCATGGTTATTTGCCCTCTTAATCCATCATGAACACAAATCTTGGGACTAAATCACCCTGAACAGTGACCTTTTCCAAACTGAATTCTGGATTGGTGAAGAGCCTCTCTGCTCATAACAAAGCCTTCCTGACCTAAAATGCACTTCAAATACAGTGATTACAACAGACCAAGCAGAAAAAACAATGAATATGTGACTACTGTATGAAGAATGGAGACATCAGGAAAAGACAAACATTTTCCTTTCAAAAGTATTAGCTGGTTGCCCTTAAAGAATTATATATTGAAAACTACAAAAACAAAAAGCAGGTTTTCTGTAAATTAGGTTTCAGGCCAAAAATACAGTGAAGTATAAATAATCAGACATTAAAAAACAGTAGAACATGAGTGAACACTTTCACTTTCAGAGTAAACTGATCAGATTAAAGCAAAGTATTAATTATTTAGTATATAGCAATAGTGAAAGGAAGTAATCAGACACCAATCTGAGAACTTTTTTTTTGGTAGCTAATTTACAGAACTTGGCAGTGGCAAGGGAGCTGAAACAATCTGACATCTGCTAATCAGGAAAGATCCTCTGTTGTAAAAAATGGAGCAATTGACATGCACGGCTGAGCTCCTTCATCTGATTCCTACACATCCAGTAACATTGCATGATGTAATCTGAACAAAACCTTCCAGGAATTAATAGAGCTGAGAATTCAAGAGTGGAATCGGGGTAGAGGTAAAGGTGGAGGTTAGGCAACACAACAACTATGTTTCCAGAAAGTGAATTAAAACAGAATTAAGGAACACATTTTATTTATTTATTTTTTAAGTATGTAGGACAGAAACGTTCAAGGGATAGTAAGGTTAAGATGGAGCTTCCTTGATGGCTCAGTGGTAAAGACTCTACCTTCAATGCAGGATTAGACTCCTTGATTGGGAAGATCACCTGGAGAAGGAAATGACAACCCACTAACATATTCCATGGACAGAGGAATCGGGTGGGCTACAGTCCATGGGGTCACAAAAGAATCAGACATGACTTTGTGACTGAACAACAAAAGGTTAAGACATATACCTTCAGAAAAATAATTCCAAGTTTAATTTATTGTGAAATAAGTTCAAATATGGGAAATCCTAATTATTGGACAATGGCATGAGGTAGCTAAAAAATAAATATATAGGTATATAGATAAATGTCTTTATAAAGACACGATGCTTCGGCTGCTAAGTTGTTTCAATGGAGTACGACTCTTTGCAATCCTATAGACCATAAACCACCAGCCTCTTCTGTCCATGGGATTTTCCAGGCAAGAATACTGGAGTGGGTTGCCATTTCCTTCTCCAGGGGATCTTTCTGACCCAGTGACCGAAGCAGCGTCTCTTGCAGGCAAGTTCTTTACCACTAGCGCCATCTGCTGCTAAGTCACTTCAGTCATATCAGACTCTGTGCAACCCCATAGACGGCAGCCCACCAGGCTCCCCCATCCCTGGGATTCTCCAGGCAAGAACACTGGACTGGGTTGCCATTTCCTTCTCCAATGCATGAAAATGAAAATTGAAAGTGAAGTCGTTCAGTCGTGTCCGACTCTTAGTGACCCCATGGACTGCAGCCCACCAGGCTCCTCCGCCCATGGGATTTTCCAGGCAAGAGTACTGGAGTGAGGTGCCATTGCCTTCTCCGGACCCTCCTAATGAATTCTACCTAATTGGAATGACCTCCCTTCACCTGCCTACATCTAACCCAACTTGAAAGCCAACTGTTCCCCCAAAGTCTGATCAACATGGCTTGAAATGAACCCATCAGTGAACTTGTATCCTGCTAATGAAATGAATGGGTCTGTGAGCCCAACTGGGGTCACCTAGGAAGCCTGAAAACATGAATGGCTGTCAAACAGAAATATCTTAGAGAGGTAAGGAAATTTAGGGTAATATACCTTTGCCCCAGTGCATCTTTACCTGATTGGTCACTTACCTGATTGGCGCTGGTATTATTTCTTTTTTCCTTCACAATGGCCAGGAAAGACAGTGAGGATATGAACCATAAAAGAGCAGAAAGAGCAGTTAGACAAGATTGTATGATCTTGTGTGCTTATTCCACTGAAGGAGTTTTTATGGCACACCAGCTGTACGTTTTCTGACTTAAAGCTCTAATGCTTAGCACATTTCTCTGAAAGTGATCTTTCAAATACTGGTTCTCTGCTAAACTCTATCCCCTCTGTCCATAATACTTGGTCTAAAATCTGACTCTTTACAATAGAATTCCATATGATTTATGAGTTATTCATGAGCTATCATCACTTATTAGCACTCCCTGATGTTCACCCTGTAGCTTGCCATACCAGTTTTGCTTTGCTTCTTTATGCATGGTGTGTGCTGTGGTGGCCAGTCCCTTTGCTGTTCCCTCTAGTTCTAATACCCTTCCTTCAAAATTTTATCTGGTACTTCTCTACTCAATTATCAAAATATACCTCATGAAGTTTTCTTTATTCTAACTCAGTCAATGTAAATGTTTTCTTCTACACTCTCACTGGAGAATTTCATCTAATATTCTTCTATTGGTATGTATTATCATACATGGTTGAAAAATTTACTGTTTTAGTTACTTTCTCAGGAGCATGTGAGCTCCATTAGTTCAGAGTTGTAATCTTGTATATCTCTCTAACCTAGGAGCTATTCCAANNNTATAAAGTAAACCCTCAATTTCTATGTTGAATGAAAGCTAAATAGAATGGTAAGGATTGAATAAATGGCACTACTAATATACAGTGGGAAAATTCCATGTACTTGTACTAGCTCTGTTGTTTTATAACTGGTCGAGGGAAAGAGACTTTTTTAAAATTTATTTTTCCATTAATTTTTATTGGAGTATAGTTGCTTTACAGTGTTAGTTTCTACTATACAGCAAACTCAGTCAGCTATGCTTATACACGTATCCCCTCTTTTTTTGGATTTCCTTCCCATTTAGGTTACTGAGAAGCACTGAGTATGGTTCCCTGAGCTGTTTAGTAGGTTCTCATTAGTTATGTTTTATGCATAATATTGGGGCTTCTTTTGTGGTTCAGCTGGTAAAGAATCTGCCTGCAATGTGGGAGACCTGGGTTCAATCCCCAGGTCAGGAAGATCCCCTGGAGAAGGAAACGGCAACCCGCTACAGGACTCTTACCTGGAGAATTCCGTGGACAGAGGAGCAGGACAGGTTGCAGTCCACGGAATTGCAGAGTCGGACATGACTGTTTGACTAACTTTCTTTTTTAATTTTCATACATAGTATCAAAGGGAAAAAGATTTTTATCAATGTCCTCCTTGAGATTCCATTCAGAGGTTGCCTCAGACTCAATTTTTTCTCTTCATTCTCTCCAGGCCTTTCATGCACAACTTCGCACTACTCTCTATGTCTCTCACTTTAACTTTTGAATACATTAAATAATGGGGTGCAATTCTTTCCCCAATCCTGGTTAATAATTCCTTTTCATTGCTTTTTTTCTTATCTCATACTATTATGAGAAATACATATCAAGTTTTGTTGAATTTTTTATTAACTCCAAGTGATAGTGAAGGACAGGCGAGCCTGACATGCTGCAGCCCATGCGGTCACAAACAGCTGGATATGACTTAGGAACTGTACAAAAACAACAAACTCTAAAGGAAACTGTTTAATCATGTGAAATAGCTTTTTTTTTTTTTTTAAGTACAGGACTTCCCTGGTGAACTCAGTGGTAAAGAATCTGCTTGCCAATGCAGGAGACACAGTTCATTTCCTGATCAGGGAAGATCCCACGTTGTGGAACAACTAGGTCTGGGCACCAGAACTATTGAGCCTGTGCTCTAGACCTTGGAAGCCACAATTACTGAGCTCAAGTGCTACATCTACTGAAGCCCATGTGCCCTAGAGTCCATGATCTGCAACAATAGAAGCCAGCTCAATGAGAAGCCCACACATCACAACTAAGCGTAGCCCCCCATTGCTACAACTTACAGAAAGCTCGCATATCAACAGGACTCAGCACAGCCAAAAAATAATAAAATTATATATAAAAAAGTACAAAGGAAAATACCTGGAAAGGTAAAACTTTGTAGGGGTTTGTATTCTTCTCAAAGTTATCCCCAGTTTCTAACATCACTTCCCTTTTCTCAGAGCTATGCTTTCTGTGACATCGTTTTCTATATTTCAAATCAACTATGTGTCTATCCAACTTTGGAAAATCCATCTTCTTATTCAGAAGATGATCTCAGCCCAGGCTATAAACTCCTTTCTGGAAGATGCACTATGCATCTTCTCCCTTCACTACTTAAAGGTGTAGCCAATGTTTAAATTTACTAATCACCAGTGATCAGAATATAAATCAGTTTATATCGACATCTTGCTAACATTTCTCAGTAACTTCCACTTTCACTTTGACATCTTAACATCATTCTGTTTTAACTTTGGATTTCTCTCCAGTTGATTATTGCATCTGCAGCTATCCTCGTCTTGTTTTTACACACTGAAACCGTCAAGGCTTTAGGTCCTTTCTTATTCTCTCTGCCTGGAACACTCCACTTTAACCTTCACATGTTTAGCTTCTGCTTTTTCATCAGATGCCATTTCAAAACTCTTATTAGGCTTTTCCTGAACTCCTCAAGAAGTCCATGTCAATTCTGTGTTATTTTCTCATGGCACTTGTCATTCATCCAAATGATCTTGCCCAAATATTTGCTTACTTATACTGTAGTATTCCCACAGCTAGAATATAAGCCTCAAACAGCAGGGGACTTCTCTTATTCAATATCATATCCTTACAATATACATGATCAATTGGCACTTTAAATCAGTAAGTGATGACTGAGTGAATTAATAAACAGCAGACAGAGGATATGCTTAGCCTATAGCCATTTTCATATTCCTTCTCTTTTCATGAAGACAGGAAGTACAGAGTAATTTCATTTTTCCAGTAACAACTATAATAGCTCTTAAATAATAGATTGGTAATACTGTCACATTCAGTATAACAACAAACTAAAACTCATTGTTTGCTGACGGGTCACTGAATACATCATTTGACATGGGTTTGAAGACTATGCCAAGAGCGTTCAGGAAGCTTTGTGAGAATACTTCTGAGCCTGAGTTTAATGAAAATTAACAAAAGTACAAATTTTATTGATAAGGAGACTGTTTAAGAGTTTTGCACAGTTGAAATCTGTTAAGAACAGCAAATCATTGATGGACAAAACAAACTGAATTCTGCTGGGGTCCAGCCCTGGTGGATCCAGGGTAATTAGAAGGGGAGATGGAATTGGCATCCTAGGAAGAAGTTATTTAATTACAGATATAAAGAGAGATTAGAAAAGAATAGTGTAGTAGGAAAAATTAGTGGAGCAAAAGATTCTGAATAACTGGAATACCAATAAAACTCCAAGACAAGGAGTTTGCATCATCTACATTGGGCCACCAGTGCCCGTTTGAATATTGGAGGGTGACCCACCTTGGTCTCCCTCTCTCACGGATCTTAGAAACCAGGGCAAGTAAGTAGATATGGTGAGCACCCACATTCCAGATGGGAATTCAGCCAGAAAAACGGGGAGCAAGAAAGAAATGACATGGCGGAATCAGTCTTTTCAGATTATGATCTGATTTCTTTATTTTTCAGGTTTGTTTATATACTTTTTGTTATACATAGGGATGAATACAGAGTCACACGGGGGTTAGCAGACCTGACCCTTGTCAAAATCAGGTGCCTCATATAAATGTATACAAAGGTCTTATGGGTTTTACATCATCTTCTGGCCATGAGGCCTGCTGACATTTTATGTCCCTTTCTGATAACGATCAGTCAACCAGAAAACTTATTTTTTCCAGGGATGATTTTTTTCTTAAACCAAGCTTGACCTCCAAATAAATTTGCATTCCTATAGGGTGAGAGTGTAGTGGGTCACAATCAAGAAAGGAATTTACTTAGCCTAAGTTTTAACATGATTAATCTTAAAGGTTAATACTTATTTCTCCTATATGCTAGTTATATTAATTATAAGGGCAGGGAATATTGAGATTTAGCATCAAATATTGGCTCAACAAATGAAAAACCCTTCACCAATATAATTTCTAATCAACCCACTAAACTATACTAATAATTTTCTACCTTCTCAAAAGAGTCTGTATTTAGAAAGTTTTAAAGCTTCTCAAGCCTCTCATGGTTGGGAGGCTGTAAACAATCACATGTGGCTGGATGAACCTGTTCAGCTAGGCTAGAGAACCTTCAGAGGAGTGTGTAAGTTGAAACACTTGTCACGCCCAGGAATTTTTATTAACTGGAGCTGCAAGTTAACTCCTTCTCTGAGAGAGGTGGTGGGGGAACAGCTCCCCGTAAAGTCAGAGGTATAGGTGAGAGCATAAAACAGACTCTGGTTTTGGGGGTAGATGCTCGGGAACAAGGGTTTTCCTGAGGCTCGATCTCGCCTTTGCGTAATGCCCAAGCCTCCTTCCTCATGACCTTTGCCATGGGCGGAGTTCCTCACGCTGGCTCCCATCAGAATTCAAAGTGCTAGAACATTCTTTCATCATAACTTGATGTAGAATACCTAGATGAGTAGCAGTTAATCAGAATGCATGGACCAAAGGGCACACAACATCCGAGCTACTAGCACATATACTGCAATATGACTACATTTAAAATGTGAAAGTCAGGACTTCCTTGGTTATCCAGTGGTTAAGACTTTGCTTTCCAGTGCAAGGGGTATGTATATGATCCCTGGTTGGGGAGCTATAGAAAAAAAAAAAAAAAGACCCTGATACTGGGATAGACCAAAGGCAAAAGGAGAAGTGGGTATCAGAGGATGAGATGGTTAGATAATATCACTGACTCAATGGGTATGAATTTGGGCAAACTCTGGGAGATAGTGGAAGACAGAGGAGCTTTATATGCTGCAGTCTATGGGGTCACAAAGAGTTGGGCACAACTAATTGACTTGAACAGCAACCACAACAGCAAGGAGATAAGATCCCCCATGCCTGGTAGTCAAAAACAAAAACAAAACATAAAACAGAAGCAATATTGTATCAAATTCAATAAAAATCTTTAAAAATGGCCACATCAAAAAGTCTTTTAAAAAATAAAATACAAGTCTTACACAGTTGAACAAATCCAGAATTCATAGGGTACAACTGAAGATATATATCTAAAACACAAAAAGTGAATTTTCTATCTGATTACTCAACCTCAAAATAGCATCACTATTTACATCATTACTTAGAGATGCATAAATGCACAATGTTACTTCTTGAATTCCTGCCTGCCACAGGTTTCAAAAATCACCAAAGGAATAAAAAGAAGAATTGGTGTGAGAAGCATCTGTCTGCCACTTTTTATGAAAGTCTCCTAAATAGACAGCTTCATGAGTCTTTTTATAGAAAAACTGTCCGTATTGCACATGTTTTGCCTCTAAGCGAAGAGCCTCTCTCTGTCATTTTTTCTATACTTTTCATAGAAGATCTTGTAGCCTAATTGCTTTCACTTTTTTTTTTTTTTTTGCCTTAGGAACAAAACCATGAATTTATATGAGGTGTCAGTGTATTTAGTAAAAATATTTCAGTTTTCAAACTCTGTAACTGTAGATGACCACTGGGGGAAAAACAGGAAAAGCAAAAATGCTTTCAGTTAATTCCCAGGAAACTTCTGAAAAGAGGGCTGCCTCAGCTCATAGATAATGACCTCCTTCCCCTGTTTCATTCACAGTCACTTGAATTTCAGGATAAGAAGTCAGCTACTCCACTATTCGCTATTTAACCTTCCACACAGAAGTCAGAGGCTAACATTGATGAGATAGGCAGGATGAAGAAGCCTAAAATAATCTCTTAATAAAGAGAAAACAAATCCCTGGAGTTTGTTTTTCGTTTGAATTCACCATAATTGAGTCTTAAATTTTAGCAGCCAAAACCAAATTCTTACTGATTTATGTGCTTATTTCCATAGGCAATATGAATTTGCCCTAGGATGAGACACAGAAATAATAAAAACATGACATCATAAAAGTGATGGGTGCAAGATAACAAGATAAAAGTGGTGGGTGCAGTTATTTACACAAGAAACACTTAATATAAAACACACACACACACACACACACACACACATATGACTGAAATTGAAACATTTTTTTGTTTGAGCTTCCTGGAAATTAAGAAAACCTGGGAAATTTGATTATTTAATATATTTTCAAGTTTCATGATCTAAAGATCCTACATCAAAAATGATGCAATGGTAATGTTAAAAAGTTCTAATATACAGAATGTTAATTTTTGATGATAATTTTATATTTAATTTAATCTTTATGATATAACCAATTGGTAGATTCTTTTCCTATTTCCATTTTATACCTGATGAACAGAGGATCAGGTATAAAATTGTTAAAGGGTCACTAGAGGAAGAAACAACTTTCTAAGCTTGAAAGAAAAGTACTCATTTAAAGGTGACGTTATTTATTTTTTATAGTGTATTTATTGGAGAAGGAAATGGCAACCCACTTCAATATTCTTGCCTAGAGAATCCCTGAGACAAAGGAACCTGGCAGTCTGCCATCTATGTGGTAGAGCAGAATTGGGCATGACTGAATTGACTTAGCAGCAGCAGCATAGTGTATTTATACAAACTTTTAAGTATAATGAAAAATTTATCAATATTTTAAATGTTAATTTGTGTGATTGTTTCACATTCAGAAAACCTTATTCTACTATGACACTTCCTTATACTTTTCTCTAAGCATTTTATTTTATTTTTATTATTTTCAATATAAATTTATTTATTCTATTTTTATATAATGTATTTTTAAAATATGAATTTATTTATTTTAATTGGAGGTTAATCACCTTACAATATTGCATTGGTTTTGCCATACATCAACATGAATCTGAAGTCATTATTTTTAATAGTGGGGTTTTTGTTTCTGGAACTCTAGTTGTCCTTACACTTTATTTTCTGAAAATAGATAGGTATTGAATTATCCCCATTATTGTGAAGATTGAAACATTTATTGTAAGTGGGAGGCATGCAGTAAGCTGCAGTATTTCAGCTATTATTGATTTTGTTTTGATTTCTTTTTATATCATCAGAGGTTATTTTATCAGAACTTATAATCTTCTGGTTTAATTGTACTCAATAAGTGGCTCAAAATTTGAGCGAAAAAGCAGAATTTTATCTTTGTAAAATTATAGTTTATAAACTTTTTAAATCAAAAAAGATTTTGTAACCTAATGTCTAGTCATTCTTATTTCTTCAATTATGTTTATATTATATATTATGTAAAGAAATGGGGCCATAGTAATAAAGATATTTTGAAATGTATATCTGAAATTATTAATGTAATTATTGATATTTTAAGCATAATAGTCTCAAATATTTAGATACGTTTATCATTTTCCTCTTGCTGTTGCAACTGAAACTGTGAAAGGACCTGAGCCTGTCATGTTGACAGGGTATTTTCAATAAGACAGAGATGTTAGAAATATTTCTCAATGTCTCAAGTGCATGAAATTTCCTCAGAAATAGTCTTAGTGATCTTATATGGATCTGGGACTAGTCCTTTCCAGCATTCTGATCTAACCTTTTTTAGTGCATCATTTATCACTATGCTTTGCAGAAAGACGTGCTTTTAAAAATAAAAGTTCATGAACTGTCTGTAAGCTTGGTAGTTTGTAATACTGAATTGATACTTTTAAGAAATGATTTATAATTGCATCTTGGTGTTTATGAGCCAAGACAACCTGTACAATTGAATAGACTGCATTCCTAACCTAGCTGATGAACTGAAGCAGATTTGCGTGTGTGTGTGTGTGTGTGTGTGTGTGTGTGTGTGTACTCTGATGGTCATTCTCCGAAGTCCTTTTGCACTGAGCATTAAGAATTTATCAGGTTAAACCCTTTAGCCACTGGTAAAGTTAATAACAATGTCCAGTGTCAGTTAAGGTCAATCTGACATATTCCATTGTTGTGTGTAGTTATGGTTACAGAAGTAATACATCTTAAATGGAACTGTTAAAAATATACTTATGTTAATAAAGAAAAAAAAGTCCCAGGAAATTATGTTGGCAAAGAACAAGAAAACTCTCACTGTTTTGTAAGATTCTGTAGGTTTCTTTTATCATCAAAAGCGATCTTTAGTTTCACTGGCAAGAACTGAAACTCACCTGTTGTCTCAATACATAACCCACGTCCCCATTGTGCTCTATTTTTATAAAAGGAAGCACATTTAAAATTATATTTTAAAAGACATATCATTACTTTTGTGAAGATTTCTTAAGGTCATAAAACCAAAGAAATGGAGTTATTTTCTACTCATGGGTGGCTTATTGCCAACTATATGTATTTATTGATAAGCAAAGATTTTAGGCAGCTTTGACAGGCTTTGAGAAAGAGGCTGTGGGTAAATGAAAGGCAAAATGTAGCGGAAAACAAAAAGAAGTAAACAGTGTTGAGAAGATAATTTGTACTAGTTTCCATGATTTTTAAAACACTAAACACTAACTATGT
>SJYF01000097.1:12628872-12640752 GCA_006410515.1 Procapra przewalskii | reverse complement strand
TTCTATATGACGTAGAGAGCTCAAACCCAGCACTCTGTGACCACCAAGAGGGGCTGGGTGGGGTGGGAGGAGGGAGGGAGGAGACATGTGTATACCTATGACTGATTTACAATGATATATGGTAAAAACCAACACAATATTGTAAAGCAATTAGCCTCCAATTAAAATACATTAAATTAATTTAAAAAAGAAAAAACTACAATGATGTATCACTTCACATGAGTGAAAATGCATATCATCAAAAAGTCTACAAACAGTAAATGCTAGAGAAGGTGTAGAGAAAAAGGAACCATCCTACACTGTTGGTGGGAATGTAAATTTGTACAACTACTATGAAAAACAGTGTGAAGGTGCCTTTAAAAACTAAAGAGAGCTATTATATGTCTTACAATCACACTCCTGTGCATATATCCGGAGAAAATCAAAATTTTAAAAGATATTTGCATCCCAGTGTTAACTGCACCATTATTTTATAACGGACAAGACAAAAAACTATTTTTTCAAATAGTTAAGTCCGATTTATTTCACTTGTTTTTCTGCTTTCCTACTTTTTCTTCACATACATTTATTCTATTGTATTGACTATACTAACTTCAGGATAAGCTACACTCTTAGAAATTTTTACAGGGTTTTTACTTCCCCCTTATAAACACTTACTACTCCTTATTAAAGATGGACAAGAAATTTGAAAATGTTTCCACTCTATTTATTTCCTGGGAAATATGGACTCTTTCTTCTGCTACCATTCACCAGCAGATAGAGTTATGAAGCTACAATGAGAAAGAAAAGATTCCCACCAGACAGAAATGAGTAGAAGGCCATTTTGGTACTGAGTGGAACAGAAAGGGTAAAAGGAATAGAAGAAAAGGGATAATTAACTTGAATGTTGCATATCATTCTCTTTCCAAACATGCACACAGATTTCTATCAAAAGTTTGCTGGAGAAAGATTACTATTGCAAGACCCATGGTTAGATGATACATGTTTGTATCTAGTGCCTATTGGAAGTACTATCTTTGGTGAGGAATACAGATAGTCCATCCATGATAAATAGAGGAAAACAGAATATATAGGTGTAGATGCAAAAATTATCATGCATATTATATGAATGTGAATAGGTAACACAGGTAAGGGTGTTGAACACACTGAAAACCTTTAACATGTTACTTATTAATAACCATACTGATACTTCTAGTACTAGTCCTACTACTATTTCTTCTATTAGTTGAATTAGGAGACAATCACTGAGGAATGTGAGATGTGAACTGAACAACACCAAAAAAAGCGACTGCCACAGTGAATTTTATTCTCTAATGACTTTTTTTATTTATGCAATTTTTATTATTTTATTTAGCAGGGAGTTTTTGCATGTTTATAATTAAATCTAGTGGAAAATTTATTTTTAAGCAAAAAAAAAAAAGTAACCAATTAAAATATATAAGAATTCTAATTCCTAAGTGAACACTGTCAGCACACACACACACACATAATAAATATTCTTTCAACTTGACTTAAACTTTTCTAGAACAATTTAGTACTATGAGTAACATCGAATGGGCTTCTGTTTATTGCATAACAAAATTTTATACGGTAGGAAACATCTTAAAGAACTTTACTTTTTCATCTGCAAACAGTACAGTACAAAATATAACTCATGTTTTGACTTGTTTACCTGACATATATTTTTATAGAGACTTGGAGAGTGAATGCTAAATAATTAGGTGAACCATATGAAATTAGTGATTTTCAAATGCTCTGACCTTCTGAAATGACAATTTCATGTGGTTCAATTTAATAGAATATAAAGATAAGAATTTTTACTTTTAATGAATATTAACTTTTTAGGGTATGCTTCCAAGCAGAATGCCATTAAAATAAAAGAGATCATTAAAGATTACTTGTTAAAACATTAGATGTGTGCATGTCTCTTTTCTTAAGAACAGTAAGATTCTGGTCAATAAGAATTTGGTTGTGAGGAGAAAGATAATATTTAACATTGTAAAATAATAAACTAAAATTTGAGTCATTTCTCCTATTTCTAAGGAGATTTCAGTTTTTAGCATCTCATGCATGCATGCTAAGTTGCTTCAATCATGTCCAACTCTTTGAGACCCCATGGACTGTAGCCCACCAGGCTCCTCTTCCATGGGCTTCTCCAGGTAAGAATAATGGAGTGGACTGACATGTCCTCCTCTAGGTCATCTTCCTAACACAGGAATCAAATCCGTGTCTCCTCTGTCTCCTATGTGGCAGGCAGATTCTTTACTGTCTGAACCACCATGGCAGCCCATATGTGTGTGTGTGATTTTAAAGGAGATTATATTTACCAAGGACAAAGAAGCTGAAATCAGACAACTATGGCAATCTGCCACAACTCAAACTAAGTATAATAATTGTGTCAGGCTATAAAGTTTGTGTCCCTTTCAACATATAGTATCATTTCCTTTGAATCTCTTAAATATTCATGGTATAAATTACTAAAGAACCTAAGGCTGGGATATTTGAAAAAAAAAAGACAAGTGAGGTAAAATTAAAACTAATTTAAGATAGACATGTATTTTAATTAGGAGAAAGTATTAATGCATGTGTACATTTATCAATATAAATAAAGTTTTCATGAAGTTGATAGCTTTCATAACAAAGCAAGTATTCAAGAGTAGTAAGTAGAATTTCTAAATGATGACCCTCTATGTGAGATAACAGAAGAGACACAGAGGTATAGAACGGACTTTTGGACTCTGAGGGAGAGGGAGAGGGTGGGTTGGTTTGGGAGAATGGCATAAAAACATGTATACTACATGTAAAAAAAATAATAATAATAAAAAAATTAAAAAAAAAAAAGAATTCCAGAAAATGGGAACAGAATAAGGATCAACTTGGTATTATATTCATATAAAAATGATAATTTGATACTGAAGAAATTTATTGCTGCATTATTAAAGAGTCTAGATCCAAACTCATGTTTATTAAATATAATTACATCTTAATATTTAATATCCTTTTTCCCCCAAATAACATACACCTAACAAAATACACTCATACAATTGTATATCTACTTTTAAAATATTTATATGGATACTCCTTACATAATATTGTTAATGTGAATGTATATGTATAATTGTTAGAAGGAACAGAGTGTAGTTTTAGGACAATAACAAGTGCATTGCTAGCTTTAAGAGAATATCATTTACATATCCAAACAGGCTCAAGTTTATTAGAGGTCTTCTTACTTTTAAAGATCAGAAGCTCAGAATCTGCATTTTAATGATATTTTCTAAAGAGATTGCTATCACTTTCTGTTGCTATAATTTTATCAGTATTCCTATTTGCTGACCATTTTGTGGTGTTAATAGAACCAGGAATTCCATGTATTCTTTCATTTACTCCCATCATTTGAAGTGGTGTCTCTTGACCACTGGTGGTGACTCTTGTCCTTGCTTTGATGCTCATGTTTTTTCACAGGTATCTCAGGATATCAATGATAAAACTCCCTCTAAATCATAGATTTATTTCCTTTCACTTTGTCTACAAACATATTACTTGCACTTACTCTTTAAGAAACTTCCTATGAATGTGGTTCTTCTCTGCAGGGATCATATTCTTGGCTATATTCCCACTCATATTTCTCAAAATATTATGTCGATTTTGGCTTCCTCTTCCTCAGGCTAACTCATTAATCACTGAGGTTTATGTCTACCCATCCCAACATTCTACATAGCCAGGTCCTCTAAGGTTTCTAATGACTTCTTAATCATAAAGACATTTCCTTTGCCACTATTCTGTTTAACGTCTCTTTTTTGATGAAGTGGAAAAAGGACAGGCACGTCAATGATTCATACAGGTATTTCAATCCAACTTTTGTTTCTCTTTTATTTTCAGTGTCATTTTTCTACTACAAAGAATCTAGATAAAATAATTTGTATGGCTGCTTTTTTACTCGAAAAATTTAAAAAAGAAAACACATAAAATACTAAACACACTGTATGTGCAATAATTTATAAATGACATTCCACCTATCAATCTATGTTTTATTTATTAGATTATAAATTACATGGGAGTAAATTGTTTTAATCTCTATATTTTAATATATTTCCAGGTTATGATATACAGTTCAGTTCAGTGGCTCAGTCATGTCCAACTCTGTGCAACCCCATGGACTGCAGCACACCAGACCTCCCTGATCATCACCAACTACAGGAGTTTACTCAAACTCAAGTCCATTGAGTCGGTGATTCCATCCAACTATCTCATCCTCTGTCACTCCCTTCTCCTCCTGCCTTCAATCTTTCCCAGCATCAGGGTCTTTTCAAACAAGTTAGTTCTTAGCATCAGTTCAGTTCAGTTCAGTTCAGTCACTCAGTCGTGTCCACCTCTTTGCGACCCCATAAATTGAAGCATGCCAGGCCTCCCTGTCCATCACCAAGTCCTGGAGTTCACTCAAACTCATGTCCATCGAGTCAGTGATGCCATCCAGCCATCTCATCCTCAGTCGTCCCCTTCTCCTCCTGCCCCCAATCCCTCCCAGCATCAAAGACTTTTCCAATGAGTCATCTCTTCACATGAGGTGGCCAAAGTACTGGAGTTTCAGCTTTAGCATCAGTCCTTCCAATGAACACCCAAGACTGATCTCCTTTAGAATGGGCTGGTTGGATTTCCTTGCCGTCCAAGGGACTCCCAAGAGTCTTCTCCAACACCACAGTTCAAAAGCATCAGTTCTTCGGCGCTCAGCTTTCTTCACAGTCCAACTATCACATCCATACATGACCACTGGAAAAACCATAGCTTTGACTAGACGTACCTTTGTTGGCAAAGTAGTGTCTTTGATTTTTGAATATGCCATCTAGGTTGGTCATAATTTTCCTTCCAAGGAGTATGCACCTTTTAATTTCATGGCTGCAATCACCATCTGCAGTGATTTTGGAGCCCCCCAAAATAAAGTCTGACACTGTTTCCACCGTTTCTCCATCTATTTCCCATGAAGTGATGGGACTGGATGCCATCATCTTCATTTTCTGAATATTGAGCTTTAAGGCAACTTTTTCACTCTCCTCTCACTTTCATCAAGAGGCTCTTTAGTTCCTCTTCACTTTATGCCATAAGGGTGGTGTCATCTGAGGTGTCATATCTGAGGTTATTGATATTTCTCCTGGTAATCCTGATTCCAGCTTGTGGTTATTCTAGCCGAGTGTTTCTCATGATGTACTCTGCATATAAGTTAAATAATCAGGGTGATAACCTGCTTTTGCATCTGGTGGTCAACATATTGGAGTTTCAGCTCCAGCATCAGTCCTATCAATGAATATTCAAGACTAATTTCCATTAGGATGGACTGGTTGGATCTCCTTGCCGTCCAAGGGACTCTCAACAGTCTTCTCCAACACCACAGTTCAAAAACATCAATTCTTTGGCACTCAGCTTTCTTTACAATCCAACTCTCACATCCATACATGACTACTGGAAAAACCATAGTCTTGACTATCTGGACCTTTGTTGCCAAAGTAATGTCTCTGCGTTTTAATATGCTGGCTAGATTTGGACTCCAAAATCACTGCAGATGGTGATTGCAGCCATGAAATTAAAAGACGCTTACTCCTTGGAAGGAAAGTTATGAGCAACTTTTACAGAATATTAAAAAGAAGAGACATTACTTTGAAGACGACTGATCATCTTCACTTTCCCTTTTCACTTTCATGCATTGGAGAAGGAAATGGCACCCCAGTCTACTGTTCTTGCCTGGAGCATGCCAGGAATGGGGGAGCCTGGTGGGCTGCAGTCTATGGGGTCACACAGAGTCAGACAAGACTGAAGCGACTTAGCAGCAGCTGCTGCTTTATTATTTCATTGTATTAATATACTACATTTTCTTTATCCTTTCACCTGTTGTTGGATGTTCAGGTTACTTTCACGTTTTGGCTATTAGGAACAGTGTTGCAAAGAACGTTGAGGTGTTAAAAATCACAATGGTATTTTTTCTTAAAAAAGGAAAAATAGTACTAGAAATTATAAGGAGTGGCAAATAGGCATACCAATTCTGAAACAGAAGAACAAAGCTGGAGGCATCACATTTCTTGATTTCAAAATCTACTACAAAGCTATAGAAATCAATATAATATGGTCCTGGCATAAAGACAGACATGCAGTATGGACTAATGGAACAGAATAGAGAACCTGGAAATAAATCCAGCTTAAATTGTCAATTGATTTTTAACAGGGAGTCAAAAATACACTATGGGGAAAGGACAGTCTCTTAACAAATGGTGTAGGAAAAACTGGATATCCACATGCTAAAGAAAAAAACTGGACCATTCGTTAATTTTTGCAATACACAAAAATAAATCCTACATGAGTTAGACTTAACTGTAATACTTAAACTGTAAAAATTCCAGAAGAAAACATAGAGGAAAAACTCACAGACATTTGTCTTTGCATGATTTCATATATATGGCAGCAAAAAAGAGCAATAAATATAAACAAGTGGGGACTACATCAAACTAAAAGATTTTAGCACAGTAAAGGAAACAATCAACAGAGTGATTGCAGTCATGTAATTAGGACACTTGCTCATTGAAAGGAAAGTTATGGCAAAACTATACAGCAGATTAAAAAGCAAACACATCACTTTGCCAACAAAAGTCTATATAGTCAAAGCTATGGTTTTACCAGTAGTCATGTAGGGATGTGAGAGTTTGACCATAAAAAAAAGATTGGGCACCATAGAACTGATGCTTTTGAGCTGTGGAGAAGACTTGAGAATCTCTTGTACAGCAAGGAGATCAAACCATTCATCCTAAGGGAAATCAACCCTGAATATTTATTGGAAGGACTGAGGCTGAAGCTGAAGCTCCAATATTTTGATGACCTGATGTGAAGAGCAGTCTCACAAAACACCCTGACGCTGGGAAAGATTGGAAGCAGGAGGAGAAGGGGATGACAGAGAATGAGATGATTGGATGGGATCACCAACTCAATGGACATGAATTTGGGCCAACTCCAAGAAATATGAAGGACCATGGAGCCTGGAGTGCTGCACTCGATTAAGTTGCAAAGAGTCTGACACGACTTAGTGACTGATTAACAACAATAAAAAAGTGAAATAACAATGTATGGAATGGGAGAAAACATCTGCAAGCCATGTACCTGATAAGCAGTCTCAAAAGAGTAGGGGGGTTAACATGTACAATCTGCAATATTTAAAACAGATAACTATCATTTTCATTCATTTCTATGCATATTTTGATTTCTTTTTTGATTTCTTCTGTATTTGTTGGTTATTCAGAAGCAAGTAGTTCAGCCTTCATATGTTGGAATTTTTTATAGTTTTTCTTCTGTAATTGAGATCTAATCTTAATGCATTATGGTCAGAAAAGATGCTTGGAATGATTTCAATTTTTTTTTTTTAATTTATCAAGGTTGGACTTATGACCCAGGATGTGCTCTATCCTGGAGAAGGTTCCGTGAGCACCTGAGAAAAAGATTCATTGTTTTGGGGTGAAATGTCCTATAGATATCAATTAGGTCTAACTGGTCTATTGTATCATTTTTTTCCCTTTTTTAAAATTTTATCTTTACTTTATTCTACTTTATAATACTGTACTGGTTTTGCCATACATTGACATGACTCAGCCACAGGTGTACATGAGCTCCCAATCCTGAAACCCCCTCCCACCTCTCACCCCATATCATCTCTCTGTATCATCCCTGTGCACCAGCCTCAAGCATCCTGTATCCTGTATCGAACATAAACTGGCACTTCATTTCTTACATGATAGTATACATGTTTCAATGCCATTTTCCCAAATCATCCCACCCTCCCCCTCTCCCACAGAGTCCAAAAGTCCATTCTATTCATCTGTGTCTCTTTTGTTGTCTCACATACAGGGTCATCATTACTATCTTTCTAAATTCCATATATATGTGTCAGTATATTGTATCATTTAAAGTTTGTGTTTCTTTGTTAATTTTCTGCTTAGTTGCTCTATCCATATGTGTGAGTGGGGTAGTAAAGTCTCCCACTATTATTGTGTTATTGTTAATTTCCCCTTTCATACTTGTTAGCATTTGTCTTACATATTGTGGTGCTCCTATGTTGGGTGCATATATATTTATAATTGTTATATCTTCTTCTTGGATTGATCCTTTGAACATTAGGTAGTGTCCTTCTTTGTCTCTTTTCACAGCCTTTGTTTTAAACTCTATTTTATCGGATATGAGTATTGCTACTCCTGCTTTTTTTTGGTCTCTATTTGCGTGGAGTATCTTTTTCTAGCCCTTCACTTTCAGTCTGTATGTTTCCCCTGTTTTGAGGTGCGTCTCTTGTATGCAGCATATATAGGGGTTTTGTTTTTGTATCATTCAGCCAATCTTTGCCTTTTCGTTGGGGCATTCAACCCATTTACGTTCAAGGTAATTACTGATAAGTATGATCCCATTGCCACTTGATTTATTGTTTTGGGTTTGGGTTTATACGGCCTTTTTGTGTTTCCTGTCTAGAGAAGATCTTTAAGACTTTGCTGAAGATCTGGTTTGGTGCTGAATTCTCTCAGCTTTTGCTTGTCTGCAAAGCTTTTGATTTCTCCTTCATATTTAAATGAGATCCTTGCTGGATACAGTGATCTGGGCTGTAGGTTATTTTCTTTCATCACTTTAAGTATGCCTTGCCATTCCCTCCTGGCCTGAAGAGTTTCTATTGAAATATCTGCAATTATCCTTATGGGAATACCCTTATGTGTTATTTGTTGTTTTTCCCTTGCTGCTTTTTTGTTCTTTGTGTTTGATCTTTGTAAATTTGATTAATATGTGTCTTGGGGTGTTTCACCTTGGGTTTATCCTGTTTGGAACTCTCTGGGTTTCTTGGACTTCGGTGATGATATCCTTCCCCATTTTAGGAAAGTTTTCAACTATTATCTCCTCAAGTATTTTCTCACAGTCTTTCTTTTTGTCTTCTTCTTCTGGGACTCCTATAATTCAAATGTTGGAGCATTTCATATTGTCCTGGAGGTCTCTGAGATTGTCTTCATTTCTTTTAATTGACTTTTATTTTTTCCTCGCTGATACATTTATTTCTACCATTCTATCTTCTATTTCACTAATCCTATTTTCTGCCTCCTATATTCTACTATTTGTTGCCTCCAGAGTGTTTCTGATCTCATTTATTGCATTATTCATTATATATTGACTCTTTTTTATTTCTTCTAGGTCCTTGTTAAACCTGTCAATCCTTGTCTCCAGGCTATTTATCTGTGATTCCATTTTGATTTCAAGATTTTGGATCATTTTCACTAACAAGTGGTGCTGGGGAAACTGGTAAAAACTTGTAAAAGAATGAAACTAGACCACTTTCTAACACCATACACAAAAATAAACTCAAAATGGATTAAAGATCTAAACTTAAGACCAGAAACTATAAAACTCCTAGAGGATAACAAAGCCAAAACACTCTCTGACATAAATCACAGCAGGATCCTCTATGATCTACCTCCCAGAATACTGGAAATAAAAGCAAAAATAAACAAATGGGATCTAATTAAAATTAAAAGCTTCTGCAAAACAAAGGAAACTATAAGCAAGGTGAAAAGATAGCCTTCTGAATGGGAGAAAATAATAGCAAATGAAACAACTGACAAACAACTAATCTCAAAAATGTACAAATAACTTATGCAGCTCAATTACAGAAAAATAAACCATGCAATCAAAAAATGGGTCAAAGAACTAAACAGATATTTCTTCAAAGAAGACATATGGATGGCTAACAAACACATGAAAAGATGCTCAATATCACTCATTATCAGAGAAATGCAAATCAAAACCACAATGAGGTACCATCCCACACCAGTCAGAATGGCTGCGATCCAAAAGTCTACAAGCAATAAATGCTGGAGAGGGTGTGGAGAAAAGGGAACCCTCTTACACTGTTGGTGGGAATGCAAACTAGTACAGCCATTATGGAAAATAGTGTGGAGATTCCTTAAAAAATTGCAAATAGAACTGCCTTATGACCCAGCAATCCCACAGCTTGAAATACACACCTAGGAAACCAGAATTGAAAGAGACACGTGTACCCGAATGCAGCACTATTTACAATAGCCAAGACGTGGAAACAACCTAGATGTCCATCAGCAGATGAATGGATAAGAAAGCTGTGGTACATATACACAGTGGAATATTACACAGCCATTAAAAAGAATACATTTGAATCAGTTCTAATGAGGTGGATGAAACTGGAGCCTATTATACAGAGTGAAGTAAGCCAGAAAGAAAAACACCAATACAGTATACTAACACATATACATGGAATTTAGAAAGATGGTAATGATAACCCTGTATGTGAGACAGCAAAAGAGACACAGATGTACAGAACAGTCTTTTGGACTCTGTGGGAGAGGGAGAGGGTGGGATGATTTGGGAGAATGGCACTGAAACATGTATACTATCATGCAAGAAACGAAGCACCAGTCTATGTTCAATACAGGATACTGGATGCTTGGGGCTGGTGCACAGGAATGATCCAGAGAGATGATATGGGGTGGGAGCTGGGAGGGGGATTCAGGATTGGGAACTCATGTATTCCTGTGGCAGATTCATGTCAATGTGTGGCAAAACCAATACAGTATTGTAAAGCAAAATAAAGTAAAAATAAAAATTAAAAAAATAGTACAACCCACAAAAAAATAAAATAAAATAGATAACTAACAAGGACCTACTTTATAGCACAGAGAACCCTCAATAATCTGTGATAACCTAAGTGGGAAAAGAATTTGAAAAAGAATAGATACATGTATATGTATAATTGAATCTCTTGCTATACACCTGAAATTAACATACCACCATTAGCTATACTCCAATAGACAACAAATTTACAAAGCAAATATATATATGTTTATATATGTATGTATATATATGCTTCCCAGATGGCACTAGTGGTAAAGAACCCATCTGCCAATGTAGGAGACATAAGAGCCATTGGTTCGATCCCTGGGTCAGTGAGATCCCCGGAGGAAGGCAATGAAACCCACTCCAGTATTCTTGCCCAGATAAGCCCCATGCACAAAGGAAGGTGATGGGCTACAATTCACAGGGTTGCATAGAGTTGGACACCACTGAAGTGATTTAGCACACAGGTGCGTGCATGCACACACATACACACACACACACACACACCTGAAGAACTCCTAAAACTCAATAGCAAAAATACTAACACTCCTATTGAATAATGGGCTAAGGAACTGGAATTGATTAGACTAAGCAACTAACATGGAGAAGGCAATGGCACCCCACTCCAGCACTCTTGCCTGGAAAATCCCATGGAGGGAGGAGCCTGGTGGGCTGCAGTCCATGGGATCGCTAAGAGTCAGACACGACTGAGCGACTTCACTTTCACTTTTCACCTTCATGCATTGGAGAAGGAAATGGCAACCCACTCCAGTGTTATTGTCTAGAGACTCCCAGGAATGGGGGAGCCTCGTGGGCTGCCGTCTATGGGGTCGGACAGAGTTGGACACAACTGAAGCGACTTAGCAGCAGCAGTAGCAGCAGCAGCAGCAGCAGCAGCAGCAGCAACAGCAGACATTTCTTAAAAGAAGACATCTAAATGCCCAACAGGTATATGAAGAAATGCTCATTCATTAATCACTAGGGAAACCAAAACTACAGTGATTTCCTATTTTGTACTGAGTGTAACTAAAGACCTTCATTGTTAGACCCCAGGCCTGTCCTCACACCATCATTCTAGTTTTTTACTTCATGGTTCCCTCTTACAAACAGCATCCCCTCAGCCACATTGGGCTAGTCAGCATTTACCAACACAGCCTTGGAAAATTTTCCCTCTTGATTTCCAGCATTCCCTTACTGCTCAAATACTTCTCTCACCCTTACCTTTTTTTT
>SJYF01000097.1:12598520-12608596 GCA_006410515.1 Procapra przewalskii | reverse complement strand
GAATTTTCTATTCCTTACTAGGATTATTTTTCAAGTTTTTGATTGCAATTTTCATATATCTATTTAGCTATGATGATAAGTAAAATGTTGTTCTTACAATTCCATTACTATTATGAAAGTGTTTTATCTCATATAAATCAAATCAAGTAAGTTTCTCTATTTGGACAGTAAGAAGTGAGGAATAGATTGCCTCAAATACGAAGAAATAAAGAAGGAATTCAAGCAGGAAACACCATATAAATATTGACAGCAAAATGAAAGACATAAGCAAACTTTTTTATAAGAATGAGTTATGTCTTAGTGTTAAACACAGATTACTTTTAGGGCATTTTCTGGTATTGATTTTCAATGCGACTTACTGAATATTTCATTTAGTCAAATACTTGTTATTTACACTGACAGAATTAGAGGGATATTGCTATGTATATATGCTGAATCTAGTTTTATTTTTATGCTTTTTTTAAAAACAAGAATGTAAAAAAAACTAGTTTTGAATAAAAAACTTCCCATAAGAGTTTCCCAACAGTGAAAATAGTGCTTTGTTCAAGATTAATTCCAGGAGTATCAGTAGAGAAAATCAAGTCCAATGAAACAACTTCAAAAATATACAAAAAATGGAATTATTCAATAGAAAAAGAAACTAAAGATGTGTATACCAATGAATGAAATTATAATGTACTATCCTTATCGTGCAAACAGGTTTTCACAATTTTGAACACTAGTATTTAAACAGCTGTTGAGTTGATCTCTATTATATGTCATCATCTGAGCCAAGTCTTAAGAAACATGTACCACTGACATTTTACATCCATATGAAAAATATTTTAACTGCTGGTTTTCCATTATAATTATTTTCCAATATAATTATATAATATATTTATATATTATATAATAATTTTCCACAATATAATTATATATTATAATTGATATAATAATGATATCAATGTATTGACAATCAGTTACAATGGCTATTTATTATTATGGAGAAATATTGATTTTATCTTGCTACTCTAATACTTTTTAGCAAAAGTTTTATTTTTCATTATTGCTAATAGCAAACAAATACCTTCTTAAAATGGACTAGTATCTTTAATGTTGAAGGCAAAAGGAGAAGGAAGTAGCAGAAGATGAGAGGTTTAGTTAGCATTATGTCATCTCTCAATGGACATGAATTTGAGCAAACTCCAGGAGACAGTGAAGAACACAGGAGTTTGACATGCTGTAGTCCATGGCGTCACAAGAGTCGGACACGACTGAACAACAACAACATTTAATGTCTAGGTGTCTTACGCAGAGTACAGTACTAAAGTTTAGGCTTCTCTGGCTCAGTTTCCCCTTATATAAAATAATGACAATAATGAAAATGGTGATGATGATCATAAAAATAATAGTACATCCCATTAGCCTTGTTAAGCATAAAGAGCAATAATATAAGTCAGTATGTGAGCACATTACACATAATAAGCACTAAATAAGTACTGGCCTATCTGAAATTATACTCATATGCTGAAAAATATTAGAAAATAAATTGGGAAAAACATTGGAAAAATAAAAATGCTACAGTGTTATAGTAGTTTATCACTGGAAACTGTTACAGATTGAGGGAAATGGATGGTTCTGGAAAAGTTTTTAAAATTTCGAGGCCTCTTTCTTCATTTGAGAAATTGATGATAAAATTTTAGCTATGGAGTTGTACAAAGCCAAGGAACTTATGAATGTGACAGCCCTTTATTATGAAATGCTACATGATTCTAACTTTTCACATACTTACCAATTTAATAAATGTATATTTAGAACGTTAGTAAGCAGCTACTGGGCCCAATACTGGTGCTGGGATATAAAAAGAAATAGGACATAAAAAAAATAAGACACATATTCTAACTTTGTAGTACTAAAAATGTATCAATATTACGGTAATTCTAAATTCCCTCATTTTGAGTTATCAGTTCAGTTCAGTTCAGTCGATCAGTCGTGTCCGACTCTTTGCGACCCCATGAATTGCAGCACACCAGGACTCCCTGTCCATCACCATCCTGTCCATCACCATCTCCTGGAGGTCACTCAGACTCACGTTCATTGAGTCAGTGATGCCATACAGCCATCTCATCCTCTGTCGTCCCCTTCTCCTCCTGTCCCCAATCCCTCCCAGCATTAGAGTCTTTTACAATGACTATTTTGAGTATCAGCTCCCCATTATTTGAGAATTCAAATTCTGTTTAAACATTGAGTAAACTACTTTAAAGAAATCATGACACAACATGTGAGTTCATACTATCTAAATATGAATATTATTGAATGAAAAAAGCATATTTTAGATGAAATGTCTATTCAAGTCATTTCATGAAATATAAAGAAAAGAAAATTCTCTTTATTCTTCAGTAGCTAAATGATGTATGCAGCTTTTATTAATTCAGCTTGACTACCTCAGCTTTTACTAAAATAATAGTACCACTATGAAAAAAATTTAAATAATCAGATATGGTCTTTGATCAACAAGGTATAGACTGTTGATACTATTGTTATTTTTTAACAAATAGAATTCCTATGAGCAGTTTTAAGGCGGGAACTACTTATGTATGCGTATGGAAATCAAAGGATCTTGAGGTTCCTAGAATCTATTAAAGTTGGAGCGTCATTCTCAAACTTAGATCTAAAAGTTCACCAGGTCTTTGAGGGAAACTGCAGGTAACTTGCTTCGGGTAGAATAAGACACTACCATACCAAAACATTGAATTTTGGTGCTTTGGAGCACATGGGACAAAGGAAGACAATTGGGATTTTCTTAGTCTCCCGGTTGCTAATCCCAGTCAGAAGCAAATGAGAGAACGAGATCATATTACCCTAGAGCAGGGGTCCCCAACCTCTGGAATCTAATGCCTGATGATCTGAGGTGGAATAGATTTAATAATAACAGAAATAAAGTACACAATGAATGTACCGTCTTGAACTATCCTGAAATCATCATCGGCCTGTCTCTGGAAAAACTGTCTTCCACAAAATTGGTCTATGGGGCAAGAAATTTGGGGGACCAATGCCCTAGAGAACAGATAAAGTAAGAGGAGGGAGGTATATGAATGAGTATGGAGGAAAATGAGGAATAAACTGCACACATGTAATAAAATTTCAACTGCAGTAAAATTCAGGTCTTTGCTTTTGTTGTCTATTAAAACACAAGTTAGCAACTGAACAACAACTAATAGCCTATCGTTATTCAAACTAATATTTCAATATGAAATCTTAAAGCAAAGCAGTTTAGAATAGATTAGATGATTTAATGATGCCTCCTCTAAAAATCGCTGTATTTAGGAGCTAATTTAGAAATGCCAGTTTTTCCACTAAGTCACGAATGGCCTATTAACAATTAAAATTAAAAATTCATTCCATATACATTTTAGCATCTTCTTCATAATAAGGACAGGCAGATAGCATTATATGTACCTGTAATGCGGTACAAAATCTGTAACTCAGATGATGGTGTCAGCAAGCAGGCAGGATAAGAGAGCCCAATTCTCCTCTCTCCCAAGAAAACAATGAAAAAAACAACTACAAATTGAAGAAAATAGCTCTGGGAAATCTCTGAAGGATAACAGAGACGCAGCAGAAACTCCGTGGAACACAAATATCTATGATTGGCGCACAGAAAAGCATAGGAAACATCTTACCCGTGCTGGGCCATCCCATCCTCCAGTTTGGAGCCTTTCGGTGACAGGAGGGCGTCCCTCAGAGGGCTTTCACTGCACCCGCAAAAGTACAGGAAGACGCCAACCATCTTCCTCACCACTGGGAACATCCGCAGCCTTTGCTACTGAGGGTCCCATGGCGGTCCTTGAGGCGAATTCCAGCTGAAGGGCTGTCCCTGTTGCTCCTGTGTCCTCCCCAGGGCTGGAGCTGTGGCAGACAGAGGGCGACTTGCTCCTGTGCACTCTAATTGTGCAATGTGCCTTGTTTTCCACGTTGAGACTCCACAGTGGCATCTAGCGGTTAGGAGCTGCCACTGCACTGTGCAGGATCTACTGGGTCCCAAGGCGCTGCTTGGATTTGCCTTCCTTCAGGTGGTATACATCCCATACACTGAAGCCAGCCTTCCTAGGTTCTGAATCCAGCTTTGAGCTCCCATCACCTGGGCCACGCTGCTGTATCGTGCCTTGTCCCATAATCCTGATTCTGGGCTTTTACCCACCATCACCAGGGTTGTGGTAACACTGCTCTGCATCCTGACCCTGTGTCCTGAGTCCAAACAAAAGAGATAATTCTTTGTGGGGATGCTGAGAAAAGTGAACCCTTATTCACTGTTCAGTTCAGTTCAGTCACTCAGCCGTGTCCGACTCTTTGAGGCCCAATGAACTGCAGCTCTCCAGGCCTCCCTGTCCATCACCAACTCCCCAAGTTTACTCAGACTCATGTCCATTGAGTTGGTGATGCCATCCAACAATCTCATCCTCTGTCATCCCCTTCTCATCCTGCCTTCAGTCTTTCCCAGCATAGGGTCTTTTCAAATGAGTCAGCTCTTTGCATCTGCTGCTACTGCTAAGTCACTTCAGTCGTGTCCGAATCTGCACGACCCCATAAACAGCAGCCCACCCCGCTCCACCATCCCTGGGATTCTCCAGGCAAGAACACTGGAGTGGATTGCCATTTCCTTCTCCAATACATGAAAGTGAAAAGTCAAAAGTTGGTATATTATATTATTCATACCATGTTACAATAGCACTATCCTAGACCACATGCCTTTCACCATATAGTTTAAAAACTCATGCATTCCAGTATTAAGTATCTGCTAGTTTTAATTTCAGAGAAGCCAATGGCACCCCACTCCAGTACTCCTGCCAGGAAAATCCCATGGATGGAGGAGCCTGGTAGGCTGCACTCCATGGGGTCGCTAAGAGTGGGACACAACTGAGCGGCTTCACTTTCACTTTTCATTTTCATGCATTGAAGAAAGGAAATGGCATCAGATGGCCAAAATATTGGAGCTTCAGCTTCAATATCAGTCCTTCCAGTGAACACCCAGTACTGATCTCCTTTAGGATGGATTGGTTGGATCTCCTTGCAGTCCAAGGCACTCTCAAGTGTGATGTAAATAGATAGAGTTACTATGGAAAACAGTATGGAATTCCATTTAAAAAACAAAACAAAATGTAGGATCCAGCAATTCCAATTCTGGGTACATACGAGAAATGAAACCAGTATCTCAAAGAGATATCTGCATTTCTATGTTCATTGTAGTATTATTCACAAGAGCCAAGACATGGAAACAACCAAAGTGTCCACTGATGGATGAATGGATAAAACTATTGGGCTTCCCTGGTGGCTCAGTGGTAAAGAATCTACATGCAATCCAGGAGCCACAAGAGGTGCAGGTTCAATCCCTGGGTTGGAAAAATATCCTGGAGGAGTACATAGCAACCCACTCCAGTGTTTTTGCATAGATAATCACATGGGCAGAGGAACCTGGTGGGCTACACTCCATAGGGTCACAAAGAGGTGGACAAGACTGAAGCGACTAAGCAGAATGTAACATTCTATATATTACATATATAGAATATCTATTTGTTGTGATTGCTCTGGTATTTTTACTGAAGTTTTGTACTGAATCCATTTTGCTAAAAAACAAAACATTGTTAATATATATTAAAAAATTAGCAAACATTAAGAAAGCTGAGTATCTTGTATTGTGCAATATTTAGATAAGACTCAGAAAATTGTAGGCATTTTATTCCCTCTCAACATAGCACATCACAAAAATACATTGTTATGTATACTTCTTATGAATGATTATAATTCTTTCAAGAAAAGTCTTTATTATGACAAATATTCACATATGCCTGAGATTTCATGTACAGCAACTACAAAAGTAAAACCCAAAGGAATTTTGTGAGCACTTTGAAAGCTGAAACCATTTTAAATATTAGGAGGAATTCAGTTCATATCAAATATACACAGATACACACACACACACACACACACACACATATGCACAATGGAATATTATTCAGGGATGAAAAAGGAGGAAATTTTTGTCATTTGTGATAAAATGGGTGAAACTGGAAGACATTTTGCTATTAAAAATAAACCAGAAAGAGAAGGGCTTCTCTGTTGGCTAAGACAATAAAGAATCTGCCTGCAATGTGAGAGAATGGCTTTCATCTCTAGATAGGGAAGATCCCCTGGAGAAGGGAAAGAGAAAGACAAATATGGTATGGTATCACTTATTTGTGGAACTTACAAGAAAAAAAAGAGCCAACCTCACAGAAAGATAGTAAGATTGTGGCTTCCTAGGGTTGAGGGTAGGAGAAATGGGAAAGTGTATTTCAAAGGCTACATCCTTTCAGTTATAAATTGAATAGTTTCTAAGGAGCTAACAAAGAGCATGGTGACTATAGTTAATAATCCAGTGTTGCATACTTGAATTACTGAGGGTAGATTTAAATGTTCTCACCAAACACAGAACAGTTAAGTATGTGAAATAACAGATGTATTAGTTAACTTGGTTGAAGTAATCATTTTACACTGCATATGTACATTAAATCCTCACATGGGACACTTTCTATATAATTTTATTGTCTATTATTCCTCAATAAAACAGGAAAAAAATGTAGGTCATGTGAGAACTAATTTATAAAGGCTAAATTTCATTTCTTGCACTGCTATTAGAATATAATGTTTGAAATATTTCTAAATAAAACTAGATTATACTGAAGATGAAGTTTCTAATATTTTCATATATATATATATATATATATATTTACCTCAAGCAGTAAGTGCATTAATAAATATGAAAAGGAAAGATGGATGGGCATTAGACTGTGAAAGTCAATTGATTAAGAAAATAATACTTTATAAAATCAATTAAAAGTTATCAAGTAAATGCTCATTTTTCATATTTAGAAGCATTTATACTTCATAATCAGATGCCTTTAAAAGAAGTAAACATGTTTTTATTGTAATAATTAACTCTTTTTCTGAATTATTGTAAACATATTACATGTATATCTTAAATATATTTAATTTTATTGACTTTCTGTGATGTGTTTTGTATGCATCATCATAAAATCTCTTCAAAGTAACAGTTTCTATATTAGTGAGAACAATGCTAACTGTTATAATTCTATAAGATCAATAGCCATCAGTGACAAAAAACAGCAAAATTTTATATCTTGTTCATGTCACCATCTGACTGACAGCACGTGAGTGGCTATTTCTGAGTTCAAGGCTTTTTTCAACATACAAATTTGCATCTTTGAGTTTTTTCCATGCCATAGGCAGATAGGAAAAGAAACGTTGTTATCTAATAAATGTACCATTTTGATTAAAGCGTGAAATGAATTAGTAATAAAAAATGATTGAATTTTTTCATGAAAAGTAAAGATTGACAAGAGAAATTAGGGTAAATCAGTAATAAATTTTACTAAAAAAAATAAAAAATAAGAAAAATAAAAGGGAACTCCAACACACAGATAAAGAAATTGACCTTTGAAAAGATGAATACAGATGTAAATATGTCTGTATTTAGTACTAATAACCTGTATGTAACCTAATCTTATGATTTCTATTCTCTTTGACAAGTAGATAGCAAAGACATTTGTTAGAGTGAAGGAGATATGTGGGTATCAAAATTTGAAGAGAGGTAAGAAGGTTAAAACATGTTGTAGAATGTAAGATGGATGGGCAGTCCCAATGGCTGCCTCGTGAGTGATAATACATTTTAAGAGGCTAATATGACCTCATGTGTGAAATTATCTCACACTGCTCAGCTGCTGAGGAAAGTGCATGCTACATTATGACAGTCTAGGTCATCCAAGGCTGCTCTTTGACTTTACAGGCTCAATAAGAGTAACAGAGGAACAAGGGAGTTTAGAGTATCTGTAAGAATGTCCTTGAAATCACAGACCATGGAACTCAAAGTAGAGAATGACAAAGTTAAAAAAATTAAGATAGATGGGAAGAAATTTATTGAGGGCTCAGTTCCTGATGAAGTTTTTGACTGAGTAACTAGATAAATAATAATAATAATAATAAGACTATGATCACAGCTGGAAATCACTGAGCTAGTGCTATGTAGAGGTGGAGTAACTGAATTATGGGTAACAACAAGGTCAAAATTGAAATGCATGTGGATTGTTGAATAAGTCAAAAAGGTCACTGAACATAAAACAATCATAAAACTAAAAATCTGGTTGTTTCATAGATTGTCTGCATGGACATTTACATCCACTTAGGATGATGGCAGTGAAGCCTAGGGGTGGAAAAAATGGTTGTGAACCAGGTGTCAAAGTGTTCAAGGAGAGAATAACAGACTATTCAAAGAAGAAAAAAATGACCTCAGTGGAAAGAATACCAACATCTACCTCCAGATTCTGAGACCAGAGACATACAGGGCATAAATGATGATTCGAGAGAGTTTAAGGATAAAGAGCATTCTATATCCCCAGAGAGAGAGAGAGAAATTTAGTTCAGTTAATGCAGCTAGTAGAGAAAGCTAATTAAGTTGAAAATGCAGAGAATTCTGCAGTCATGGTGCTCCGTGGTGGAGGACTTCTGGAGGGAGAGGTCTGAAGAATGAGACAGTGACAGTAAAGTGGAACTCACTGCAGAGTAAAATAACATGCTAGAGAACCCCGTGGCCATGAGGTGGTTTCTTGCACCCTGACAGATGCAAACAGAGATGACAGGCATGGGACCAGTGGGTTTTGCCTCAATCTTATTATTGATTTGTATGGATATAGTACCTCTGGTTAAACATACTTCAATCTGCCTGGTGAATGCTGACACAGAAGATGAAGGTCTTCAATCTATTTGGTTGGGATACTAATATCTCTCTTAGCATGTGCACTCCCCTCCCTGAAGCTACAAAATAAAATTTCATCTTCTAGTTCCACGTGGAGAAAGCATGCAAACTTAAAACAAATAGTAAACAGTTCTGAGTAATGAGATTAGAAATACCTGAAAGTGCACTGGATGTGAACTGAGGCACTTAGGCAGTAGTCTTGTGATCCAAATGACAGGGCCTGGATTCTCTGAGCAGGTCTTTAGAGATCCCAACAATAACACATCTATCTAAGTAGCCATTGCAGGGGATGCAGCCATACAGAGCTTGGCACCCTTTCCCAAATCAAATTTTGAACCTTGGAATCCCCACTGAGTGAGACAAGTCTTTTCCTTGCCCTCTTTCTCCCCTTTAGAGCATCTTTGGTGTTTTTATTCCTGGGCCTAAGAAATAACCAAAGAGAGAGGGGCAGGAAGATATAGGCCTTTCACAGGCTGTGGATGATGTCTGGTTATATAATTTTATTTTCCACATACATGATCAGGAAGCCACAGCAGAGGATGGGGTCAGTTATGAGAAGTAAAGATGGACATGTTGTGAACCAGAAAATTTCCTGTGTACTTTTGTCAGGATGAAAAACGTTTGCACTTAAATTCTACATGTCCTATGCCATTAGCTGGACTTTGAAGAGAAAATCTCTCATATCTCTGCATCTTAGTTTCTTCAACTAAACAATGATGGTGTTTACCCTATAGTATCATTCCTTGGTTGGTTTTATCCTTCTTAGTGGACTAAGATTCTTTGAAAGAAAGAGGAAGAAAATAAGAATTTCACAAAGGATACAAATAATAATTGACTTTTCTATCATAAAGGGATTTATACTCTTCAATAAATTAAGATTTTATGCTAATTAATTTCCCCTGTTGTGCAGAAAACTGATCTTTAGATACTCACAGAAATGATTTTTGTGTATGTGTATATCAGCAAAGATAGCTACTAAATTTCAGTTTTGTGGTTGCATATGTAATTTCTGAATTTGGCATTTTTTTTTACAATAGAAATTGTCTATTTCATTCAGGTTCCTTTATCAAAGCATATTATACTCAGTTGTCCACTTTCTGCAATTTCTCCTTTCATTTAGAGGATGATTGTCATGGCAATCAGAGACATAATCCAAGAGGCTCCAAATAAGAGTCTCACTGCTGGTGGGAATGCAAACTAGTACAGCCACTATGGAAAACAGTGTGGAGACTCCTTAAAAAATTACAAATAGAACTGCCTTATGACCCAGCAATCGCCCTGCTGGGCA
>SJYF01000097.1:12564696-12579019 GCA_006410515.1 Procapra przewalskii | reverse complement strand
AATAGTGACTTAAACAAGAAAGATGTTTACTATTATTTTGTGTGTAGACATGACTCAGACCTGAGAGAGCACCTTCTATCTGTGATTCCTTGTATTTTATATAAAAGAGCTAGGAACTGAGTGATAGCTGGTCAAAGAATGTAGCAACAATTTCAAAGTCTGCCAGAGGCTGGAAGGGAGAAAAGGCTGAGAGAACGCACATATATTTCTTTTAAGATCATGGACCAAAATAGCACATATCAACACTATCCACTTACCTTTGCCCAGAACTTGATTACATGGTCACAAATAATAAGGATGACTAAGGAATGTAATGTCAGGGTAAAAACCATGTGGCCAGGAGATAGTCTGAGAGAAAAGCAAATGAGAATTTATGGAAAACTATTAATTCCCTAGTGGCTCAGAAGTTAAAGTGTCTGCCTGGAATGCGGAAGACCCATGTTTGATCCCTGGGTTGGGAAGATCCCCTGGAGAAGGAAATGGCAACCCACTCCAGTACTCTTGCCTGGAGAATCCCAGGGGGGAGGAGGCTGGTAGGCTACAGTCCATGGGGTCTCAAAGAGTCCAATGTGACTAAGCGACTTTACTTACTATTAATAGCTTCAGTCAAAAGCTATTCCCAAACGATAAGCTCAAATCTATTAACATTTTTCGACATTCCCTCTTTATGTGTCTCTAGATTTTAAAGTGCTGTTGAAAGAACTTCTTCACCTCTTCTGACGAAGTTTGTAATTTTCTCTTTGCAGCTATACCCTTCAAATACAACTATCTTAAAAATCAGTAAACCTAGATCAAAACTACTGTCTTTTTCTTTTTACTTTGTACTGTTATAGGACAATATTTAATTTCTCTTTCTTTTGCTTTAAATGTAATCTTCTCAAAAGCACAATTTATCAAAAATTTTGAAACTTTCATGTCCTATTTTCTTAACAATTCATCACAAGATTCTGTCTGTATAATTCCAAGTCAATTCCCATTCAGTAAGTTAAGCAAAATATCAATATCCCTCCACTGGTTTCCTAACTCTCCATAGGTTGTTTGCCTCCATTATGGGTTGTCTTTCTTCTGAATCTCTTCTGTGCATGCTTAGTCACTCCATTCGGAGAAGGCAATGGCACCCCACTCCAGTACTCTTGCCTGGAAAATCCCATGGATGGAGGAGCCTAGTAGGCTGCAGTCCATGGGGTCGCTAAGAGTCGGACTGACTGAGCTACTTCACTTTCACTTTTCACTTTTTACTGAGTTGGGAGGATCACCTGGAGGTAAGACGGGCAACCCACTCCAGTATCCTTGTGTGGAGAATCCCAGAGACAGGGGAGCCCAATGGGCTTCTGTCTATGGGGTCTCACAGAGTCTGACATGACTGAAGCGACTTAGCATCAGCAGCAGCAGTCACTCCATCATGTCTGACTCTTTGTGACCCCATGGACAGCAGTCTGCCAAGCTCCTCTGTCCATGGAGATTCTCCAGGCAAGGATACTGGAGTGGGTTGCCCGTCTTACCTCCAGGTGATCCTCCCAACTCAGTAATCAAACCCAGGTCACCAGCATTGCAAGTGTATTCTATACTGACTGAGACATCAGGGTCTCCTTTTAAGCAAAAATAGTCTCCATTTTCAACACTGAATCACTGACTATTTTTTAAACATATTTTTCTTAAGTATGATCATTATATCCATTATCTATACAATTCTGGTTTCTCTAAATTTTCATTTTTATTTAACTGCATTTTTCCACACCTGAAACACTTTCAGAAACACTTACGCTATTATCTTAAGATTCTATAAAATATGTAGTCAAATAACTTTTTCTTTAAATGTAGAATTATCATGAAGAAAAGCTACGACTCATCAGTAAACCTAAATAAATTCACCCAATTTTCAGTAGTGGCCTGATGAGGCATATATTTTTCTTTTCAGAAATACAAAATCAGAGGCAGTCCTAAGATGGTGGAGGAATAGGACGGGGAGACCACTTTCTCCCCCACAAATCCATCAAAAGAACATTTGAACACTGAATAAATGCCACAAAACAATTTCTGAAAGCAGAGAACGTCAGTTCAGTTCAGTTCAGTTCAGTTCAGTCGCTCAGTTGTTTCCGACTCTTGGTGACCCCATGAATTGCAGCACGCCAAGCCTCCCTGTCCATCACCAACTTCTGGAGTTCACTCAAACTCATGTCCATCGAGTCAGTGATGCAATCCACCCATCTCATCCTCTTTTGTCCCCTTCTCCTCCTGCCCCCAATCCCTCCCAGCATCAGAATCTTTGGGCCAAAGTACTGGAGTTTCAGCTTTAGCATCATTCCTTCAAAGGATGCCCAGGGCTGATCTCCTTTAGAATGGACTGGTTGGATCTCCTTGCAGTCCAAGGGACTCTCAAGAGTCTTCTCCAATACCACAGTTCAAAGGTATCAATTCTTCAATGCTCAGCTTTCTTCATAGTCCAACACTCACTGGAAAAACCAGAGCCTTGACCTTTGTTGGCAAAGTAATGCCTCTGCTTTTGAATATACTATCTAAGTTGGTCATAACTCTCCTTCCAAGGAGTAAGTGTCTTTTAATTTCAAGGCTGCAATCACTATCTGCAGTGATTTTTGAGAGGAGGACATCAAGCATCCAGAAAAGCAACGCATTGTCTTTGAAAGGAGGTAGGAAAAAATATATATAAAAGATAAAAAGAGGGGCAAAAGAGGTGGGGATGGAGATCTGTCCTGGGAAGGCAATCTTAAGAAAGAGAAGTTTCCAAACTCCAGGAAACAGTCTCACTGGCGAGTCTGTGGTGAGCATTGGAACCTCAGAGGGCAACATAACCGGGAGGAAAAATAAATAAATAATTAAAACCCACAGATTACATGGACGATAGTAACTCCCAGCGGAGAAGCAGCACAGACGCCCCCATCTGCCACTAGCAAGAAGGGGCTGGGCAGGGAGTCACAGGCTGCATTGCTTAGAGTAAGGACTGGGCCTGAATGCCCAGAGGGCAATCTAAGGGAAGTAACTTGAACTAGCAAACCAGACTGTGGGATAGCTATCCTGCAAAAATCCCTAACCTAATACACAGCCAGGCCCACTCACAGAACCAAGGTCTGAGCAGAGCTAGCTGGCTGCAGACCAACCCATTTCCCACCCCCCACCCCCCACCGAGGCAGGCAGGTGAGGGCAGCTAGAGCCGTAAAGGAACAATCATGGCCTTAAAAAGGCAACATGTACCAAACTTCCAGCAGGCTTTATTGCTAACCAAGACTTCTTGGGATTCTGGATGGTCAACATCCGCCAGGAGGTTTGCAGCCTGACATGAGTTCTCTAGAAGAGACACATGGTACACCTGAGAAGGTGCACCAGTTGTACACCCAGAAAAACAAGCATCAGGGACTGGGGAGGCAATAAGTCGCAGTGACTGCACTCTCCAAGCACTTGGTCACCTGAGCTGCTAGGACCTGGAAAGGGCACAAACGCAGGACCAACCAAGTTTGCACCTTTGTAGAGTACCCAAGTACCTGAACCTGAGCGGCTTAGACCTGGAAAGTGCATACAACCCAGGGCTGGCCTCAGAGAGTTCCATGGCAGAGAAACCTAGAGCCTAAGCAGTGTAGACAGGGAAAGCACACACACTGTGAGTGGAGGCAAACCCAGTGTGGTCATGACACTGCAAGCACACCCAGTGTTATTTGTTTGCAGTGTTTCTCCCTCCCCATAGCACAAGTGAACAATTTAGTTCAGTTCAGTTCAGTTGCTCAGTTGTGTCTGACTCTTTGTGATCCCATGAATCAGAACACGCCAGGCCTCCCTGTTCATCACCAACTCCCGGAGTTTGTCCAAACTCATGTCCATCGAGTTGGTGATGACATCCATCCATCTCATCCTCTGTCATCCCCTTCTCCTTCTCCCCCTAATCCCTGCTAGCATCAGTGTCTTTTCCAATGAGTCAACTCTTTGTATGAGGTGGCCAAAGTATTGGAGTTTCAGCTTCAGCATCTATTCTTTCAATGAACACCCAGGACTGATATCCTTTAGGATGGACTGGCTGGATCTCCTTGCAGTCCAAGGGACTCTCAAGAGTCTTCTCCAACACCACAGTTCAAAGGCATCAATTCTTCAGTGCTTAGCTTTCTTCACAGTCCAACTCTCACATCCATACATGACCACTGGGAAAATCATAGTTTTGACTAGATGGATTGTTGGCAAAGTAATGTCTCTGCTTTTGAATATACTATCTAGGTTGGTCATAACTTTCCTTCCAAGGAGTAAGCATCTCTTAATTTCATGGCTGCAACTGAACGAGTAAGCCTAAAAAAGTGTCCACTATAGCCTCCTTGTGTCAGGATGGAAATTAGACACTGAAGAGACCAGAAATCAGAACGTAAAACAAACAGAGGGAGTGACAGGTGCAATAGAGTAAAACACTGTAGTTAGCACTGACGACATAGGAAGAGGTCTATAGATCATGAGAAGTATAAGCTGGATGAAGGAACTATCTGAAAATGAACGGACCCCACTCTGTCCACAACATCAGAGACAATTCTATATATATATTTGCTATTATCATTATTTATTTTTTAAATTCTTTTTTATTTTTAAGTCCTCTATTACTCCTTTAATTTTCATTTTTATAACTTACTATTACTTTGAAAAAAAAAAGCCTTATTTTTAGAGCAAACTTCAATATATATATATATATATTTGATAATGTTTATGATTTTTTTCTTTAATACTGTGTTTTTGAGAATTCAACATCTACTCTAGATTTTTAATCATTGCTTTTTGGTATTTGTTATCAATTTTGTACCTTTGAGAACCCAATCTTCAGTACTCATTTTTACTTGAGAGAGAGATTACTGGCTTGACTGCTCTCTCCCTCTTTGGAATCTCCTTTTTCTCCACCAGATCTCCTCTATCTCCTCCCTCCCTTTCTCTTCTCCACCCAACTCTGTGAATCTCTTTGTGTGTTCTGGACTGTGGAGAACACTTAGGGAATTGATTATTGGTTGGATCTGTCTCTCTCCTTTTGATTCCCCCCTTTATCCTTCTGGCCACCTCTGTCTCCCTCCTCCCTCTTCTCTTTTCTCTTAACTCCATGAACATATCTGAGTGGTCCAGACTGTGGAGAGGACATAGGTAATTGATTACTGGCTAGCTTGCTCTCTCCTCTTTTGATTCCCCTTCTTCTCCTCCTTGTATTCTCTATCTCGTTCATCCCTCGTCTCTTCTCCATGTAACTCTGTGAACCTCTTTGGTGTCCCTCACTGTGGAGAAATTTTTGATCTTTAACCTAGATGTTTTATCATTGGTGCTGTAGAGTTGGAGAAGTCTGGAGGCTACTGTAAGATTAAGACTAAAAACCAGAGTCAGGAGGCTTAAGTCAAAAACCTGAGAACACCAGAGAACTCCTGACTGCAGGGAACATTAATCAATTGGAGCTCAACAAACACATCCATACCTACACTGAAACCAAGCACCCAAGGGCCAACAAAATCTAGAGCACAATGTACCATGCAAATTCTCCAGCAACACAGGAACATAGCCCTGAGATTCAATATACAGATTGCCCAAAGTCACACCAAACACAATGACATTGCATAACTCATTATTGGACACTTCATTGCACTCCAGAGAGAAGAAATCCAGCTCCACCCACGAGAACACTGAACAAGCTTCCCTAACTAGGAAACCTTGACAAGCCACTCATCCAACCCCACCCACAGCAGAGAAACTCCACAATAAAGAGAACTCCACAAACTGCCAGAATACAGAAAGGCCACCCCAAACATAGCAACATAAACAAGATGAAGAGGCATAGAAATACCCAGCAAGTAAAGGAACAGGACAAATGACCATCAAACCAAAGGAGGAAAGATAGGGAATGTACCGGATAAATAATTCCTAATAATGATACTGAAAATGATCCAAAGTCTTGAAATAAAAATGGAATCACAGATAAATCACCTGGAGACAATGATTCAGAAGATGCAAGAAAGGTTTAACAAGGACCTAGAAGAAATTTTTAAAAAAGAGTCAATATATGATGAATAATGCAATAAATGAGATAAAAAACACTCTGGAGGGAAGCAACCATAGAATAATGGAGGCAGAAAACAGGATAAGTGAAGTAGATGATAAAATGGTAGAAATAAATGAGAGAAGAAAACAGAAAAACAAATTTAAAAAAAAGAGGACAAACTCAGAGACCTCTGGGACAATGTTAAATGTCCCAACATTCAAATCATAGGAGTCCCAGAAGAACAAGACAAAAAGAAAGACCATGAGAAAATACGTAAGGAGATAATAGTTGAAAACTTCCCTAAAATGGAGAAGGAAATAATCACCCAAGTCCAAGAAGCCCAGAGAATCCAAAACAGGACAAACCCAAGGCAAAACACCCCAAGACACATACTAATCAAATTAATGAAGATCAAACACAAAGAACAAATATTAAAAGCAGCAAGGGAAAAACAACAAATAACACACAAGGGGATTCCCATGAGGGTAACAGCTGATCTTTCAATAGAAACTCTTCAGGCCAGCAGGGGATGGCGGGACATACTTAAAGTGATGAAGAAAATAACCTATGGCCCAGATTATTGTACCCAGCAAGGATCTCATTCAAATATGAAGGAGAATCACAAGCTTTACAGACAAGCAAAAGCTGAGAGAATTCAGCACCACCAAACCAGCTCTCCAACAAAAGCTAAAGGATCCTCTCTAGACAGGAAACACAGAAAGGGAGTATAAACTCGAACCCAAAACAATAAAGTAAATGACAGTGGGATCATACTTATCAATAATTACCTTAAATGTAAACGGATTGAATGGCCCAACCAAAAGACAAAGATTGGCTGAATGGATACAAAAAAAAAGACCCATATAATTGTTGTCTAAAAGAGGCCCATCTCGAAACAAGGGGCACATACAGACTGAAAGTGAAAGGCTGGAAAATGATATTCCATGCAAATAGAGACCAAAAGAAAGCAGGAATAACAATACTCATAGCAGATAAAATAGACTTTAAAATGAAAGCTTTGAAAAGAGACCAAGAAGAACACTATATAATGATCAAAGAGTCGACCCAAGAAGAAGATATAACAATTATAAATATATATGCACCCAACATAGGGTCACCGTAATACATAAGACAAATGTTAACAAGTATGACAAGGGAAATTAACAATAGCATGATAATAGTGGAAGACTTTAATACCCAACTCACACCTATGGATAGATCAACTAAACAGAAAATTAACATGGAAACAAAATCTATAAATGATAAAATAGACCAGTTAGACCTAATTAATATCTATAGGATATTTCACCCCAAAACAATGAATTTCACCTTTTTCTCAAGCACACACAGAACCTTCTCCAAGATAGATCACATCCTAGGCCATAAACCTAGCCTTGGTATATTAACAAAAATTGAAATCATTCCATACATCTTTTCTGACCGCAATACAGTAAGATTAGATGTCAATTGCAGAAGAAAAACTATTAAAAAATCTAACATATGGAGGCTGAACAACAGGCTGCTGAATAACCAATGAAATAAAAAAAAAGAAATCAAAATATGCATAGAAACGAATAAATGAAAACACAACAACCTAAAACCAATGGAACACTGTAAAAGCAGTGCTATGGGGAAGGTTCATAGCAATATAGGCTTACCTCAAGAAAAAAGAAAAAAGTCAAATAAATAACCTAACTCTACACCTAAACCAACTAGAAAAGGAAGAAATGGAGAACCCTAGAGTTAGTAGAAGGAAAAAAAACCTTAAAAATTAGGGCAGAAATAAATGCAAAAGAAACAAAAGAGACCATAGCAAAAATCAAGAAAGCCAAAAGTTGGTTCTTTGAGAAGATAAATAAAATTGACAAACCATTAGCCAGACCCATCAAGAAACAACAGAAGAAGAATCAAATCAACAAAATTAGAATTGGAAATGGAGAAATCACAACAGATGACACAGAAATACAAAGGATAAGAAGAAACTACTATCAGCAACTATACGCCAATAAAATGGACAACTTGGAAGAAATGGACAAATTCTGAGAAAAGTATAACTTTCCAAAACTGAACCAGGAAGAAATTTAAAATCTTAACAGACCCATCACAAGCATGGAAATCAAAACTGTAATCAAAAATCTTCCATCAAACAAGAGCCCAGGACCAGACAGCTTCACAGCTTAATTCTATCAAAAATTTAGAGAAGAGCTAATATTTATCCTACTCAAACGCTTCTAGAAAATTGCAGAGGAAGGTAAACTTCCAAACTTACTCTATGAGGCCACCATTGCCCTAATACTAAAACCTGACAAAGATGCCACAAAAAAGAAAACTACAGGTCAATAACACTGATGAACATAGATGCAAAAATCCTTAACAAATTTCTAGTAAACAGAATCCAACAACACATTGAAAAGATCATACATCATAACCAAGTGGGCTTTTTCCCAGGGATGCAAGGATTCTCCAATATCTGCTAATTAATCAATGTAATAAACCACATTAACAAACAGAAAGATAAAAACCATATGATTATCTCAATAGATGTAGTGAAATCCTTTGACAAAATTCAACATCCTTTTATGATAAAAACTCTCCAGAAAGCAGGAATAGAAGGAACATACCTCAACATAATAAAAGCTATATATGACAAACTCAGCAAACATTATCCTCAATGGTGAAAAATTGAAAATATTTTTCCTAAAGTCAGGAAGAAGACAAGGGTGCCCACTCTCACCACTACTACTCATCATAGTTTTGGAAGCTTTGGCTACAGGAATCAGAGCAGAAAAAGAAATGAGGAATCCAAATTGGAAAAGAAGAAGTAAAACTCTCACTGTTTGCAGATGACACAATCCTCTACATAGAAAATGCTGAAGACTCCACCAGAAAATTACTAGAGCTAATCAATGAATATAGTAAAGTTGCAGGATATAAAATCAACACAAAGAAATCCCTTGCCTCCTATATACTAATAATGAGAAAACAGAGAAATTAATGAAACAATTCCATTCACCATTGCAATGGAAAGAATAAAATACTTAGGAAGACATCTACCTAAATAAACAAAAGACCTATATATAGAAAACTATAAAACCCTGGTGAAAGAAATCAAAGAGGACACTGATAGATGGAGAAATATACCATGTTCATAGATTGGAAGAATCAATACAGTGAAAATGAGTATACTACCCAAAGCAATCTACAGATTCAATGCAATCCCTATCAAGCTATCAATGGTATTTTTCACAGCACAGATATTTTTTTTTTTCACGGAACAAATAATTTCAAGATTTGTATGGAAATACAAAAAAACCTTGAATAGCCAAAGAAATCTTGAAAAAGAAGAATGGAATGGGAGCAATCAGCCTGCCTGACTTCAGGCTCTGCTACAAAGCCATAGTCATCAAGAGAGTATGGTACTGGCACAAAGACAGAAATATAGTTCAATGGAACAAAATAGGAAGCCCAGAGATAAATCCTCTCACAATGGACATCTTATCATTGCCAAAGGAGGCAAGAATATACAACGGAGAAAAGACAATCTCTTTAACAAGTCGTACTGGAAAAACTGGTCAATCGCTTGTAAAAGAATGAAACTAAAACACTTTCTAACACCACACACAAAAATAAACTTAAAATGGAGTAAGATCTAAATGTAAGACCAGAAACTATAAAACTGTTAGAGGAGAACACAGGCAAAACACTTTCCGACATAAATCACAGCAGAATCCTGTGACCCACCTCCCAAAACATTGGAAATAAAAGCAAAAGCAAACAAATAGGACCTAATTAAAATTAAAAACTTCTGTACAGCAAAGGAAACTATAAGCAAGGTGAAAAGACAGCCTTCAGAATAGGAGAAAATAATAGCAATTGAAGCAACTGACAAAGGATTAATCTCAAAAATATACAAGCAACCTCTGCAGCTCCGTTCCAGAAAAACAAGTTGCCCAATCAAAAAATGGGCCAAAGAAGTAAAAAGAAATTTCTCCAAACAAGACAAACAGATGGCTAACAAACACATGAAAAGATGCTCAACATCACTCATTATCAGAGAAATGCAAGTCAAAATCACAGTGAGTTACCATTTCACACCAGTCAGAATGGCTGCGATCCAAAAGTCTACAAGCAATAAATGCTGGAGAGGGTGTGGAGAAAAGGGAACCCTCTTACACTGTTGGTGGGAATGCAAACTGGTACAGCCACTATGGAGAACAGTGGGTGATTCCTTAAAAAACTGGAAATAGAACTGTCAGCAATCCCACTGCTGGGCATACACACCTAGGAAACCAGAATTGAAAGAGACATGTGTACCTCAATGTTCCTTGCAGCACTGTTTATAATAGCCAGGACATGGAAGCAACCTAGATGCCTATCAGCAGACAAATGGATAAGAAAGATAAGAAGCTGTGGTACACATACACAATGGAGTATTACTCAGCCATCAAAAAGAATATTTGAGTCAGTTCTAATGAGGTGAATAAAACTGGAGCCTATTATACAGAGTGAAGTAAGCCAGAAAGAAAAAGACCAATACAGTATAATAACACATATATATGGAATTTAGAAAGGTGTAATGATAACCCTGTATGCAAGACAGCAAAAGAGACACAGATGTATAGCACAATCTTTTGGACTCTGGGGGAGAGGTTGGGATGATTTAGGAGAAGGGAATTGAAACATGTATATTATCATATTATCCTGTATTATTATATATTATCATGTATGAAACAAATCACCAGTCCAGGTTTGATACAGGGTGCCCAGGGCTGGTGCACTGGGATGACCCAGAGGGATGGGATGGGGAGGAAGGCAGCAAGGGGATTCAGAATGGGGAACACTTGTATACCCGTGGCAGATTCACGTTGATGTATGGCAAAACCAATACAATATTGTAAAGTAATTAGCTTCCAATTAAAATAAATAAATTTATATTTTAAAAAAGAAATACAAAATCATTTCTTAGTTTATCTTTAAAAAGTCACATGAAGTTTACATTGAGAACAGCATTTTCCTGCATGGTCACATAAAATGTTCTTCTTCATATTTAAGTTTGTTAGTCATTCAGTCACGTCTGACTCTTTGCAACTCCATGGACTTTAGCCTGCCATGCTCCTCTATCCCTGGAATTATCCAGGCAAAAATGCTGGAGTGGGTAGCCATTCCATTCTCAGGGGGATCTTCCCAATCCAGGAATCAATCCTGGGTCTCCCATATTGCAGGCAGATTCTTTACTCTCTGAGTTACCAGGGGAGCCTTGTTTTCATCATTTAACCCATCCCTAAAATAAGTCAATAACAGATACTTTGGCAAGCATGTTTGTATTTGTGTGATTTGTGTATGGGTGATGAGGAAGGAGGATACTAAATAAAGTCTTGCTAAGCAGGAGCCAGGAACCATCTGTGAGGTTATGGACAAAGATGTCTGCTCACTGAGGCTCAAATTTAGGGAGCCTGGTTTCAGATGAAACTGCATGATCTCAATAAAGGCCTTGTAGGAAGGAGCACCCCTGAAATAAAATTACCTTTAAGGAAAAAATTCAATTGGGATAAAGTTTTAGGGTTGCATTCTGATGAAATTATTTTTCCTGGCAAGATCTAAGACTCTGGTAATTTTACAATGATTACTATTCCTCTGCTACTATAGCGACTTAGAATCCTCTCCATGAGAATCTGGCTGGGTTCCTGGAGGAAAGCTCATGAAACTGTCATGAGGAGTTTTTCAGTCACATGCTAGTCCACACTCAGCCTCCAGTAATTCCTCAAAATTGTAAATTAAGTCTTTCTCCCAGTTCATGCTCCCAGCAGCTTTTGCTCCATTATGCTGACCGTAGTTACCTGTCTTTCTAGATTTGTGGTAATGGTTTGCACGACAACCTCAGATATGGGGATGTAAGAAGAGCTGTCAGTTTTCAGTTTGTCCAGATTTTTCTTGCTGTGAGGATGAGAGTGAGCAGTTTTTTTTTTTCTTTCTTTCTTTTTCTATTTACATGCTGGAGCTAAAATTACAAATCTCTACTCAAAGATTTACCTAAGTTCCATGGCCAAGAAGTGGACTACAGTTTCTGGTAATAATACAGTAATTCTTAGCCCAGAGGCTCTTGTGTAATCGTTTCTAACAAAGCAGGGACTGTGAGTCTTTTTCTTTTGCAAGACAATAGTTAGTACTCTATTGATAGAAGGTGAAAATTAAATAAAGAGCCTCTTGATAAGGGAGAAAATAGAGAATGCAAAAGCTGACATAAAACAAAACAAAACCCAAAACAAAACAAAGATAGATCTTGGTATCCAGTTCCAAAACTTCATGGCAAATAGAAAGAGGAAAAGTGGAAGCAGTGACATATTTTATTTTCTTGGGCTCCAAAATCACTGCAGATGGTCACTGTAGCCATGAAATTAAAAGGCACTTGCTCCTTGGAAGGAAAGCTCTGACAAGCCTAGATAGCATATTTAAAAGCACTTTGCCAACAAAGGTTCATATAGTCAAACATATGGTTTTTCCAGTAGTCATGTTTGGATGTGAGAGTTGGACCGGAAGGAAGGCTGAGTGTTGAAGAATTGATACTTTCAAACTGTGGTGCTATTGAAGACTCTTGAGAGTCCCTTGGACAGCAAGGAGACCAAACCAGTCAATCCTCAAAGAAATCAACCTTGAATATTCATTGGAAGGTCTGATGCTGAAGCTCTAATAATTTGGCCAGCTGATATGAAGAGCCAACACGTTGCAAAAGACCCTAAAGCTAGAAATATTGAAGGCAAAGATGAGGGCAGCTGAGGATAAGATGGTGAGACAGCATCACTGACTCAAGGGACATGAATTTGAGTAAACTCTGGGAGATAGTGGAGGATAGAGGAGTCTGGCACACTGCAGTCTATGGAGATGCAAAATGTCAGATATGACTTAGCAACTAAACAACAACAAGTGCATGAGGGTTTCTAGACATATAGTATCTACAAGGCTTAGATGGACTTCTGACAAGTATTGGTGTTTTTTCATTCCTCTTGCTCTTGGAATTAACTAGTGATGGGATGAATGCTTATATACATGTGTTACTAGCAAAAGCATAGGCTCATGTAGAATAGAATTTTTTATTAGAATTATGTTCTTGGTTTCCAAACAATTATTTCCAAATACTCAGCACTGGTAGTTAAAACTTATGTGTCTAAATAAATATGTATAAAAATTGTTTTATGATTGCAAATCAAGGGGATTAGTTAGCATTTTGCCTCAAGAGAGAAGTATAGCCCCAGAGGAAAATAGAGCCAATGGCATAATTTCCTCAACTTCCGTTTTATGATTCTCTTACTAAACTAGAAAATGCTGCAGTAGCAAACAACTTTTAAAGCTCAATGGATTATACAACAGAGTTTATTTTTGTGTGTGTGCTAAATTTTCATTCACGTTTTAGCTGGTGGCTGTTTCCTGTCAACCTTACTCAGAAATATAGGCTACCAGAGTCCCACTATTTGTAATAAATGTCTCCATAGTAGGAGAAATGGAAAATGCTGAACAGGATACTAAAGCTTTTTTCCACAAGTTGTATACTTTACCTCTATCCACATTTCATTTTCCCAAAGAAGAGAAACTTAAAATTCTCCATATCTTATAAATAATGCATATGTAATATCTTTATATGTTAAATAGTTAAGCAGATAGAATTTCAGTAGAATATCTGACTAATATAGATAGATAGATAGATAGATAGATAGATAGATATACACACACACACACAATTTTTGGATGTAATATTAATGTAGAGCAAATAATTTGGCAAGCTTATTTCCTCAAATACATCTGAACATCTATGGGAAGAATGAAGCAAAGAGAGCAACGTGTCTATTTACCTACGACCTCTGTTCCCACATACTGTAGTGGGTAATTTACTGTAGTTTGCCTTTCAGCCACTATAGCTGCTATGAACATGACCATTATCAGCGTTTTATAGCTTTTAAGTAACCTGCCAAAATTACAAAGCATTTAAAAGGAAGAAATATAATGGGGTCATGAGATTCTCTTCTTCAAATAGCCCTGCTAATGCTGCTAAAGTGGGAAAATATATTCATGAAAGTAAAATAAGTATTTCTTAGAATTTACTCTTCATTTTTCCATTCAGTGGGCACCAGATTAAGATGTGGTATAAGACTCTCTTCTTTTTCAACAAAGTTGGCATTGCAGAATTCTAAAGATTATCCAATACATATGCCATAGTTTATGAGACTAAGGAAAAGATTTGAAAGATTTGAAACTTCATACCATATCCACCTCAAGTAAACTTTAAGCACAAGTAAGTGACTACTTTGGACCAAACAGGCAGCAATTTTCTAA
>SJYF01000097.1:12544464-12563966 GCA_006410515.1 Procapra przewalskii | reverse complement strand
TATGCTAAATATATATTAAGATGCAGTATTCCTTTCTAAATTATTGATTTAATTTGATGGTAATATTGAAATATATATGAGAATATAAAACATCAATAAGGAAAACACTGAAGTCAACCTGATCTAAAGTCACCATATATAAGTATGTGGTATGAGCACCAAAAACTATATTAAAAGATTATGAAATGTTATCACAACAATAGTCATTTTAAAAGAAAAAATGATTTTGGTAATACACACCCTGAAGTTTTACAAATAAATTCTGATTGCCATGATTTTGTTAAGGAGTATTGCATCTATGTTCATCAGTGATATTGGCCTGTAGTTTTCTTTTTTTGTGGTGTCTTTGTCAGGTTTTGGTATTAGGGTGATGGTGGCCTCATAGAATGAGTTTGGAAGTTTACCTGACTCTGCAATTTTCTGGAATAGTTTCAGTAAGATAGGTGTTAGCTCTTCTCGAAATTTTTGGAATAATAATAATAATAAAAATTAAAAAAAAATTCTGAATATGTAATAAACTCTAGAAAATTTCAGATATGACAGCCATTATATGAAACTGTCTAGTCTTAGAAACTTGACATGTAAGCAAAGTTGAGATTATAGAGTCACCTACAGTTACAAGAAATAGATTTCTTGACCTTTAACTCAATTATCTGTACAGTGGTAAACAATCATAAGGTGTAGTATGAACATAGGCTTTTATTTCCCTCAGATAAATTCACAGAAATGGAATCCTGTAGGAACTGTATTCTTGCTGGAGAATCCCAGGGACAGAGGAGCCTAGTGGGCTGCCGTCTATGGGGTTGCACAGAGTCGGACATGACTGAAGTGACGCAGCAGCAGCAGCAATTGCTGCAAATTGTTAAATTTCATAAGAAACCACCAAGCTATGCTCATTTGCAGATTTTTTTACCCTTTTATAGGTACACGTATCTTCCAAGAAAGACTTACTTTTAAAATCCAATCAATGTTTCTTGTTCTTGTCTTTATTGTACTGCTTCAGATTTCATTGAAATGCTATGTGACAAAACGGTGGTAAAGCACATTCTGGTCCACAGTATTGTGTAAAACGTTATCAGTGTTAAAATAGGAGCTAGTTGTAACTTTACAAATTTTCACTATAACGTGGAGAACTTTTTTCTATTCTTAGATTTCCTCAAATGGTTATTCTGTATCAATCTAAATGATCATCTGCTAATGTGGCAAGTTAATTATTACATGTTTAACCAACCATACATTCCTAAAATAAATCTTAACTTGATCATGGAGTATTCCCTTTTTAAATGTTGTTGGATTATACTTACTAACGTTTTGCTAAGGAGTTCTATGTGTGTATACATGAGGGATATTGTTCTGTGGTGTGTGTGTGTCTGTGTATTTGTTTCCTGGTACCCAGGGCTGGCTATAGTTGAAGTGGAGAGGTTGCTCAATTTTTCCACTTCATTTTTAAGTTTAGGCAGGATTTGGGTACCTAAACCCCCAGGATGAGGCTCTCTCGACAGTCCTGTGACAATCAGGTTTCCTGTCACCCTTCCAGTAGGAGATGGTCTTCACTTTGTATCGGAATAGTGTCTGTTACATAGATGTGCTGTTTGTCTCCCTGTGACGGTCAACCACTACATTGTTGTGCAGGGTACAGAGAGCTTTGTCTAGGTTCTGCTGCTTTCACATTAGCAATCTCTGCATACCTACCCTGCAGGTGGCTTTTGCTTGAGGTCTCCTACCTTGTCTCTATTCTTCCTTGGAAACTCTTAGTGGCAAACTATAGAAACGCACCATTGAATGGCTGTGGACTTTCCTTGTTCTGTGTTTCCTGGCATTCTAAACTGTCATGCTCACCTAGACCTGTAAGGATTTGTTAAAATTTTAGCTGCTTTATTTCCTGCTTCTATAAAGAACACTTCCTCTCCCTGAAGCTCTGCCTAAAGTAAAACAGTTCCTTTTTCCTATCTCTCCAACCTACCTCCCTGAATTATCATTCTCATTTTTTAGATTTAATTTCATCAGGTGGTCTTCAACCTGAATTTGATGAGCTTAAAAAGTAAGCTACTTTTTTTTAAGAGAGACTACATAAGATTCTCCTGTTGCTTTCTATATGATAATAGGAAGTAGAAGGCCAAACATGCATGCATGCTGTGACTTCTATTACAGGCATTTCCAGACACAATGACCAGTATTTCCTTAGAAGATATGATTAACCATATCCACAGGATAATAAAACATTCTATAAATCAAAGGTGTGCATATATTAATTTTCATATTTTCATCTTATAGAACAAAGGTGGGCCCCTTCACAGTTAGTACTAAGTACAAAGTTCAAGGTAAGTTCCACAATTTTAGGCTAAACAAAAGAAATAGGCTGCATTGAGGAAAGTGAATGCTTGCAAAAAACAGGGTCAGCAAGTGACTTTACTAGGTCTTCAAACTCCCATTGTCCCACAAAAGTTTTTCATTGACTAACGGGCTTCCCTGGTGATTCAGACGGTAAAGAATTCACCTGCAATGCAGGAGACATGGGTTCAATCCCTGGGTTGGGGAAATCCCCTGGAGAAGGGATTGGTTATCCACTCCAATATTCCTGCCTAGTGTAGAAGGAAATGGCAACCCACTCCACTGTTCTTGCCTGGAGAATCCTATGGACAGAGGAGCCTGGTGGGCTGCTGTCTATGGGGTCGCACAGAGTCAGACACAACAGAAGCGACTTAGCATGCATGCATGCATTGGAGAAGGGAACGGCAACCCACTCTAATATTCTTGCCTGGAGAATCCTGTGGACAGAGGAGCCTGGTTGGCTACTGTCTATGGGGTTGCACAGAGTCAGACATGACTGAAGCGACTTAGCAGCAGGGGCAACAGCAGCAGCATTCTTGACTAGAGAATCCCATGGAGGAGTCTGATGAGTTACAGTCCATGGGTTCACAAAAAATCAGACATGACTGAGAGACTAACACAAGGTGCTCTACTGGGTATGGAAAGTGGGTTCATGTTTCTGCAGGGATATTGTTCCTCTTCAATTTTCCGTACTTTATAGAAGGTGACAAGAAGGCAGAAATTCTATAAAAAATATATCCAGGCAAATACAGATTTCATATCATATCTGAATTCAGTGACCACAAATTTCTTCTAATTAACTTTGACAACTTGTCTTCTTCCAATACTACTGACTCTCTGCAACTAAATAATAATGCCCAGTCAACAATAATCATTGTATCCTGTGCTATGAAAAATATGTACATATGCAGATGGTGACTGCAGCCATGAAATTAAAAGATGCTTACTCTTTGGAAGAAAAGTTATGACCAACCTAGATAGTATATTCAAAAGCAGAGACATTACTTTGCCAACTAAGGTCCGTCTAGTCAAGGCTATGGTTTTTCCTGTGGTCATGTATGGATGTGAGAGTTGGACTGTGAAGAAGGCAGGGCACCGAAGAATTGATGTTTTTGAACTGTGGTGTTGGAGAAGACTCTTGAGAGTCCCTTGGACTGCAAGGAGATCCAACCAGTTCATTCTAAAGGAGATTAACCCTGGGGTTTATTTGGAAGGAATGATGCTAAAGCTGAAACTCCAGTACTTTAGCCACCTCATGAGAAGAGTTGACTCATTGGAAAAGACTGTGATGCTGAGAGGGATTGGGGGCAGGAGGAGAAGGGGATGACTGAGGATGAGATGGCTGGATGGCATCATGGACTCGATGGACTTGAGTCTGAGTGAACTCCAAGAAATGGTGATGTACAGGGAGGCCTGGCATCCTGCGATTCGTAGGGTTGCAAAGAGTCGGACACAACTGAGAGACTGAACTGAACTGAATGCTTGTAAGTATAGCACATGAACTAATAAATACAAAAACATATACAGATTCACAAGCACACACACCTGGAAAATGAATAGGTTGGAAATCTTTTAAAGATTATTGAAAACATGAGAGCTTTCAGAAACAACATTAGTACGATAATTACCTACACCAGACAGCCATAAATGAAATGTTCATGTAAGAAAACTTTGTGAGTTGCATCGAGATAACCCTATTTGTTAGTTAGGTGTTTAAATAGAATTGTTTTTGAGAATTTTCTTTTTATCCTGTATTCCTGCTTTACTTCTCCATTACGATGATTTTATAGTGAACATGCTTGCTTGTAAAGTAATTTCAGCAAATGTTTAAAAGTATCTTCTGGGCTGAGTGTATTAAGTTTTATATAAGCTGTGTTTTTGATGTTCTGTTTTATTGCAACTATGTCCATGGACCCTATAGTGTTTATGTAAGCTGCAGGCTACTGCCATCATCTTTAGAACATCTAGCCAACTGCTTTTATGTCTTTAAGAAACTCTAACAGCTAAAATAACATCGGCAATAAGCACATCAGGAAATAAAGATACATTTCTGGAATGGACTTCCCTAAAACTCTGCCAACTGATGGTTGAACTGCCCATAAGTGCTTTTGCAGCTTTTGAAGATAATCAAGAATGGGATTTCTGTTCAGATTTTTATTCTCAGAAGGAGGTTATTTTCACTTAGAAACGGGAATATGTTCTGATAAAGCTATATGTGTGATGATTTGGCTGGATCAATTTTTATGGCAGTATTTGAACTTTTCTGATTCTTTCTGAAAGTAGAAGGAAATGCCTGGTTAACCTGAATGGCTTCTAATTCAGCTAACATTTTGGACTGATTTTATAGATTATTCCTCCTAGAAACTCACATGAAATTAAAGCAATATGCATGCTATATATACTTGCTACCTTTTGTCTTCCCAACCTTTAAAATCAGTAAGTGTTATGCAAGCTCCAATTCAAAATAAATATCCTGTTTATAGAATGAACAGTTCTGGCATTTAAAAATGAATGTGTGAACACAATAAAATGGCAATAATCTTAGCATTCACTTAAAATTTAGAAGGCTGAAGCAGGAAGGCATTTTAATTATTTTTAATTTTCTAATCCTCTACATTTTCTGCAATTTTTGTGAATTTTCCTTGTATTCATGTCTAATTTTATAACTGGGATAGGATTAGACANATAGGATTAGACAGTAAGTGTTGAGCACTATCTTTCCAATATTTAGCTTTCAATTTCATTTGAAGCAACACAAATTTAGAAGAACACTTTTGTATCTGAGAAATACTCCAGAGGCAAATTGCAGTTTACTCTTTTGACATAATGGGCACTTACAGATACAATGATATAAGTAATAGAGGAATGTTATACTGGTCACAATTACATGGCAGCCTTTGATTAATGTGTTTGTAAATATTTGTAAATTTTAAAACATAATATTATGGTTTTACCATCTTGTTATACTCTAAATACAATTCCTATAATTTGCAGGAGGCCTGGAATGGGTATATATATAAATAAAATTAAAGAGATGATAAAATATAAAATGACCTATGGCTAATAAAAGTCAATGTTTCTAACATAAATGTTATATACATAAAATAAAATTCTTGTTGAAGAATTTTAATATAATTGGTTATTAATAAAGGCATATGTTATCAGGTCAAAATACTTATCTTAAAATTATTTTTATCATGAAGAGAAATGTCTTTCAAAACTGTATATTTCTATTTAGCTTTGTATGTATAGTGGCTTTCATTATATTTAATGAGGGCACAAAAAATAGAGACTTAATATTCATCATATGATAAAAGATTATTTTCATAACTTTGAAGTCAGTTATGCAGGGCATAATTTAAGGAAAGAAAATGACAGAATGAGCACAAATGTAATAACTTAGATTTGATAAGAGAAAAAGGTATAAATATTTTTACATGGCACTGTTTTCTTCATTCTTTGATAAGTATTACTGCATATTTAGGACTGTGTTGCTTCAAATTTCACTGAAAATTTCAATGTCAGTTTTCTCTTGTCTTTTAAAAGTGATAAAACAATGAAATCAAGTGATATAGACAAATGGTTAATTCCTTAGGAAAACGTACTGAAAACTCAGACTCTCTATTAGACATGGGAAATACAGCTATGATTAAATCCCCAGACTTCAAAAAGTTCAATCTACAAGTAGACTAATAAAAAAATATAAACTAATATTTCTGAATGCTAAGAAATACATATGAGTACTGCATAAATCATTTTAATTAGCTCTCAAAGTAGCCTTGTAAGAACAGGTAGTTTTCTACTTCTCATTTTCTACCAATCTCATTTTTCAGATAAGATCCCATCATAGTTGACCATTGGTAATCTATAAGAGCTAGGATGTAAACCTGGAGGGCCTTCAGTATAGTTCAGTTCAGTGCAGTAGAGTTCAGTTGCTCAGTTGTGTCTGACTCCTTGAGACCCCATGAATCACAGCATGCTAGGCCTGCCTGTCCATCACAAACTCCTAGAGTTCACTCAAATTAATGTCCATCGAGTCAGTGATGCCATTCAGCCATCTCCTCCTCTGTTGTCCCCTTCTCCTCCTGCCCCCAATCCCTCCCAGCATCAGGGTATTTTCCAATGAGTCAACTCTTCACATGAGGTGGCCAAAGTATTGGAGTTTCAGCTTCAGCATCAGTCCTCCCAATGAACACCTAGGACTGATTTCCTTTAGGATGGACTGGTTGCATCTCCTTGCAGTGCAAGGGACTCTCAAGAGTCCCAACACCACAGTTCAAAAGCATCAATTCTTTGGCTCTTAGCTTTCTTCACAGTCCAACTTTCACATCCATACATGACCACTGGAAAAACCATGGCCTTGACTAGACAGACCTCTGTTGGCAAAGTAATGTCTCTGCTTTTGAATATTCTGTCTAGGTTGTTCATAACTTTCCTTGCAAGGAGTAAGTGTCTTTTAATTTCATGGCTGCAGTCACCATCTGCAGTGATTTTGGAGCCCCCCCAAAATAAAGTCTGACACTGTTTTCACTGTTTCCCCATCTATTTCCCATGAAGTGATGCAACCAGATGCCATGATCTTCATTTTCTGAATTTTGAGCTTTAAGGCAGCTTTTTCACTCCTCTTTCACTTTCATCAAGAGACATTTTAGTTCTTCTTCACTTTCTGCCATAAGGGTGGTGTCATCTGTGTATCTGAGATTATTGGTATTTCTTTCCAGCCCAGCATTTCTCATGATGTACTCTGCATATAAGTTAAATAAGCAGGGTGACAATATACAGCCTTGATATTCCTTTTCCTATTGGGAACCAGTCTGTTGTTCCATGTCCAGTTCTAACTGTTGCTTCCTGACCTGCATACAGATTTCTCAAAAGACAGGTTAGGTGGTCTGGTATACCCATCTCTTTCAGAATTTTCCACAGTTTATTGTGATCCACATAGTCAAAGGCTTTGGCATAGTCAATAAAGCAGAAATAGATGTTTTTTCTGGAACTCTCTTCCTTTTTTAGTCTCTAAAAAATATTTCTTTAGAGAACCATGATAATTCACAGAATAGCCTAGTGTTCTGAGCTATGTCTTTATGTAGTATATATTCTCACTTGGAATTTTCCTTAGCAAATCTCAATGACTATTTAGTCATTGACTGAAAATGTGGAATCAGCTTGTCCAGTCCTCAAGATTTGACTTGCAATCAAAATTAGAGAGTCAGAATATTATATAAAAACTGGAAAACTTGGTACAAAAAAAAGGTTATTATTAGCCATATGTAAAGTTTAAAATGTTTACAAAAAGTAGAATAGGCAAGCAAAGGATGAAAATTAATGCAGTGACTCAAATAAGGGAATTATAGAATGAAAACAACCCATGAACCAAATGATCTATCACAGAGGTTGGACTGGGTATGGCTAGTCTGGCTTTATCATGGCTAATCTTTTGTTAGAACGTGTCTTCGGCCCCAAAACTTTCCTTGGCTCAAAGGGATATTTGTACTTTCTGAAGCCAGACAGCCTAAAAGAAAAGCTGATATGAACATAAAAAACTGTTTTACTTTTCTAACTTCTTTCTTATACTGTTTCACTTAATATCATAGTATGATGCTTCAGTTGCCCAAACAAATGTCTGAATTATTTCATGTAATTTGCCCCATAGAACTATGCTGAAATTTTCTAAATGTATCAGTCTAATCTTGTCTATTACTATTTTCCATTTCAGCTCATATTTTAATCTCTTTCCTTCAATAACTACAGTAATCACCTAAATGATTGTTGTCACTCAGTCCTTAGGTAATGTCCATTCTTTATGACTGCAGCACACCAGGCTTTCCTGTCCTTCACTATGTCCTGGAGTTTGCTCAAATTTATGCCCATTGATTCAGTAGTGCTATCTATTTCACATAAATGATGTTTCTGTCATATTCCACTTTTTGTTCAAAACTATGTTTTCAACCATTACCAGTACAATTTCTTATAAAATACAAAAACTTGAAATGCTTGACTAAAATTCCTTACCTTAGCATCAATTACAGATATATGGCATTTGTGCTCAGTTGTATCTGACTCTTTTGTGACCCCATGGACGGTAGCTCATCAGTCTCTTCTGTCCCAGAGTTTCCCAGGCAAGAATAATGGAGCTCATTGCCATTTCCTCCTCTAGGGGGTCTTCCTGACCCAGGGATCGAACCTGGGTCTCTTGCACTTCAGGCAGATTCTTTACCTCTGAGCTACCAGGGAAGCCCTCAGGGTTTAAATTACATCTTGTAAATATTTTGAAGTGAAAATATTAATGCGTGTTTTTGGACAGCAAAGAGGCTGTGACTTGAGATGAGTGAGCAGGTGGGAAAGTAGTAAGAGGACTTGTTAAAGAGAAAATGGGGATATAAATTTCATTTGTAGTAAGGACTTAGGTTTAACTGTGGAGTCTTAAAGCAGAGGAGTGGTATACTGAAGTTTATGTTTAATGGAAATCATTCTGGATGATGAAGTTGCAAATGGACACTAGAACAGATTCAAAAGCAAATAGACAGTATTAGAATAAGTTCAGGAGCATAAAAACAATTCAGGAGACACTGAAATAATCCAGCTGAGAGAGGATGGCAGCTTGGGCAAAATAAATTGGTGCTAGTGGAGGTGAAGACAAGAGGAAATTTTCTTGTGATTCTAAATAAAAATCCAAGAAAATGAGTGCATGTTAATATCTTTCCTGCAATCAGGCAAAATATGGAATGCTGTGAGACTCATTAATAAAAGAACTGGCTTGATTCCTCCATCTGATCAATGATAGAGTCAAAGAGGTCGTTTGTATTAGCTTAGTGTTTACCAGCATCATTTTAAAAATTATGCAACTAATACAGTTTCTATAGACCAATAAGACTACAATGCCATGGACGTTTACTGAAAAAAATTATCATTGCTTTAAATAGTTCTTATTAATAGTCTGATCCTCCCCTTCCCATTTTGATTTCCTTTCTAAGGAACAGTGAATACACTAACTGACAGTAATTAGAAATAAAAGAGGAAAAGTCATCGAAAGAAATTCATATCACTTTCACAGATTTATTTTATAATATATTTTTAATTCAGGCATTGTAGAATAGGCTAGAATATCTTATATCTAAAGCCAAATTTCACCTTAATAGAATGTGTGTGGGGGATGGAAGGAGGGTAATGCCTAAAGTCCTATTCTGGAGTTTTGATGTCAAATTCAGGAGTGTTAAACAATATTAATATTTTGAATTTTCCCTTTGCTTGATGGTAAGGTTAATTTTCTGTGTCCACATGACTGGCCGTGGGGTGCTCAGATAAACACTTTTTCTTTTTCTTTTTCTTGTTGTGTCTGTGAGGGTATCTCTGGAAGTCATTAGCATGATTGCCCTCCCCAGTATAAGTGAATAAGATTCAATTCCTGGTCCCTCAGAGGTTAGAGCATCTGCCTGGAATGTAGGAGACCTGGGTTCGATCCCTGCATGGTAAGATCCCCTAGAGAAGGCAATGGCAACCCACTCCGGTACTCTTGCCTGGAGAATCCCATGGAGGGAGGAGCCTAGTGGGCTACAGTCCATGGGGTCTCACAGAGTCAGACATGACTGAACGACTTGTTTCACTTTCTTTCCTTGACTAGATTAGTGAATAAGATCTTATTAGCCTGAGTTGAACAAAATGTGGAGGAGGAACAGTAGGAGGAGGAATCTCTTTTTCCTTTTTCACTATTTCAGCTGGAATAGCTCATTTCATCTTCTTCTCTTAGACCGGGGTTTAAACCATTGTATACCCTGGTGCTCAGATCTCTGGACTTTACATGAATTATGCCTCTGGTTTTCCTAGGTCTCTGCCTTGTAAGGGATAGACTGTAAATTGTAGAACTTTTAGTTTGCACAATCACATGAGCCAATTTCTCATAATGTCTCCTTATAGATGAAGTACAGCTGTAATCAAGGTTGCTGGGGGAAATATTAATAACGTCAGATAGGCAGATGACACCACCCTTATGGCAGAAAGTGAAGAAGAATTGAACAGTGTCCTTGATGAAAGTGGAAGAGGAAAGTGAAAAAGTTGGCTTAAAGCTCAACATTTAGAAAACTAAGATCATGGCATCTGGTCCTATCACTTCATGGCAAATAGATGGGAAAATAATGGAAACAGTGGGACTTTATTTGGGGGGTCTTCAAAATTACTGCAGATGGTGACTAAAGCCATGAAATGAAAAAAAAAAAAAAAAAAAACTTGTTCCTTGGAATGAAAGCTATGACCAACCCAGACAGCATATTAAAAACCAGAGACATTACTTTGCCAACAAAGGTGTATCTAATCAAAGCCATGGTTTTTCCATCAGTCATGTTTGAATATGAGAGTTGGACTATAAGAAAGCTGAGAGCTGAAGAATTGATGCTTTTGAACTGGGGTGTTGGATAAGACTCTTGAGAGCCCCTTGGATTGCAAGGAGATCCAACCAGTCCATCTTAAAGGAAATCAGTCTTGAATATTTATTGGAAGGGCGGATGCAGAAGCTGAAACTCCAATACTTTGGCCACCTGATGCAAAGAACCAACTCATTGGCAAAGACCCTGATGCTGGAAAGATTGAAGGTGGGAGGAGAAGGGGACAACAGAGGATGAGATGGTTGAATGGCATCACCAATGCAAAGGACATTAGTTTGAGTAGGTTCTGAGAATTGGTGATGGACAGGGATGCCTGGCATGCTGCAGTCCATGGGGTTGTGAAGAGGTGGACACAACTGAGTGACTGAACTGAACTGATATATATATAAATACACACGGACAATCATACAAACACACACACTTTATTCTATAGGTTCTGTCACTTTGGAGAACCTTGACTGACACACTTAGCACCCATGAGGCTTTTTTACCTTTGAATGGGTAAAATATTATGAATTTCTTTTATACAGAGAGAAGATTTATGATAGGATAGATGAAAGAAGACAGGGATCATGCTTTGAGTCAGGCACATTCCCAGACATAATAACTTAGGAAAAAGTAAATGTGAATCTTAAGAATCTGGATTTTTTCCCCTGCCTTTCCTAATATTCTATATACTGGCCTACTCCATGAACATCTTCAGCAATTCAATAATATCTGAACCTTTGTATAGTGCTACCCTGGGATGGGCTTCCCTCATAACTCAGTCAGTAAAGAATCTGCCTGCAATGTAGGAGACTTGAGTTCGATTCCTAGGTTCCATTGCTGGGTCAGGAAGATCCCCTGGAGAAAGAAATGGCAATCCACTCCAGTATTCTTGCCTGAAAAATCCCATGGACAGAGGAGCCTGGTGGGCTACAGTCCATGGGGTGGCAAGAGTCAGACACGATTTAGGAAAGGGAGGGAGGTTCAGGATGGGGAACACGTGTATACTTGTGGCGGATTCATGTTGATATATGGGATAACCAATTCAATATAGTAAAGTAATTAACCTCCAATTAAAATAAAATAAAAAACCCTCAATATTGGAAGGACTGATTCTGAAGCTGAAACTTCAGTACATTGGCCATGATGCAAAGAACTGACTCATTGGAAAAGACCCTGATGTTGGGCAAGATTAAAGGAGGGAGGAGAAGGGGATGACAGAGGATGAGATGGTTGGATGGCATCACTGATTCAAAGGACATTAATTTAAGCAGGCTTCAGGAGTTGATGATGGACAGGGAAGCCTGGCGTGCAGCAGTCCATAGAGTCACAGTCAGATACAACTGAGTGAACTGAACTAAAGAGTTTATCTGCAAAGGAAAACCTAGATGCATTTCTGGATAAGCAGATTGAGAAGGAGAAAACATCTTCACCTTTTCTACCATAAACTTTAATATCGGGGCAGTCCTGAGATGGCAGAGGAGTAGGACGGGGAGACCATTTTTTCCCTCACAAATTCATCAAAAGAACATTTCAACGCTGAGTAAATTCCGCAAAACAACTTCTGAATGCTGACAGAGGACATCAGGCACCCAGCAAAGCAGATCATTGGCTTCAAAAACAGGTAAGAAAAAATATAAAAGATGAAAAAGGAGACAAAGGAGGTAGGGAGGGAGCTCCATCTCAGGAAGAGACTCTTAAAAAGAGAGGTTTCCAAACACCAGGAAACATCCTCACAGCTGAGTCTGTGGCGAGCCTCGGAAGCACAGAGGGCAACATAACAGGAAGGAAAAATAAATAAATAATTAAAACCAATAGATCACGAGCCCAACAGTAAATCCCCCAGCAGAAAAGCAGTGCAGACGCCTGCATCCACCACTAGCAAGTGGGGGTTGGGCAGGGAGGAGCAGGAGGCGCAGGTGGCAGTGCTTTCTAAGAATCAGGCTGCGGGAGGTGCGGGCTGCAGTGCTTTTTTGAAAATCGGGCCAGAATGCCTCACACGTGGCCAGACCAAACTAACTTGGGCTAGCAAACCAGACTGTGGGTTAGCTACCATGCGAAATGCTCGAACATAAGACACCACCAGGACTGCACACAGAACAAAGGATGGATCAGAAATAGCCAGCTGCAGACCATCCCCCTCCAGTGACAGGCAGCCAGAGACTTAAAGGCTGGAAGGGGGCAATCGCAGCCCAAGAGAGACATTACCTACCAAATTACAAGCAGGTTTCTTTGTTAACTAAGACTTCTGGGGGTTCTGGACAGTCATCATCCATCTGAGAAGGAACGCCAGCGGTACACCCAGAAAACAGAGCAGCACAGAAAGGCCATAAGAAACAGCGATTGCGCTCAACAAACTCCTGAGCTACTCGGACCTGGGAAGGGCACAAAACACAGGCCCAACCAAATTTGCACCTCTGAGGGCTTCCTGAGTGCCGGGCCTGAGTGGCTTAGACCGGGGAGGTGCATGAAGCCTAGGGCGTGCCTCAGACAGTTCCCAGGCAGAGCAATGTAGACTGCGAGCAGGAGCAAGCCCAGTGTGGATTCCACGACCACCCTCCCTGTGTCAAGATGGAAATCAGACACTGAAGAGACCAGCAAACAGAGGAAGTTAAACAGAGGGAACCGCCTTGGTAGTGACCCCACATAGCACACAATGCCAGAGAAAGGGCCAGATATACCTTTAATACTTTTATGATCAATCTTTTTTTTTTTTTTTGAGTTGATGTGGTTGCATGATCGTTTTTTCTTCTTTTTTATAAATTTAATTTTTTCTTCTTTTCTTTTACTTCTTTTTTTAAAACTTCTTAAATTTTTAAGTCCTCTATTTCTCTAATTATTATTTTTATAGCCTATTATTACTTTAAAAAACAACACCTGTTTTTAAAGCAAACTCTGCATATACTCTTTTTGTGGGTGATGTTTTTTAATAATTCTTGTGTCTTTTGTTTTTCCTCCTTCTTCTTCTTCTTTTCTTTAATATTGTATTTTTGAAAATCCAATCTCTATTCCAGATTTTTAATCTTGCATTTTGGTATTTTTTTGTCAATTTTGTACATTTAAATACCCAATCTTCAGTACCCAATTTTACCTGAGAGTGAGATTACGGGCTTGACCACTTTCTCCTCCTTTGGACTCTACTTTTTCTCCACCGGGTGGCCTCTGTCTCCTCCCTTCCCCTTTTCTTCTCTACCCAACTCTGTGAATCTCTGTGTGTTCCAGATGGTGGAGAACACTCAGGGAACTGGTTACTGGCCGGATCTGTCTCCCTCCTTTTCATCTCCCTCTTTTATCCTCCTGGCCACTTCTGTCTACTTCCTCCCTCTCCTCTTCCCTGTATAACTCCGTGAACACCTCTGAGAGGTCCAGACCGTGGAGCACACATAAGGAAGTGATTACTGGCTAGCTTGCTCTCTCCTCTTTTGATCCCACCTCATCTCATTCCAGTCACCTCTAACTACCCCCTCCCTCTTCTCTTCTCCATGTAACTCAGTGAACCTCTATGGGTGACCCTGAATGTGGAGAAACCTTTCATCTTTAACCTAGATGTTTTATCATCAGTGCTGTATAGATGGAGAAGTCCTGAGGCTATTGTAAAAATAAAACTGAAAACCAGAAACAGGAGGCTTAAGTCCAAATTCTGAGAACATTAGAGAAATCTTGAATCCAGGGAACATTATTCAATAGGAGCTCATCAAATGCCTCCATATCTGCACTGAAACCAAGCACCACCCAAGGGCCAACAAGTTCAAGAGCAAGACATACCACACACATTATCCAGCAACACAGGAACACACTCCTGAGCTTCAATATGCCAGCAGCTCAAAACTACTCCAAAACCATTGATGTCTCATAACCCATTACTGGACACTTCACAGCACTCCAGAGAGAAGAAATCCAGCTCTACCCACCAGAACTCCAATACAAGCCTCCCTAACCAAGAAACCTTGACAAGTCACTGATACAAACCCACACACAGTGAGGAAACTCCATAATAAAAAGAACTCCACAAATTCCCAGAATATAGAAAGGCCACCCCAAACTCAGCAATATAACCAAGATGAAGAGATAGAGGAATATCCAGCAGGTAAAGGAACAGGAGAAATGCCCACCAAATCAAACAAAAGAGGAAGAGATTGGGAATCTACCTGAGAAAGATTTCCAAATATTGATAGTGAAAATAATACAAAATCTTGAAATCAAAATGGAATCACAGATAAATAGCCTGGAGACAAGGATTGTGAAGATGCAAGAAAGGTTTAACAAGGACCTAGAAGAAATAAAAAAGAGTCAATATATAATGAATAATGCAATAAATGAGATCAGAAACACTCTGGAGGCAACAAATAGAATAACGGAGGCAGAAGATAGGCTTAGTGAGATAGAATGGTAGAAATAAATGAATCAGCGAGGGAAAAAGAAAAACTAATTAAAAGAAATGAGGACAACCTCAGAGACTTCCAGGACAATATGAAACACTCCAACATTTGAATTATAGGAGTCTCTGAAGAAGAAGACAAAAAGAAAGACCATGAGAAAAGAGTTGAGGAGATAATAGTTGAAAACTTCCCTAAATTGGGGAGGAAATAATCACCCAAGTCCAGGAAACCCAGGGAGTTCCAAACAGGATAAATCCAAGGTGAAACACCCCAAGACATATATTAATAAAATTACCAAAGACCAAACACAAAGAAAAAATATTAAAAGCAGCAAGGGAAAAACAACAAATAACACACAAGGGGATCTTCATAAGAATAACTACAGATGTTTCAATAGAAACTCTTCAGGCCAGGAGGGAATGGCAAGACATACTTAAAGTGATGAAAGATAATAACCTACCACACAGACTACTGTTTCCAGCAAGGATCTCATTCAAATATGAAGGAGAAATCAAAAGCTTTACAGACAAGCAAAAGCTGAGAGATTTCAGCACCACCAAACCAGCTCTCCAACAAATGCTAAAGGATCTTCTCTAGACAGGAAACACAGAAAGGGAGTATAAACTCGAACCCAAAGCAATAAAGTAAGTGATAACAGGATCATACTTATCAATAATTACCTTAAACGTAAATGGGTTGAATGCCCCAACCAAAAGACAAAGACTGGCTGAATGGATACAAAAACAAGATCCCTATATAGACTGCCTATAAGAGACCCACTTCAAAAAAACCGACACATACAGGCTGAAAGTGAAGGGCTGGAAAAGCTATTCCATAAAAATAGAGACCAAAAGAAAGCAGGAGTAGCAATACTTATATCTGATAAAAATAGACTTTAAAACAAAGGCTTTGAAAAGAGATAAAGAAGGCCACTACATAATGATTAAAGGATCAATCCAGGAAGAATATATAACAGTTATAAATATATATGCACGCAACGTAGGAGCACCGCAATATGTAAGACAAATGCTAACAAGTATGAAAGGGGAAATTAACAATAACACAACAATAGTGGGAGACTTTAATACCCCACTCACAGCTATGGACAGATCAGCTAAACAGAAAATTAACAAAGAAACACAAACTTTAAATGATACAATAGACAAGTTAGACCTAATTGATATCTACAGGACATTGCACCCCAAAACAATGAATTTCACATTTTTCTCAAGTGCTAATGGAACCTTTTCCAGAACAGATCACATCCTGGGCCATAAATCTAACCTTGATAAATTCAAAAAAATCGAAATCATTCCAAGCATCTTTTCTGACCATAATGCACTAAGATTAGATCTCAATTACAGGAGAAAAACTATTAAAAATTCCAACATTTGGAGGCTGAACATCACACTTATGAATAACCAAAAATTCACAGAAGAAATAAAAAAAGAAATTAAAACATGCATAGAAACGAATGAAAATGAAAACACAATAACCCAAAACCTGTGGGACACTATAAAAGCAGTGCTAAGAGGGAAGTTCATAGCAATACAGGCATACCTCAAGAAACAAGAAAAAAGTCAAATAAATAACCTAACTCTACACCTAAAGCAACTAGAAAAGGAAGAAATGGAGAACCCCAGAGTTAGTAGACGGAAAGAAATCTTAAAAATTAGGGCAGAAATAAATGCAAAAGAAACAAAAGAGACCACAGCAAAAATCACCAAAGCAAAAAGCTGGTTTTTTGAAAGGATAAAAAAAAATGGACAAATCATTAGCCAGAGTCATCAAGAAACAAAGAGAAAAAAATCAGATCAACAAAATTAGAAATGAAAATGGAGAGATAACAACAGAACACAGAAATACAAAGGATCATAAGACACTACTATCAGCAATTATATGCCAATTAAATGAACAACTTGGAAGAAATGGACAAATTCTTAGAAAAGTACAACTTTCCAAACTGAACCAGGAAGAAATAGAAAATCTTAAAAGACCCATCACAAGCATGGAAATTGAAACTATAATCAGAAGTCTTCCAGCAAACAAAAGCCCAGGTCCAGACGGCTTCACAACTGAATTCTACCAAAAATTTCGAGAAGAGCTAACACCTATCCTACTGAAACTCTTCCAGAAAATTGCAGAGTAAGGTAAACTTTCAAACTCATTCTATGAGGCCACCATCACCCTAATACCAAAACCTGACAAAGATGCCACACAAAAAAAGAAACTACAGGCCAATATCACTGATGAACATAGATGCAAAAATCCTTAACAAAATTCTAGCAATCAGAATGCAGCAACACATTAAAAAGATCATACACCATGACCAAGTGGGCATTATCCCAGGGATGAAAGGATTCTCCAGTATCCACAAATCAATCAATGTAATTCACCACATTAACAAATTGAAAAATAAAAGTCATATAATTATCTCAATAGATGCAGAAAAGGCCTTTGACAAAATTCTACATCCATTTATGATAAAAACTCTCCAGAAAGCAGGCATAGAAGGAACGTACCTCAACATAATAAAAGCTATATATGACAAACCCTCAGCAAGCATTATCCTCAATGGTGAAAAATTGAAAGCATTTCCCTTAAAGTCAGGAACAAGACAAGGGTGCCCACTTTCACCGCTACTATTCAATATAGTTCTGGAAGTTTTGGCCACAGCAATCAGAACAGAAAAAGAAATAAGAAGAATCCAAATTGGAATGAAACCCTCACTGTTTGCAGATGACATGATCCTCTACATAGAAAATCCTAAAGACTCCACCAGAAATTTACTAGAGCTAATCAATGAATATAATAAAGTTGCAGGATATAAAATCAACACTCAGACATTCCTTGCATTCCTATACACTAATAATGATAAAGTAGAAAAAAAAAAGGAAACAATTCCATTCACCATTGTAACAAAAAGAATAAAATACTTAGGAATATATCTACCTAAAGAAACTAAAGACCTATATACCAAAAACTATAAAACACTGATGAAAGAAATCAAAGAAAACACTAATAGATGGAGAAATATATCATGTTCATGGATTGGAAGAATCAATATAGTGAAAATGAGTATACTACCCAAAGCAATCTACAGATTCAATGCAATCCCTATGAAGCTACCAGCAGTATTTTTCACAGAACTAGAACAAATAATTTCAAGATTTGTATGGAAATACAAAAAAACCTCGAATAGCCAAAGCAATCTTGAGAAAAAAGAATAGAACTGGAGGAATCAACTTGTCTGACTTCAGGCTCTACTACAAAGCCACAGTCATTAAGACAGTATGGTACTGGCACAAAGACAGAAATATAGATCAATGGAACAGAATAGAAAGCCCAGAGATAAATCCACACACATATGGACACCTGATCTTCGACAAAGAAGGCAAGAATATATGATGAAGTAAAGACAATCTCTCTAACAAGTTGTGCTGGGAAAACTGGTCAACCACTTGTAAAAGAATGAAACTAGATCACTTTCTAACACCATACACAAAAATAAACCCAAAATGGATTAAAGATCTAAACGTAAAACCAGGAACTATAAAACTCCTCGAGGAGAATATAGGCAAAACATTCTTCAACATAAATCACAGCAGGATCCTGTATGAACCACTTCCCAGAATACTGGAAATAAAAGCAAAAATAAACAAATAGGATCTAATTAAAATTAAAAGCTTCTGTACAACAAAGGAAACTATAAGTAAGGTCAAAAGACAGCTTTCTGAATGGGAGAAAACAATAGCAAATGAAGCAACTGACAAACAACTAATGTCAAAAATATACAAGCATCTTATGCAGCTTAACTCCAGAAAAATAAACGACCCAATCAAAAAATGGGCCAAAGAACTAAATAGGCATTTCTCCAAAGAAGACATACGGATGGCTAACAAACACATGAAAAGATGCTCAACATCACTCATTATCAGAAAAATGCAAATCAAGACCGTAATGAGGTACCATTTCACACCAGTCAGAATGGCTGTGATCCAAAAATCTACACGCAATAAACACTGGAGAGGATGTGAAGAAAAGGGAACCCTTTTATACTGCTGGTGGGAATGCAAACTAGTACATCCACTATAGAAAATAGTGTGGAGATTTCTTTAAAATTTGCAAACAGAACTGCTTTATGACACAGCAATCCCACTGCTGGGCATACACACCAAGGAAACCAGAATTGAAAAAGACACATGTACCCCAATGTTCATTTCACCACTGTTAATAATAGCCAGGACATGGAGACAACCTAGATGTCCATCAGCAGATGAATGGATAAGAAAGCAGTGGTACATATACACAATGGAGTATTACTCAGCCCTTAAAAAGAATAAATTTGAATCAGTTGTAATGAGATGGATGAAACTGGAGCTGATTATACAGAGTGAAGTAAGCCAGAAAGAAAAACACCAATACAGTATAC
>SJYF01000097.1:12493279-12510659 GCA_006410515.1 Procapra przewalskii | reverse complement strand
GCATCAATTCTTCAGCACTCAGCCTTCTTCACAGTCCAACTCTCACATCCATACATGACCACAGGAAAAGCCATAGCCTTGACTAGACGGACCTTAGTTGGCAAAGTAATGTCTTAGCTTTTGAATATACTATCTTGGTTGGTCATAACTTTTTTTCCAAGGAGTAAGTGTCTTTTAATTTCATGGCTGCAGTCACCATCTGTAGTGATTTTGGAGCCACCCAAAATAAAGCCTTACACTGTTTCCACTGTTTCCCCGTCTATTTCCCATGAAGTGATGGGACCGGATGCCATGATCTTCCTTTTCTGAATGTTGAGCTTTAAGGCAACTTTTTCACTCTCTCTTTCACTTTCATCAAGAGGCTTTTTAGCTGCTCTTCACTTTTTGCCATAAGGGTGGTGTCATCTGCATATCTGAGGTCATTGATCTTTCTCCTGGCAATCTTGATTTCTGCTTGTGTTTCTTCCAGTCCAGCATTTCTCATGATGTATGGGAGAGCTGGCGCACTGAGCGCAAGTGGCTGCAAGAGGAGCTACCCCAAGTCTGAGGTCAGTGGCAGCCGGGAAGAGACACCCTGCATCCTAGGCCAGGGGCGGTGGCCGGGAGGAGACACCCCGCCTCTGAGGTCAGGGCGGCAGCCGGGAGAATCTGCCCTGCATCCTAGGTCAGGGGCGGCCGGGAGGAGACACCTTCCACCCAACGCCAGCCATGGGCTATGACCCTGAGGAGCCACCCTGAGCCCAAGGCCAGGACCGACAGCCAGTAGGAGCAACCTAGGAGTGGTGGCTACGCAGGTGCAGGAGGGCCTAGAGGAGCTATCCCGCATTTAAGGACAGGAACGGCACCTGTAAGGAGACAACCCTCATCCAAGGTAAGGAGCAGCAGCTGTGCTTTGCTGGAGCAGCCTTGAAGCGATACCCCACACCCAAGGTAAGAGAAACCCAAGTTAGATGGTAGGTGTTGCAAGAGGGCATCAAAGGTCAGACACACTGAAACCATACTCACAGAAAACTAGTCAATCTAATCACACAAGGACCACAGCCTTGTCTAACTCAGTGAAACCAAGTCATGCATGTGGGGCAACCCAAGATGGCGGGTCATGGTGGAGAGATCTGACAGAACGTGGTCCGCTGGAGAAGGGAATGACAAGCTACTTCAGTATTCTTGCCTGAGAACCCCATGAACAGTATGAAAAGGCAAAATGATAGGATACCAAAAGAGCAACTCCCCAGGTCATTAGGTGCCCAATATGCTACTGGAGATGTACTCTGCATATAAGTTAAACAAGCAGGGTGACAATATACAGCCTTGAAATACTTCTTTTCCTATTTGGAACCAGTCTGTGTTTTCATGTCCAATTCTAACTGTTCTTCCTGACATGCATATAGGTTTCTCAAGAGGCAAGTCAGGTGGTCTGGTATTTCCATCTCTTTCAGAATTTTCCAGTGTATTGTGATCCATACAGTTAAAGGCTTTGGCATAGTCAAGAAAGTAGGAATAAATGTTTTTCTGGAACTCTCTTGCTTTTTGATGATCCAGTGGATGTTGGCAATTTGATCTCTGGTCTCTCTGCTTTTTCTAAAACCAGCTTGTACATCTGGAAGTTCACAGTTCACGTATTGCTGAAGCCTGGTCTGGAGAATTTTAAGCATCACCTTACTAGTGTGTGAGATGAGTGCAATTGTGCAGTAGTTTGAGCATTCTTTGACATTGCCTTTCTTTGGAACTGGAATGAAAACTGATGTTTTCCAGTCCTGTGGCCAGTGCTTAGTTTTCTAAATTTGCTGGCATATTTAGTGTAGCACTTTCACAGCACCATCTTCCAGGGTTTGAAAAGCTCAACTGGACTTCCTTCACCTCCACTAGCTTTCTTCACAGTGATTCTTCCTAAGGCCCACTTGACTTCACATTCCAGGATGTCTGGGCTAGATGAGTGATCACACCATTGTGATTTTCTGGGTCATGAAAATATCATTTTCAATATGATTTTTATTGCTTAGGGTTGGCATAATTATCTTCTAGGCACTTTTCACTAAATATTATTCTAACTCATATTTGTATAACTAAAGTAATTCAAATAAAGATGGAGACTAAGCAGTGGTTCAGTCAGAATACAACCACTCTCACAGAAAAGCAGGATAATGAGTTTATAGTTCTCTGCAGCCTGGATGTGACTGGAAGTGAGGAGAACACAAAGGTTTCTGTAGATTCTTCCAGAAAAAAAAAATAGTGGAAGTCAGTTGTGTCTAACTCTTTGCAACTCCATCGACTGGTCACCTACTAGCCTCCTTTGTCCATGGGATTCCCCAGACAAGAATACTGGAGTGAGTTGCCATTCCCTCCTCCAGGGGATCTTCCTGACAAAGAGATAGCACCCAGGTCTTCTGCATTGCAGACAGGTTCTTTACTGTCTGAGCCATCAGGGAAGCCTCATTTCTTCCTGGAGCCCCAAATAACAGGTACTCCCTGCTGGAGGAAGAACAATATGGCCCCTGCTTCCCATCCATATTCCAAATCTGGAAGAAAAGCAGGGCTGATTAGAAAAATCAGCTTCAGAACTCTTAAAGACATGGGAGGTTTATAGCTGTGGTTAAGTCACTTCCAGCAGAGGTAGAAGTGGAAAATAGATAGAGGACTAAAAAGAATCGCTGAGATTGCTTAAATTAAGAGAAATAAAAGCAAAATAGGCCACAGCCATTATCTTTTTATTTCTTTTTCTTTTTTCTTAACTTATTTTTTTAAGAAAACTTTTATTGGGGCATAGTTGATTTAAAATATTGTGTTAGTTTCAGGTGTACACCAAAGTGAATCTTTTATACATAGATATATATTCACTCTTTTCTAAATTCTTTTCCATATAGGTCATTAGTGGAGAAGGCAATGGCAATCCACTCCAGTATTCTTGCCTAGAAAATCCCATGGATGGAGGAGGACCCTGGTATGCTACAGTCCATGGGGTCACGGAGAGTTGGACACAACTGAGCAACTTCACTTTCACGCTTTGGAGAAGGAAATGGCAATCCACTCCAGTGTTCTTACCTGGAGAATCCCAGGGACAGAGAAGCCTGGTGGGCTGCCAGGTCCAGGGTCACAGAGAGTTGGACACAACTGAAGCGACTTAGCAGCAGCAATAGCATAGGTCATTAGAGAGTGCTGAATAAGATTCCCTGTGCTATACAGTAGGTCCTTATTAGTTGGTGGTGTTTTAGTCACTAAATCATGCCCACCTCTTGTGATCCCGTGGACTGTAGCCTGCAAGGCTCCTCTCTCCATTGGATTCTCCAGGCAAGAATACTGAGGTGCTGCCATCTTCTTTTCCAGGGAATCTTTCTGACCTAGATTAAATATAGTAGTGTGTATACATCAATTTCAGTCTCCCAGTTTATCACTACTCATTTGACGCCCTTGTAACCATAAATTTATTTTCTATATCTATGAGTTTATTTCTGTTTTATAGATAAGTTCATTTGTACCTTTTTTTTTTTTAGATTCCACATATAAGCCATATCATAGACCCAATCTCTAGTCTTTACTTCCTTTTCTATAATAGGTCATATTCCCCAGAGTGGAATATTACTAAGCCCTACCTGGGTACCATGTATGTGAGAGTCAGTGCAGTAGAATGGGCTAGATGTTTATTCAATATGACTGTTTTTTGTGGAGTGCTCTTTTCCTCAGGTGAAAGCTTTTTCTATAATTGAAAATACTACTCATCATTCTCTCAAGAGATTAAACACTCAAAATTTTATTAGGGACTGGAGAAAGGATACACCCTATTTGTATAGGTTAGTCTTAGTTTAACATTTTTACATAAGGAAAAAGGGGCTTCCAAGGTGGTGCTAATGGTAAAGAATCCACCTGCCATTGCAGGAGATGTAAGAGACTTGGGTTCAATCCCTAGGCCAGGAAGATCCCATAGAGGAGGGCATGGAAACCCACTCCAGGATTCTTATGTGGAGAATTCCATGGACAGACGAACCTGGCAGGCTAGAATCCATAGGTTGCAAAGAGTTGGAAATGACTGAAGTGTGTTAGCACACACATAGATATATTTGTTGTTCAACTGCTCAGCTATGTCCACCTCTTTGCAACCCCATGGACTGTAGTACACCTGGGTTCCCTGTCCCTAACCATCTCCTACAGTTTTCTCAAATTCAAGACCGTCGAGTTGGTGATACCGTCCAACCATCTCATCTTCTATCATCCCTTTCTCCTCTTGCCTTCAGTTTTTCACAGCATCAGGGTCATTTCTAATGAGTTGGCTCTTTGCATCAAGTGGCCAAAGTATTGGAGGTTCAGCTTCAGCACCAGTCCATTCAATGAATATTCAGGACTGACTTCCTTTAGGATTGACTATTTTAATCTCCTTGCAGTCCAAGGGACTCTCAAACGTCTTCTCAAATACCACAGTTTAAAAGCATGAATTCTTTGGCACTCAGTATTTATGGTCCAACTCTCACATCCATATATGACTACTGGAAAAACCATAGCTTTGGCTAGATGAACATTTGTCAGCAAAGTAATATATCTGCTTTTTAATATGCTGGCTAGGTTGGTCATAGCTTTTCTTCCAAGGAGCAAGAATCTTTTAATTTCATGGCTGCAGTCACCATCTACAATGATTTGGGAGTCCAATAAAATAAAGTCTGTCACTGTTTTCATTGTTTCCCCATCTATTTGTCATGAAGTGATAGGGCTAGATGCCGAAATCTTCATCTTTTGAATGTTAAGTTTTAAGCCAGCTTTTTCATTCTCATCAAGAGGCTTTCTGCCATCAACGTGATGCTATCTGCATATCTGAAGTTATTGATATTTCTGCTGGCAATCTTTCTCCAGCTTGTATGCCATCAGTCCAGCATTTTGTGTGATGTACTCTGTATAGAAGTTTAATAAGCAGCGTGACAATATTGTACAGTCTTGATGTACTCCTTTGCCAATTTTGAACCAGTCCACTGTTTCATGTCTGATTCTAACTATTGCTTCCTGACCTGTATACAGGTTTCTCAGGATGTAGGTAAAGTGGTCTGGTATTCTCGTCTCTTTAAGAATGCCATATATATATATATATATATATATATATATCCAGAGGAAGTCCAGGTGTCTTGGTTTTAAAGAATCAGCCTGTTAATGCAGGAGATGCAGGAGACATGGATTTCCTCCCTGGGTCAGGAAGAACCCTTGGAGGAGGGCATGATAACTCATTACAGTACTCATGCCTGGAGAATCCAATGGACAGAGGAACCTTGCAGGTTAGAGTCTATGGGGCTGCACAGAATCACACATGACTGAAGCGACTTAGCATGTACACAGGCACACAGGGCAAGAAAATAACTCCCAAATAAAGACTTCAGTGATCTCAGAAGTGGCTTTTTCTTTTTTTAATGAGTCAGTTCTAAATATAGCCCACACCAGTGGCTCAGACAGTAAGGAATCATCCTGCAATGTGGGAAAAATGGGTTCAATACCTGGGTTGAGAAGATCCCTGGTGGAGGGCATGGTAAGCCACTCCAGTATTCTTGCATGGAGAATCACCATGGAATGAACAGGCTGGCAGGCTACAGCTTATGGGGTCTCAAAGAGTCAGACGCAACTAAAGTGACTAAGCACAGCACACACCACCACCAACACTGGTTATTAGTGAACATCACTGTATTCCAGTGCTGTCAACATAATGCATTCTGTGAAAGAAGGTTAGTTGGGTAGAAAAAAGAAAAATACTACCATGTAGACTTAACAATTATTTTGAAATATTTTATAAGGAATAAAATCATTGCAAATATTTTATTCTATTGTTACCCTTTATAATATGAAAATTATTTATCACTTTAAACAGTGATCTGATATCAGGGTTGACACTTTGAGTAATAATTTTAAAATTAACAGTGTTACGTTATTTGCCACATATACAAAGCTAGGAAAAGTTCTATTTTACTTCTAAATTTAGAATCTGATAGACAGGTTTCCAATTTATCTATCTTTAGAATACAAGTTCTCTCATGAAGAAAATACATAACTACATGGAATTTCTGATTCTTAAAAGTCATTTAAAATTTGTTTAAAAATAAAAAAATACTTCAATCTTGTTCAGATCAGTTCAGTCACTCAGTCATGTCCAACTCTTCGTGACCCCATGAATCGCAGCACTCCAGGCTTCTTTGTCCATCACCAACTCCCAGGGTTCACTCAGACTCACGTCTATTGAGTCAGTGATGCCACCCAGCCATCTTATCCTCTGTCGTCCCCGTCTCCTCCTGCCCCCAGGCCCTCCCAGCATCAGAGCCTTTTCCAATGAATCAACTTTTTTCAAGAGGTGGCCAAAGTACTGGTCTTTCAGCTTTAGCATCATTCCTTCCAAAGGAATCCCAGGGCTGATCTCCTTCAGAATGGACTGGTTGGGTCTCCTTGCAGTCCAAGGCTCTCAGGAGTCTTCTCCAACACCACAGTTCAAAAGCATCAATTCTTCGGTGCTCAGCTTTCTTCACAGTCCAACTCTCACATCCACACATGACCACAGGAAAAACCGTAGCTTGACCTTAGTCGGCAAAGTAATGTCTCTGCTTTCGAACATACTATCTAGGTTGGTCATAACTTTTCTTCCAAGGACTAAGCGTCCTTTAATTTCATGGCTGCAGTCACCATCTGCAGTGATTTTGGAGCCACGCAAAATAAAGCCTTACACTGTTTCCCCATCTATTTCCCATGAAGTGATGGGACCAGATGCCATGATCTTCCTTTTCTGAATGTTGAGCTTTAAGGCAACTTTTTCACTCTCCTCTTTCATTTTCATCCAGAGGCTTTTGAGTTCCTCTTCACTTTCTGCCATAAGGGTGGTGTCATCTGCATATCTAAAGTTATTGATCTTTCTCCTGGCAATCTTGATTCCAGCTTACGTTTCTTCCAGTCCAGCATTTCTTATGATGTACTCTGCATAGAAGTTAAATAAGCAGAGTGACTCTATACAGCCTTGACATACTCCTTTTCCTATTTGCAACCAGTCTGTTGTTCCATGTCCAGCTCTAACTGTTGCTCCCTGAACTGCATACAGATTTCTCAAGAAGAAGGTCAGGTGATCTGGTATTCCCATCTCTCAGAATTTCCCACAGTTTATTGTGATCCACACAGTCAAAGGCGTTGGCATAGTTAATAAAGCAGAAATTTTCCAGAGTTTCTGGAACTCTCTTGCTTTCTCTATGATCCAGTGGATGTTGGCAATTTGATCTCTGGTTCCTCTTCCATTTCTAAAACCAGCTTGAGCTTCAGGAAATTTACAGATCGCTTACTGCTGAAGCCTGGCTTGGAAAATTTTGAGCATTACTTTACTAGCATGTGAGATGAGTGCAACTGTGCAGTAGTTTGAGCATTCTTTGGCATTGCCTTTCTTTGGAATTGGAATGAAAACTGATCTTTTCCAGTCCTGTGGCCACTGCTGAGTTTTCCAAATTTACTGGCATATTGAGTGCAACACTTTCACAGCATCATCTTTCAGGATTTGAAACAACTTAACTGGAATTCCATCACCTCCACTAGCTTTGTTCGTAGTGATCCTTTCTAAGGCCCACTTGACTCACACTTCAGGATGTCTCGCTCTAGATGAGTGATCACACGATCATGATTATCTGGGTCATGAAGATCTGTTTTGTACAGTTCTTCTGTGTATTCTTTCCACCTCTTATTAATATCTTCTGCTTTGCTTCTGTTAGGTCCATACCATTTCTGTCCTTTATCGAGCCCATCTTTGCATGAAATGTTCCCTTGGTATCTCTAATTTTCTTGACGAGTTCTCTAGTGTTTCCCATTCTGTTCTTTCTCCTCTATTTCTTTGCATTGATCGCTGAAGAAGAGTTTCTTACCTCTTCTTGCTATTCTTTGGAAATCTGCATTCAGATGCTTATATCTTTCCATTTCTTTTTTGCTTTTTGCTTCTCTTCTTTTCACAGCTATTTGTAGGTCGTCCCAAGACAGCCATTTTGCTTTCTTGCATTTCTTTTCCATGGGGATGGTCTTGAACCCTGTCTCATGTACAATGTCATGAACCTCATTCCATAGTTCATCAGGCACTCTATCTGTCAAATCTAGGCCCTTAAATCTATTTATCACTTCCACTGTATAATCATAAGGGATTTGATTTAGGTCATACCTGAATGGTCTAGTGGTTTTCCCTACTTTCTTCAATTTAAGTATGAATTTGGCAATAAGGAGTTCATGAACTGAGCCACAGTCAGCTCCTGGTCTTTTTTTTTTTTTTTTTCCTGACTGTACAGAGCTTCTCCATCTTTGGCTGCATAGAATATAATCAATCTGATTTCAGTGTTGACCGTCTGGTGATGTCCATGTGTAGTCTTCTCTTGTGTTGTTGGAAGAGGGTGTTTGCCATTACCAGGGCATTTTCTTGGCAAAACTCTATTAGTTTTTGCCCTGCTTCATTCTGCATTCCAAGGCCAAATGTGCCTGTTTTTCCAAGTTTTTCTTGACTTCCTACTTTTGCATTCCAGTCCCCTATAATGAAAAGGACATATTTTTTGGGGGGTGTTAGTTCTAAAATGTCTTGTAGGTCTTCATAGAGCCGTTCAACTTCAGCTTCTTTAGTGTTACTGGTTGGGGCATAGACTGGGATTACCGTGATATTGAATGGTTTGCCTTGGAAATGAACAGAAATCATTCTGTTGTTTTTGAGATTGCTTCAAGTACTGCATTTCGGACTGTTTTGTTGACCATGATGGCTACTCCATTTCTTCTGAGGGATTCCTGCCCTCAGTAGTAGATATAATGGTCATCTGAGTTAAATTCACCCATTCCAGCCATTTTAGTTTGCTGATTCCTAGAACGTCGACATTCACTCTTGCCATCTCTTGTTTGACCACTTCCTAATTGTCTTGATTCATGGACCTGATATTCCAGGTTCCTATGCAATATTGCTCTTTACAGCATCGGACATTGCATCTATCACCAGTCACATCCATAGCTGGGTATTGTTTTTGCTTTGGCTTCATCCCTTATTCCTTCTGGAGTTATTTCTCTACTGACCTCCAGTAGCATATTGGGCACCTACTGACCAAGGGAGTTCCTCTTTGAGTATCATATCATTTTGCCTTTTCATACTGTTCATGGGGTTGTCAAGGCAAGAATACTGAAGTGGTTTGTCATTCCCTTCTCCAGTGGACCACATTCTGTCAGACCTCTCCACCATGACCCGCCCATCTTGGGTTGCCCCACAGGCTTGGCTTAGTTTCATTGAGTTAGAAAAGGATGTGGTCCTAGTGTGATTAGATTGACTAGTTTTCTGTGAGTATGTTTTTAGTGTGTCTGCCCTCTGATGCCCTCTTGCAACACCTACCATCTTACTTGGGTTTTTCTTGCTTTGTGCATGGGGTCTCTTCAAGGTTGCTCCACCAAAGCACAGCCACTGCTCCTTACCTTGGATGAGAGGTATCTCCTCACTGCCGCCCTTCATGACCTTCACCATAGGATAGCTTCTCTAGGCCCTCCTACGCCTGTGCAGCCACCACTCCTTGGATGTGGGTGGCTCTTTCTGGCTGCAGCCCCCGGCCTTGGGCGATGGGTGGCTCCTCTCTGCTGTTTCTCTCCCGACCTCGGCCGTGCGGTGGCTCCTTTCAGCCGTCCCCCCCAACCTCAGATGAGGGGTAGCTCCTCCCAGCAATTGCCCCTAACCTCAGACTTAGGGTAACTCCTCCTGGCCGCTGCCCTTTGTACATGGGATCCTCCTGGCTTCTGCCCCTGACCTCAGATGTGGGGTAGCTCCTCCTAGCCACAGACACAGAAAATAGGCAAATATTTGCACTGTTAATTTTTAAGTTGATCAAATGTCTAATGTACATGGGAATTATCCAAATTATTTTGAAATAATTTGAATTATTAATTATGAAGTAATTATAAAATAATGTTTTAATACAAAATTTTTATTCACTAATTAAATTGGAGTCACATGCATTGAACAAAATATGTTTAATAAGTAAATATACTGATAAAGTTTTTTAGTATACAATGATTTTTTTAAACTATGGTCAAAATAACTAACAGTTCACATTGAAGAAACAGTTCTATTTTATAATAAATATGGTAATAATGATAGCATCAGCAGATATAAGTTGATATTTATTATAAAAATAAATAAATGTAAATTAGTACTTCATACTATTGTATAGTATTTTAACTGATCAGTTCAGTTTAGTTAAGTCACTCAGTCATGTCTGACTCTTTGTGACCCCATGAATCACAGCATGCCAGGCCTCCCTATTCATTACCATCTCTCGAAGTTCACTCAGACTCACATCCATCGAGTCCGTGATGCCATCCAGCCATCTCATCCTCAGTCATCCTCTTCTCCTCCTGTCCCCAATCCCTCCCAGCATCACAGTCTTTTCCAAAGAGTCAACTTTTCTCATGAGGTGGCCAAAGTACTGGAGTTTCAGCTTTAGCATCAGTCCTTCCAAAGGAATCCCAGAGTTGATCTCCTTCAGAATAGACAGGTTGGATCTCCTTGCAGTCCAAGGAACTCTCAAGAGTCTTCTCCAACACCACAATTCAAAAGCATCAATTCTTCAGCGCTCAGCCTTCTTCACAGTCCAACTATCATATCCATACATGACTGCAGGAAAAACCATAGCCATGACTAGACGGACCTTAGTCGGCAAAGTAATGTCTCTGCTTTTGAATATACTATCTAGGTTGGTCATAACTTTTCTTCCAAGGAGTAAGCGTCTTTTAATTTCATGGCTGCAGTCACCATCTGCAGTGATTGTGGAGCCCCCCCAAAATAAAAGTCTGACACTGTTTCCACTGCTTCCCCATCTGTTTGCCATAAAGTGATGAGATCAGATGCCATGATCTTTGTTTTCTGAACGTTGAGCTTTAAGGCAACTTTTTCACTCTCCTCTTTCACTTTCATCAACAGACTTTTTAGCTCCTCTTCACTTTCTGCCATAAAGGTGGTATCATCTGCATATCTGAGGTTATTGATATTTCTCCCGGCAATCTTGTTTCCAGCTTTTAACTGATATTTGCCTGATAATTATAATTAATTTTTGAAATTTTTTAAAGTTTTGTAAATGATTAAATGTCATTTGATGATCTCACTGAAAATGTCAGCATTTATTTTTAAAAACAATAAGCACACTTTATTTGTACAATGCTTGGTTTACTTGAACTCATTCAGTCTCACCTTATTTAATTAAATACTGCTGCCTCTGCTCAGTTGATTCAATCATGTCCAACTCACTGCTATCTTATGGACTATAGTCCTCCAGTCTCCCCTGTCCATGGTATTTCCCAGCAAAAATACTAGAGCAGGGTGCCATGCCCTCCTCCAGGGGATCTTCCAGACCCAAGGATCAAACCCTTGTCTCCTGTGTCTCTTGCATTGCAGGCAGACTCTTTACCACTGAACCACTAGGGAAGCCCAAATTAATACACTAAATATAAGCAAAGTATAGTTAATAATAAGTAGAGATTACTTTTCATTCTGTGGATTCCATGTAAAAAGAGATTGCATAGAACAATAGAAAACAGAAATTACTTGGTAAGATTCTGTGAAGCAGTAACTTAATCAACAGTTAATATTTTTAAGGAAGTGATAGTAAAAAGAGCAGGGAAACTACTTTTCCCACGTAAATAACTTTGCTTTTGTTTTTCCTGTTGTTACTTGCTGCTCCTGCTTTTGATACTGTTTTGAAATTAAGGTACTTGCCTGAAGAGAAATATCCCAACCCAGAAACCAAAAGCTAAGTGTTTTGTGATGAAACAAAGAAATATGCTTAATTTGGTTTCTTAAATGTCAAATAATTCATTACTTGGTTTTCTGAGTTTCTTAGGAAGAATAGAAAGTGGAAAAATATCAAATTAATTATTATTTAATAAGAAGAGCTTGCACTCTATTACTTATTCAACAGCTTTCACTCATGTAACTTATTACACACTACAAATATTGCCTCATCAATCATCACTAAATGAGGGCAGAGAACATGACAAGTTTTAAATAATTTCCAGGAGCTCTGATATTAATATCATACTCTATTTATACAAAATAAAGTATAATCCTTGCTGAGTGATCATGCTGGCTTTCATGGAGAATAAAAGCATCAATCTGTGTCCTAGAGGAAAACTGACAAAATACCTCTCTAGTGGTTGAATATGATTAGAACAATGGATTTAAAAATGTGGCTCCTGTTTATAAGAGCAAGTGCATGAAAACTAATCAAGTTTCCTGCAACACAGCAAGTACAAATATGAGATACATGAAACTTCTGTTACCATATATACAACCAATGAAAACGATGGCCTGAACCTGAGTGAAACTTGGTAATTTGGTTGAACTACATCAGTTCAAGAACTGCTTGGACGTTTTTACTATGCAGTTTATTGAGATTGTGTTTAGTCGTTCAGTTGTGTCTGACTCTTTGTAACCCTTTGGACTGTAGCCCTCCAGGCTCTCCTGTCCATGGGATTTTCCAGACAAGAATACTGGAGTGGGTTGCCATTTCCTTTTCCAGGATATCTTTCTGATCCAGTGATCAAATCAACATCTCCTGTGTCTCCTGCATTGCTGGCAGATGCTTTACCCACTGAGACACAGGTGAAGGCCAACTATTAGGACTACTGAAGAATAATTAGTACTTTAAAAAGCTATAATATGGGAGAGGGATAAATTTCAGAGTTTGGGATTAGCAGATACACACTACTATGTAAACAATAGCATGAGGAACTATATCCAAAATCTTATAATAACCTATGGTGGAAAAGAATATGGAAAAGAATCAGAAAAAGAATATATACAGACATAGATATAGATATGTATAACTGAATCAATTTTCTGTAAACTGAAACAAACACAAGCTTGTAAATCAACTACACTTCAATTAATAAATTAAAAAAATAAATGGTTAAAATGATAAAAATAAAATAAATAAAAAATAAAGCTTTCATTTCAATTATAAAATCATTATTAGTAGAAAAGTAATAGCTGACCCTTGAACAACATGGATTCAAACTGTGCAAATCTACTAATATGCAGGTTTCTTTCAATAAATATACAGAAACGTTTTTAAAGATTTATGACAATTTAGGAAAACTTGCAGGTAAAGCTTATAGCCTAGAAATACTGAAAATTTTAATAAAAAGATATACCATGAAGGCATAAAATATGTAGATAGTGTTCTATTCTTAGGTATAAAGTCTGTTGCTGCTTCTGCTAAGTCACTTCCGTTGTGTTCGACTCTGTGACCCCATAGATGGCAGCTCACCAGGCTCCCCTGTCCCTGGGATTCTCTAGGCAAGAACACTGGAGTGGGTTGCCATTTCCTTCTCCAATGCATGAAAATGACAAGTGAAAGTGAAGTCACTCAGTCGTGTCTGACACCTAGTGACCCCATGGACTGCAGGTTACCAGGCTCCTCCATCCATGGGATTAGCCAGGCGAGAGGACTAGAGTGGGTTGCCATTGCCTTCTCCGTAGCCTGCAGGCTACTTTACCATTAAGCAATCATATTCTTCTTCATTATCAATGCATGAATCTTTACACTTATAAATAAATATGGCACAACATCTTTTCATTTTTGAAGGCTAGTGTTAGAAATAAGTATAATATCTGTAGTGTTTTGTATTATATATAAAGCAATATAGATGTAGTTATGGACATATGGTTCATCTTGAAAACGTATGTGAACTTATGGCAATGATAAATACAGTACATTATTGTAAATGCGTTTTCTCTTCCTTATGATTTTCTTAGTAATATTTTGTCTTCCACAGCTTACTTTAATATAGGAATACAGTATATAAGACATATAAGATAAAAAATACTTGTTAACAGACCATTTATATTATTGATAAGGTTTCTGATCAAAAGTAGGCTATTTGTTATTAAGTTTCGGGTAGTTAAAGCTATAAATGGCATTTTGACTGTGTGTAAGTTGGCCCTCTAACCCTTATGTTGTTCAAAGATCAATTCTATATGTCTTAGGTGTTTGCATCTAATAATATACTAATTATTTTAGAATCGAAGTTCTAATTTCCTATACTTATTGAATAATTCTTCAATAAATAAATCAATAAAAACTTATGTATTATTAAAAACATAAAAAATGAAAGCAATTGCCAAGGATATGGAGAAAAGGGAATCCTTGTACACTGTTGGAAATGTAATTGGTCCAGCCATTATGGAAAACAATATGGAAATTTCTCAAAAAATGAAAAGTAGAATCAGCATATAATCCAGCAATTCCACTTCTGGGTATTTATCTGAAGAAAATGAAAACACTAACTTGAAAAGATATATGCACCGTTATGTCCACTGTAGCATTATTTATGATTATCTAAGATATAGGGTTTCCCTTATAGCTCAGTTGGTAGAGAATCTGCCTGCAATGCAGGAGACCTGGGTTTGATCCCTGGGTTTGGAAGATCCCCTGGAGAAGGGAAAGGCTTCTCATATCCAGTATTCTGGCCTGGATAGTTCCATGGACATGTATAGTCCATGGTGTCTCAAGGAGTCAGACAAGACTAAGCAACTTTCACTTTTTTTCAGCTAAGTTATAATAACTTGAGTGTTCACCAAGGAATACATGGATTAACAATGTGATGCACACACACACATACAATAGTATATTATTTAGTCATAATAAAAGAATGATATATTTCCATTTGAGACAACATTAAGAGTCATCAAAGGCATTATGCTAAACGAAATATCAAAGACAATTACCTAATAATCTCATTTGTTTGTGATCTGAAAACAAAAACAAAGCTCATAGATAAAAGAACAGATTAGTGGGGGGTGGGTAAAATGAGTGTAGGGGGTCAAAAGACAGATTTTATTTCTGGCTCATCAAATGTTGATCATTTTCAGCTAATTAAGCCAACTAAGTTCGGCCTAGTCAAGGCTATGATTTTTCCAGTAGTCATGTATGGATGTGAGAATTGGACTGTAAAGAAGGCTGAGTGCAAAAGAATTGATGCTTTTGAACTGTGGTGTTGGAGAAGACTCTTGAGAGTCCCTTGGACTGCGAGGAGACCCAACAAGTCCATTCTGAAGGAGATCAGCCCTGGGATTTCTTTGAAAGGAATGATGCTAAAGCTGAAACTCCAGTGCTTTGGCCACCTCATGCGAAGAGTTGACTCACTGGAAAAGACTTTGATGTTGGGAGGGATTGGGGGCAGGAGGAGAACGGGACTACAGAGGATGAGATGGCTGGATGGCATCAAGAACTCAATGGACGTGAGTCTGACTGAACTCCAGGAGTTGGTGATGAACAAGGAGGCCTGGCGTGCTGCGATTCATGGGGTTGCAAAGAGTCGGACATGACTGAGTGACTGAACTGAACTGAAACTGATGTCTGAACAGTTCAATTTTTTCTTTAATGTCATAAAACAAACTTGTTTCTATTGCTCCACTTTTTGTAGTTCAATATATAGGGAAAACATAAGTTTAAGGAAATGTATCCAATTGTTCTTTTCAATAAAACAATTGATGTCCAAATGGACAATTTCTGTCTCTGAGGCTATCATTTTGTGCATTAATGAAGAAAGAAATGAAAAGAACACAAATGTTTGTATTTGTCAACTCAATATTTTTTATGTCTTTATAGAAGGGAAAAAGGTGGAAGCAGTGGCAGATTTCTTCTTCTCGTGCTCTAAAATCACTGCAAATAGTGACTGCAGACATAAAATTAGAAGATGATTGCTTCTGGGCAGGAAAGCTATGACAAACCTAAAAACAAAAACATCACTTTGTCAACAAAAGTCCATATAATCAAGGCTATGGTCTTTCTAGTAGTTGTGTACAGTGTGAGAGCTGGACAATAAAAAAGGCAGAGCACTAAAGAATGTATGCCTTTGAACTCTGATGCTGGGGAAGGCTCTTCTGAGTCCCTTGGAAAGTAAGGTGATCAAATCAGTCAATCTTAAAGGAAATCAGCCCTGAATATTTGGAAGGACTAATGTTGAAACTGAAGCTCCAGTACTTTGGCTACATGTTGAGAACAGTTTACTCATCGGAAAAGACTCTGATGATAAGAAATATTGAAGGCAGAAGGAGAAGGAAGTGATAGAGGATGAGATGATTGGATAGCACCACAAATTTAATGGACATGAACTTGAATACACTCCAGGAGGTGGTGGGGGATAGGGAAGCCTGGTGTGTTGCAGTCCGTGTGATTATGAAGAGTCAGACATGACTTGGTGACTGGACAACACCAAAAACATAGTTGTAGTAAATAAAACAAAACAAAACAGAATTTTGGGAATTTTATTATTTTGATTAACATAAATGCATTCAATTGAGAAAATTACTCTATATGTTGGAGTGACCATTTGTGAGTATGCCATCTTTCTCACAGGCTCTAGAGAGATATTTTAGTTCACTCAACAAATATTTACTGACCTACTATCAGAAACCAGGCCTTGACAAATATAGAAGGTTATTTATTAATTTAGTTGAACACATTCTTGTTGCATACCTACTGTGTATACCAGTGTCCTGCAAGGTAAATATAATATAGTTGTTAAGCAATCAAACAATAAACCTAACTTCAAGAAGGATAAAATATAGTCCCTGAAGAAAGTCTAATGACATCTATTCCCAAGACATTTTTTAAATACCCTGAATAATTTGAGTTATGAAATAATCTTAATGAAAGTAAAGTCTCTGACTCTTTGTGGCCCCATGGACTATATAGTCCATGGCATTCTCCAGGCCAGAATACTGGAGTGGGTAGCCTTTCCCTTCTGCAGGGGATCTTCCCAACCCAGGGATCAAATCCAGGTCTCCTGCATTGCAAGTGCATTCTTTACCAGCTGAGCTACAAGGGAAGCCCAGAGCAAATGCTAACCTCCTAATCACTTATTTTGGAACACAAGACGTATTTGCATATTGACCAGACGTTTTACCATTATGTTTTAAACAGTAGTTACCACACTGGGTCAGAGAAAGCTGTATGAACTCAGGTACAGACCTTACATAATTTAAGAAATAGCATAAAATTATTAAAAATCAAATCATATAGCAATTGCTGCTACTGTATAATTGAAATCATTTTGACATTAGAAGTAGTAGATTCAAAATGAAATCTGCATACATATTAATAAAAGTCTAGTAAATCTTCATTTCAGAAAACCTTGCCATATGCAGTCATTTCAGAGTTTTCCTAAAGTTGAACAAAGATATATTTTCCTATAAAAATGAATAAAAATTACACCCTGAAGTGTTCAAGTCCTCTTCTTTCTTGGCTTTATATTATATTCTCTTTGTTGCTGAAAAAAGATTAGCTGGCCTGAGTTTTAATGTAGTTGATAGACAAGGTGAAATGAGAGTCTTATTATTAGGAGATGTTTAGTCAATAGTGATTTAATTTTACCTTTTTTTTTTTTT